>CM032228.1:212332500-212920000 GCA_019009955.1 Riptortus pedestris | reverse complement strand
GAGCTTAAATACCAAGTATTATTCTCATTGAACTTTTACCTTTTGAGGTAAATGTAAATGCATAGCATACATGGGAAATCTGCTTAGTTTATGCAGCCCTTTGTGACGGATTTTATTTGATATGATAATGTATTAGAGGACTCTTGCAGTATTCTGCACCTCTCCTTATTAATTAAAGGGGAACATAAACTATGTACTGAGTATACACTATTTAAAAATAACATTTATCTTTTCTTGTTTTAGGTGACTTTTTAGTTTTACATCTTTCTGATTTGGTCAGGATGGCATTTATGGCTGCAACAAGCGACTGTGACCAGTTGCGTTTGCAGGGCCTTAGTCTTCTTCATGAGGTTATTGAAACATTTGCCAGAGTACCCGAACCAGAATTTCCAGGCCATCTTTTACTTGAACAATATCAAGCACAAGTAAGTTTTATTTAATTCATCTTTAAGGGTTTAGTTGTATTTCTTAAGGTAAAAACGAAATTAGTAAATTTATAGTTTACAATATTCACAAAGTATTGTTTTTGAGAATTACTTAAAATTTGAAGCATTTCAAAAGCTTTAATATAAACACAGGAATTGGGACTCAGGTTAGCCATGTGAGTTAAGGTGTAAGCTTTTACTCATTAACTCAATGTGGAATTTATTTCCAGTTCAATTTATTAACTCATTAAATAAAATCCTTAGTCCCACCCTGGCCAGAAATGGGTGGTAACCTGTAGATAAACCATCCCAATTAGTCATAGTAGCAGAAAGTGGATGTAAGGAAAAATAATAATAACAGTAATGATTCTCTTTTATACATATGACAGCTGTTGTTTGAAAGTAATAAATTGTAATTATATTGTCGTAATTATAGCTTAAAATTTGTTGACCTATGTTTCTTTTGAAATAATGCACCTTTCAATAACCAATTTTAGAATATTTTTTTTTTTCATTTTGTTATCTATCACCAAGAAATCTGTAAGAAGTGTCTTATTGCAATAAAATATATGGAAGGAATATTTACAGAGAGTAATAAATTGTCATTAGATGTGAAAACCAGAATAGTTTTAGGGACCAAATGCTGTATGTCCTGCAAAAAGCTCCTCACTTAAGAGTCTCTCCTGGAAGAAGTAAGTGCAAATATCTAAAACAGCCATCAGAACAACAGTTTCAAATGTGGGCTCTCATCAAGGAAAACTGGAATGCTTTACAGGTTTGAGAGAGAAGAGTTTTGTGATAGAAATCTGGAGGAGTGAGAGAGCAGGACAGAAGCAATACTGAACTGTATAGTTTGTTATTATCTGTGTTATTAAGAAAGGCAGATTGCAGTATTTGGGACACATCGAGAGAATATACCCCAACAGATTGCACATGTAAATCCTCTCACACCTACTGGGATGAAGACGGTCAGGTAGAAGTGGCTTTATGGTCTGATTCAGGACTTGTGGAGGCTAGTGGTCTGAAAATGGAGAATCCTAGCTGTGTATTGCAATCAATGTATACAATAGTAGCAGAGATCTAGGTCCTACAAGGACTGTAGTGTGGAGGAGTATGTAATGTAAATCAATGATCTTTTCTTTGAGCATTGTTTTTCAAAACATTTTTAACATTAAAAGTGAATGATATATTTTTTTCTCCCATAAGAGTATTAAAATAGTCTCAAGCGTAATCTAGGATCTTTCAGTGCCCTTTATCGTTCTAATTAAACTTGGTCGATACAGGTTAGTGCAGCATTGAGGCCTGCATTTACCCGTGACACCCCATCACATGTGACAGCTGCCGCCTGTCAGGCCTGTTCTGCTTGGATTGGAAGTGGTGTAGCTCGGGACTTGAGCGACCTGAAGAGAGTGCATCAGCTGTTAGTGTCGTGCCTTGATAGGTTGAGGGCTTCTTCAACCACTCCTCTTTTATACAACGAAAGTATGCTCACTTTAGAAAGACTGGCAATACTCAAAGCTTGGGCTGAAGTGAGTATTATTTTTATTTTATTGTAACACACACTTTTTTCTATCAATCAGATTAGACTATTTGGATATTTTCCATTTCATATTTTAGATGTTTTTGGTATTTTCTGCTTTGTGTCAGTAAGTTATTTCACCAATAATATACTGCCTATTAATTCTGTCTATAATAAGGCAAATTTTAAGGATTTTCAGATACCATTGTTGAGATAGATATTTGGAGTAATACATCCTATTACTCATTTCATTATAGAACATATGGTGATAAAACATTCATTCATGTAGCAGAATAAATAGAAAATAACTCATTTTGGTTGTATCTACGAGCCCTGGTTTACACTATCATTTTTCACACTTGGTAAAAGTACTTCTTCAAACCTTAAATTTAGACTAATTGTTCCTCTTCAAACAGTCGAAGGCACCATTTGGTGAATTTTGCTTCAGAAGAGTTTCTTGTACTACTGCTGCCAGCGCTTAGTAGCTATTTCATGAAGTACTAAGCTAAACACCGAGAAGACCTGGGTTCTACTCCTAGTAGATGTGAAAAACTTTTTTTTTCAAATAAAAATTAATTGAATTATTAATTATTTACTGCTAGTGAACTCTATCCATGGAATTCATAAAATAAAATAAATTATCAAGTTTTTAGGCATTAGATTTTAAGTGTTACTTAATTTAGTGTTTTTTGTTGTAATTTAAAAGTTTCTATACATATTTTATAAATAACTTACAAGGATAGAGAAATTTCTTATTTTGTATTCACTTCCTCCCCAAACTCTATGAGATTTGGTTGGTAAACCAAAGTGAACCTATTACGATCTACAAATTTAGAAAACAAATTTATATTCTCATTTTCATAGATAAGATACATTCTATGCAAAAGTTAATACACTTGCCTGCACATATACACACCCAAAGGCACATTTCCTTAATAATTTTACTTTAGTATACTAGTTATTACCTAGTTAATAAAAACAAACTAAGAATGCATGAATAAATAGAAAATTCCTTGTGTGTATCATCCTAAAGTTGTTGTAGGTTGAAACACAATAAATAACACTTAAATAATTAGAAACAATACCACTAAGGCGTTATTTTATATTGATATAGATAAAACACAATAAAACATCATTAAGTTATATTATGTTTTAAGCAAAACCAAATAGGACACCACAAATACCCTACTACCTTTGCAGCAAGGATAAGGCTGTTGTTACTATTTAACAAGAAAGCTGTGACTACAGTAATGAACCGTTCAACATAGTTTTAGCCAATTATTCACTATTTAATTATTTAAGTACCTTCATGGGATGGAACAGAAAAGCTCCAAATGCTCACTTTGAACTACGTGTTTTAGTATTCTATGTTCCCTTACTTTTTATTTATACATAGTTCTATTTTCAGGTCTATATTGTGGCGATGGTAGGAAATACTGTGTCTAGCTCGAGTCACAGCCCATCATCATTACCCAACAATGATACGTCTGCAGATATGGATGAAGATTTTGGTGACTTTGAATCGAGCGGAGAAAGCTTACTTACTCTAGTCTTACCTGAACTTGCTTCGCTTTCACAGAATTGGCTTGCAGCTCTGAAGGACCATGCTTTATTGTCTCTCCCACCTGGTAATTTATATATATTACTTAGTCTCCTTTATTCCTTTCTGTTTTGTTCATTGTTCATTAGCAATTACTGTAGGTCCTTTCTAATATGACAGATGTAACACCAGAGGAATGAACTCATTTGTATTTTAGGGTTGAGTGGTGGCTTTGAAAAACTTAATTTAGTGATAAATTTTAGAGAGACAATGTTACCTATTCATTGTTTATGGTGGTATTTATAGACATTACCCAACTAATGGAAGTTAAGAACCATAATTTAATTAGTTACGCTATCAGGGCAAATTATCTGCAGGTTATCAACTTTTTCTAATGTGGGTGAGAGCCATGCTGAAATCAAACAATTTACGCACTGACTTTGAGACCTTTGCTTACAGTTGCAATTTTGATAACTCATTAATTAATTTCACTTAACCATCATATGATTATTCTATTTGGTTTTAATATAAATATAAGTATAATATATAATAGTACAGAAAATATTCTCAATTAGTAAAAAAATCTGAAGTGGTCACCATATTATTTCCTGGCACTCCTATTAAATTAAATAAACAAAATGTTGGCTGTCTTTCATTTAAAATTATTTTATTTGGAATTGATATATAAATCCTCTGTTCCAAAGCATAAAATGTGACAGAACATAATTATAGATATTTTTATGATAAACAATGAGGTTCTATAAAGATCTTCTGTATCTCTTAAGTGGTATGCAGAAATTAGTTATTTTTGTTTTTATTCTCCCCTTACTTGATTTCGATCTAATAGAGACTCCTATCTAGGTGTTGCAACAGTCCTCAATATGAATTTTCAACATTCTAAACCCAGGTCAAATTAGGTAATTCTATTGAAACCTGAAAACCAATACTTTTTGCAATTACAATAGTTCCTTTACTTTGTAAAAGGAAGTAAACATATGTTGACTGTTTATTTATTATAATAGCAAATCTAATAAAGTTTCAATTTTGTTTTCTGATTTAGACTGTTTTTCAGAATTTGCAAGTCAGCTTCCTCACGATGGAGGTGCATTTTACACCACCGACACTATGGATAGCTGTAGACCTCATTACGCTGCCAGTTGGCCTCCACTCCTTCATGCTGCAGCTCTTTGGCTGAATGCGACTCAGTTCAAGGGAGAAAATGCTTCAGATAGGTTCCATTTACTCTTTGGTAAGGTTTTACCCTATTTATCCTTTGATTTGATTTTGTAATGATTTTATATTTCAATTTAATATATTTTTTAAAGTCAGTTTTGACAATAACCTTGCTTAAAGAAATACAATTTAGGTTGAGATACTCTCAATGACTATAAGTGGCTTTAAACCTTCGTGGCCCACATGATTCTTCTAAATTTATTGCAAAAAAGTAATATTAAATACAAATTTAATCATTAAAAGGTTCAGGGTGATTTTTCTGGAAAACTACGACGAATAGGGATTCAGTGAAAATGCCCAAGTATAAAATTTATGCCACTTGGCTCAATAGGTTTATACTTACACTAATTTTCCTTATTTTTTTTTGTTTTTTTTACTTTTTATTAATAAACAGTTAAGCCCGAAAATTCTGCTCTTTTTAATAAAAGGGCCAAATTTCATGATTATTTGGCGACTAATCTATTGTTTTGATAAAAAGAACTATACTATTATATACTCGATGGTAGTTCACTTTTACCCCTGTAGCATTTTGGGTTGGGAGAAAGGGACCGGAGTATAAAATTAAGAGTTAATCTCAAAGCTTTGATGCTTCTGAGTAGATTTCTTGTTTGAGAATTTATTTAGCTAGAAACACAAGTCCCAGCTTTGCTAAAAAAAGCAGACTACTAACCTAAGACAAACTGTTCTAATTAATATTAACACATTAGCTGTGTGCCTACATTCAGCTCGTGCTAGGAACATTGGAAGAAGCATTGCTTCTGTGCAGCAATTTATTTTAATAATAGTCTTGCAAAAGAACATACCAATGTATTTGACGTTAATTTTAGTCTTTAAACGGGACTATGTAGGATGATGTAGACCAAAATTATAAGGCCTTCTAGGACAGACCTCAACCTGGTTGTTTTTGCTTACATTTTTTATGTTTTTTTCCCCCCTTTTAGCCAGTTGTCTGTGTGCCATGCAGTCACTTTTTTTTTTTTTTCTTTTTTCTTTTTTCAAATGTGACCACACTAAAACCTAGAATTAGCAACTTCAATTCTTCTTCATTGTTTCTTGTTTAAAATAAATGAACTTATACTAATGTTTTTTTATTTACACTGATTTTTTAATTATTTATAAACATAAATATAATTTATTTAATATGAATAATAAAAAAAGAAAAGAAAAATCTACAAGGTAATGAACAAATATGTTATAAGCAGACTGTTTGTTTCCGTCAAGAGTATTGGTCATACAATGTTTGAATTTTATAAATTCTTTGTCATGCGAACTTGCTGTTTAGCTTAAAAATCCATTATTCCAACACTTCTTCGCATTGCTGATAAGTCACCAAATGACGAAAACGGTCCACACCAAAGTCTCTTATCACTGAAACATATTTCACGTTATAGTCACTTATGACTGTTATGAATTTTGTTTCAAGATGCACTTTCATTGCGTAGTTACGTTTTGGGATGTCTTTGTTTTGATCTATTCGACTTGAATTTATAAAATTCAAACCTCGTGTGAAATATACCATACATTACCGATGCCAAATATTTGTATTCATTCCAATATTGTGTTCCCCTGGGTCGACTGAATGAAGAAGACTTCTTCAGTGACTTTAGAAGTAATTAACTGTAAAACAAATTCTTCAAATACTTTCTGTATGTCATTTGGTATTTTAAACGGTTAGGTATAGGTGCCCTGGGACCTACCCAGCACATGCTTTGTCCTCTGAATTGGTTTCTCTTCCATTAAGGGGAATTATTTGTTTCAAAGTAATATATAACTTTTGTGCCTTGTAAAAAAAAGTCACTGTGCAATTTTAAATTAAAATACCCAAAACTACATGACTTTAAACTATTTAAATAACTTTGATACTGTAAGAGTGCCTACACAACATTTAGTCAACCTCGTTTATTATGTGATAATTAGTAATTTCTGTTGCAGGTATTTGTATGGAAGCATTATGCAGCCCTCGAATGGTAGAACCAAATGAGAGTGTAATGATCTGCCTTCGAGCTCTGTTCACCTTACTCGATTCAGAGCTTCCTAGGCAGATGTTGATGTTTGATAGATCTCTCAGTATCGAGCTCTGCAATGTTCTTCACAGGTCAGTTAAGATCAAAGTAAGCTATTTTGCTCTATAATTATGATAATTAAAAAAAACACAAAACCAAAATGTGTGTGTTTATTTGGCATTAAATAAAATTACGAGAATCCAATGTTTTTATTTGATAACTTTTTAAAAATCTTTATGTACACCCGCGGTGGTATATAATTGTTTACAAAATTGTTGCTTCATTTGTTTTATGATGTTGGTTTTTAAAAATTTCATGTATTTTAACCTTTTCCCTGCGCAAAGCCACTATAGTGATTTTGCACAAGGAAAGGGTTAATAAACCTGGGAAACAGGTCTTAATAACTTAAAGTCTTCCCATCAATTTCTATATTATTGCACAAGACCTCTCGGTGCTAACAAGCCATCAGGTGCTTTACAAACAAAAAAGAATATGTTCAAGGCCATGCGATATATCCAAAAATAATATTTGAAATGTTTTAACCTAAATATGTCACTATACATATAGTCTTACGTATTGTCCTAACTTAAAAATGTTAAAATCAAAGTCAATCATATAAAACTAACAAATTATAATTTTATGAATTAAAATCAGACAGAATATATATATTTAACAAGAAAGGCATCTTTGAGGTATAAGTAACTTTTCTATTTTTGAACAAAGTTCCTACCTCAGTAATAGATGCTAGCACTATGGCTGAATGCATTCCGAGGTGCAGCTGAGGTAAGAACTTAGTTAAAAATAGGAAATTTACTTATACCACTACTGTTTGTTAGTGTCGAAAGGACTTGTGCATTAATAAAGAAATAGGTGGGAAGACTTCCAGTCATTAAAACCTGTTTCCCAGATCTGCACTCCCACATCCAGCAACTTACAAATTATGAATTTAACAAATATTTTTAAGTTTTATGTTCTGTTGGCATGAATGATAGTTTATTTGGGCTCACCAAGGGTGTTCTAAATCACTAGAAAACCATGCGTTCTAGGATTCATGCTATGTGATTTATAGTTATCACGATCTTGAGCCCAACAATTAGCAAACTTCGTGTGATGAACATACCTAAAATACAAAGCCCTTTGAGTGTAAGATAAAATGACATTCTGAAATCTAGCAGCCCAATTGCCCCAAAAATAGCCAAATTCAGCTAGAAAAGTTTAATTTCCTCGTAGATCTGAAATGAGACCCCAATTAATATTTAAGTGAATCTCGAGGCAATTTGATTTCATGCTTTTGCTTAAGAGGTTGAAGCTTTTAAACCTTAGTTAGATCCCTCAAATAGCCTTTATATCACAAAGAACACATAAATAAAAGTAAAAAATTAGAATGAGGCAATAGTTTCGTAGCAACTTGAACATGTCCTAGTATCTTATTATATGATAGTCTTATATATCTGATGTTGAATTTTGTTTGTAAAACTATTGAATACCTGTTGTTCTTGGTGTACCATTTGTTTGAATAATGAAGGTACATTATTAAAAGAAAATGAGATTTTATCTCTCTTATTTATTTATTGAATTTAATTAGTTTATCAAATGCAGAAAGTAGTGCTGAAAGTACTACTTTCTGTTTCTTGACTCTGATGGTTGGTTTCACTGCTAACACTCAGAATTACATGTAGAGAGGTATCTTAATTTCTAAGAATAAAGTTAAACGAAATATATTATTATGTTTAAATATAGACTGACTACCTATGTCATTTTATCCCTTTCTTATTGAAAATATTTTATCTTTTAGATTACTTTTGACCCGAGAAAATATTGATGTTCAACAACTTGTTATGGATGTACTAAGTCAGGTCTTAAAAGCTGCTCAAGAAGAACTGGAAACTTTAAAAAAGAAGAAACTCAAAGGTAGAGCATTGAAATACATATTTACAAATTTGAATAGACCTAATTTTCATCTTCTATTAACCCTCTGTCGGGCGCGTGATCTCTCAGATACACAGTTTCTAGAGAAATATTTGCCACACCTCCTAGCATAGAGTGGTGTTGTAGTGCTTCGAGTTATGTGCTTTATAGGACTCCCCCTCAAGGTATGTTGTGTCACTGTGTTTAACGGAGTCGTGTGTTTCACCTGTCATTAAATTTTATCTCCTAGATACCACGCGCCCGATCTCGTAAGTTTTTTTGAAATCTGTATTTCATAAATATGTACATCAATTAAGTTTCTCTCTATTAAATAGAATCATATAAACCTATTATTCTATTATTTTGCTCAAACATGAGCTTTCAGAAGAACTTGTACAAGGATATATTACACGACGCAGTGACAATAGTAGACGTTTACCTTGTTTACTTGAAGACTACAGAGACTCATAAGAGTACACTAGCTCATTGGACCATACATTGAACTCAAGTACAGAACAGCATAAAAAAAGTCCCTCCACTACAACGAACAAAAGAAAATGATGTGAACCAAGCAAAACTGAAAATAAATGTAGGTGTACTAATTACTGTTGTGAGATTTGCAAAAACAAAATTTGTTAACAACATAGTTCCATGCCTTGTCCTAATTGTAATGCAGCTCTGCAAAAGAAATAACAATTAAACTGGTATTTTTAAAATTTTTTGATGATTTTCATTAAGTCTTATCTAAAAGTGATTTCGTGCTACTTATTTTTGATTGAAGTTATATTTAGATATTTTTTTATATTGTTCACAAACTGAAATGAAATATGTATAATTAAGGCATGTGCATTTAAACAATTCCGTTTGATATTTGTGTTTTTTAATCATATTTTAAAAATTACCGTCCACCGTTTATTTATATTATAATACTTGTCAATTTTAAAAATGATTTACTTCTTTCAAACAAATACTTCCTCTGTTATGGTTTCTAATCACACACTGAACATTTTAGTGCAAATTATATATTAAAAAACTGTATTTCCGTAAAAACGGTTGAGGATGATCTGTGAGATACACGAGCCCGATGGCGGAATATTCTTGACGCGCCCGACCGAGGGTTAAGAATGTCAGTAGATATTTGAGGAATGTTTTTTAAAGTCATCAATGTCTATATGATATTAAAAAAATATATATAACAGCGCAATTTATTTAATAGAATAATTCATCTTTATTAGCAGATTTGCCATAAGGGAAATAAGCTCTTGTGGTCAGACTCATTATGTTATTTTCGAAAAATTTCTTCAAATGTCCTTCGATCCTACCTAGGAGATAAGAAAATGAGGTCCGTTCAAAATTACTTATATATATATATATATATATATATATATATATATATATATATATATATATATATATATATATATATTTGTCTGTTAACGCTCTAGCAGTCACAATTTTTGTTTGATTGTTACCAAACTCGTATTTAAATATTTTATGTTCCAAGAAAGATCAAGTTTGTTAATGGCTGAAATTGGACTAGAAAGATAAGGGGATTAGGGGGGGATTTTTGAAAATTCGTAATATCTTCATTACCATATGTCGGATCAAAAAATTGTATACCACCAATCTTATTACAAATTAAATGTACTATGAATATTGTTTTATACATTATTCTCTATCTTGAATATTAATCGAGTTATTTGCATTTTTCAACCTTCAGCAAACCCCGATTTCTACTCATGTTATATAATTATTATTATTTATTAACTTCCACTTTTTGCAACTTAGGCTAATCGGGATGGGTTATCTACAGGTTACCACCCTTTTCTAGCCAGGATGGGATTTTAGGATGTTATTTAATGAATTTCGTCACTAAATAATTTCCTTTGCCCAGGCGAGAATCAAACTCGTCACTCTAGGTTTACCATGCGAGATAAAGGTCAACGCTTTAACTCGCATGGCCAACCTGAGTCCCTCATGTTATATAAACAATACTTTGTTATGCAATAAACCACATTAATTGAAAAAGTAAAATAAATTGTTTTCAAGAGACCTTTACTATATGAGATAAATGCAAATATGTTATGGTGACCACCCCCCCCCTCCTTCTTAAGTACTTGGACTACTAAAATTTGATTGATTGAGATAAAAATTATTCTGATTCATTACAAATTATAGTACTAAATATAGTAAATAATTTTCAATAAAATTAATATGTTTTATTCCGATATATTTCAGTAATTATTTTTCTTTCCTGTGGGAAGTTGGCACACCTGTTAGTAGACATTTCAGGTGCTTCCCATCTGGAGGTTCCTTATTATCGTTTGTATTTATTCACTTAATATTCCTGGTGGTGTTGTGTTACCAGTATGTAGATTTATCTATTGTTAAACATTCACGAGGGAAATCTACTTAATTTATGCAGCTCCTACATGACGGACTTTTTATACTGCAGGTTTGGCATAGTTAATAATTGTTAAAATGTCATGAAGCCTTTTGACTATGTAATGGTGCTAATACTGGGTATTTTTTATTGAAAAATGTTATAATGAACGGTCAACTCTGGAATACTTTGTTATTCTTCCGGTGTTGAAGCCCAATTACCACCAAAACTCTTTAAGTTATTGTATTTCCAATGTTTATATACAACATTACATTGTCTACTGATCTTAAATTCATGTGATCTATGTTTTTATCCTTAAATAATGTCCAGTAGTTCTAATATATATGAATATAAAAATTATGATAATTTCAGAGTTAGGCACGGGTGCTGATGAAAACAATGAAGAACTCGACAATGTGGGAGAAGGTGGAGCTAGCGGTGAATTACCTCCTGGAAAGTCCCTTGTGTTCGCTGTCCTTGAAGTGTGTCTCTGCCTGCTAGTCGGGCAACTGCCTGCACTCAACCCGAGCCCACAAACTGTCAGTCCTCGGCCTCAGAAGAGGCCACATCCTCCGCTTGTAGCTAGGGCACTTGAAACAATGGGAAGGCTTCCTACGCTCACTTCTCCTCAAGGTAAAATAACCATGGAAATTATCCTATATACCTCTAATATGTTATAAAACCTATTTTTTGCAACAAGCTTACTATTGTCCCAACCTTGGCAGTTATTATCAAGGTATTAATTCATTTATGTGATAAAATAGTTACATTTCTTCAGCAGTTTGAATTTCAATTGGTTTTATGATAGTTCTTCAACAAACATTCATTTTTGTTAACAAGCTATGCCACAAAATGAATATGGGAGAAAAAGTCAAGTATAGACTTTTGAAATCAGTTTATAAATTGTGATTTTATCTAATAACGCCATTTTTTTGAATTGGAGGTCTTGGTAGAAGTGGATTTAAAATAAAACCTTTGTTGCAACTAAGATTTTCAGAAATAGATACTTATATTCGGTGTATTTTACATCACTAGGATCTAAAATCATAAATTTCTAATGACCATTCATTTATGAATTAGGCTTTCATTTTGCACTGAATGTATTCTCTGACAACATACCTTAAGTTGTTTATATAGTATTACAATACAGTAAAATCTCAAAGTTATTAAATGTTACATACTTTATTATTGTTCTAAGATAATTCATATGAATATTAAAGTGAGATGAAAGACAAAAAAGAAAAAAAAACAATTAAACTTGCTAAAATTAAGTTTTAAGCTTGATCTCATCAATAGGAAGGTTTTCTTTAGTCATTATTTGGAGGTAGATAAGCTGTGGAATAAACTTTGTTCCCTAGTGTGGGGAATTAGTGAAGATATGTTTAGCCAAAACCTCAGAATTTAATTAACTGCAATTCATAAGAATCATAATCCTGAATCCAGAAAAGAGTAAATTCAGTTAATAAAAACATAGTAAAAATATCCACTCCCTTTTTTATTATTATCATTATTAATACAGTAATGTGAACTTTTCAAGGTTCGGAAATGTATGAAAACATTTTAGCACTACTCATTATAATTCATATCTCATTATGTTTAAATATAAGTTTAGAAAATTGCGAAACAATATTATAGTATTTTTTTTTTATCATAAACTACTTACCACAATTAATTAGCTTTTGAGGTATTTCACTGAATAAACAGTTCAAAAGAGATGATGACAATTTGTAAAATTTTGTAATTTTCAGGAGGTGTAGCAATACTTCCAACAGTTCTTTACTTAACAACTGGAGTGCTTCGAGAATGTGGATGGAAGAGTCCTGCTGGTGGTGAGGTAACCGGAGCCCTGCACTGTCTTAGAGCATTGTCATCCCATCCCTATGCCACACACCCTTCAACTGCTACTCAATGGAAAGCCCTTCTTCAGAGTGCTCTAGCCAAAATTATTGATCTTTCTAAGACTGGTATTTCATTTACATATTACTTATTAAATATATTTATTGTAACATTTATGATAGACTATTTGTTCTCAAGTTCCATTTTGTATGATTTGAAATATTAATTACCAGGTCTTACAAATATATGAAATAGGAGTTTTCTTACGTATAACTCTTTTTCTGTTTCCAATAATAAATAAATACTTTATATATATATATATATATATATATATATATATATATATATATATATATATATATATAAATATATATATATATATATATATCTATATATATATAAAATTGTAACCTCTGTCTGTACATTGATTTTTTTTGCGAAATTTCACGATAACTTTTCGTTTCACATGTCATAGACACCATATCTGCATTTTGTTTCTTTCGTGTATGTTTGTTTGTTTGTTTGTTTGTTACCTTTTCACGCATAAACGGCTGAACCGAATTTTATGAAACTTGGTATGTATATTACTACTAACCCAACTTAGACTTTAGGCTATATTAATTTTCTCTGAGACGAACAGGAGTGGGGGTTATAAGGGAAGCCTGAAATTAAAAATAGCGATATTTCGTTTTCTATTGGTTTTTCGGCAAATATGCACATAACAAAAGTTGTTTTTTTTTGTTATTTAGAGTAACTTTTGTTATATACACTTTTGTTGTATACCGATGTTTAAGTGCGTTATACGCTAAAAATTATAGCGGGAGTCAACAATATTATTTGCCAAAAAAAGACTTAACCAAACTAAATAAAACTCGGTATGTGTATTAGCAGTGAGGCCTTCATTATAATAAGCCATACTAACATTTCTATGGACGGGCAGGAGTGGGGGTTATAAGGGAAGCCTGAAATTAAAAATAGTGATATTTCGTTTCCTATTGGTTTTTCCGCAAATATAAACATAACAAAAGTTGTTTATTTTGTTATTTGGAGTAATTTTTGTTATATACACTTTTGTCGTATACCTAAGTATAAATGAGTTATACGTTAAAACTTTAGTGGGCACTAACGGCTGAAACGAACTTAACCAAACTCGGTATGTCAATTAGCATTAATTCTTCCATGATTATAAGTCATATTAAAATTTTTAGGTTCGAACGGGAGGGAGGGTTATAAGGGAGGCCTGAAAAAAAATTCACCATATTTACATGTATAAGAGACGGGAAATATAAAAATATCGAAGACTGTGAAGCCTTATCGAACAAATAATTCTATTATTAGCAATTCCACGGGTAAGTCGGGTATCAATCCTAAACACTGGGACGGCTAAATGTAAAAATATTTTGCGATGTAATGCCTGGTAATAAAAACCATCACCATGCAGCCTCAAATAAATTCCCGGGCGTAGCCGGGTATCTGAGCTAGTATATATATATATATATATATATATATATATATATATATATATATATATATATGTGCTAAGGTACTAACATTTCCTCGGAAATAATTAGAGACTGAATGATGGTAGTTTTTTACCAATTCGTTTTAAACATTATGGGTCATAACTATCATAATCATAAATAGAATTTGTTATTATAAACTGAATAAGTATAAAA
This sequence comes from Riptortus pedestris, assembly GCA_019009955.1. NCBI lineage: Eukaryota > Metazoa > Arthropoda > Insecta > Hemiptera > Alydidae > Riptortus > Riptortus pedestris. Next base: position 212,905,477 of record CM032228.1, on the reverse strand, counting down.
ATTTATTTTCCCAAAAAGCGGACCCCATTACAATTGTAGCTATTTTCTATATACAACTTCTATTTTTATTCATAGTTGTAAACATGCTCCCTTGTGTGTATCACGTTAACGGAGAAAAGCTAATAAATAGCAGACATAACTAAGTACACCTCCTCAGCATTTTCAAACCCTTTAAGATTCAATAATTTAAATGATTTATGAAATTTACATTTCTTAAGGTAATACATCAGTAAAAGAGTGAATATTATATGTTTTGTAAGTGCTATCATGTAATGTTTAATGAATACATAATTCCTATTGGTTTTAACACTAGACCTCATATATTGTAGCTGCAGTTAGAAGTAGGCATTATAATTACTTTGGTTATGGGATAAAAGTGTGTATGAGAAAAAATATACAATTAATAATTATATTAAATATATACTCTAAAACTCATTGTATATGTGTTTTGTATCCGTAGCTTTGGGTAATTTTGATGAGCTCTTTATTTTTCTTGTACCTTACAGAATAAACATGACTCATAAATAAATAATTAAATGAGAATCAATTCGTACACAATCCCTCTTCATTATTTAAAACAATATGATGAATCTCAATAATAATTATTTGTAGTATTCGTCATTATTAAGTGTCATCTATCTACCGGTTTCGAGCCGACGTTTATGTCTCTCCACAACTTCTGAACCATTGTTTTGTTTAAAGTATTTTAACTTGAGTCATTCCAAAAATTATTATACCATCAGAATGCTAATTCATTTTTCTAGGGGGAATAAATAACTCTGATAAATGTTGCATAACCATTACTTGGCCATGAAAATGGGGTGTGGGGGGGGCTAAGATTTATAACTTTTTTACTAACCTGAAACATCTTTTGAACTGATCATTAAAGTTTCATAAGGCCGATAGTTCCTAAAAAGTTTTTGTTCAAAACCTACTAACTTTACACAGTTTCCTCTTAAATGTTCAAGTATTCATCTATTGTATAATGAACTTAATAAATGAATTATATTAAATAACTGCATTTATTTGTCATTTTTTTATATGATTCCAGGTACTGATAATGATGAGAGTGAAGGAGTTCGGCTGGATGAAGTAACTATGATGATGTCTATAACTGTATTCGTCCTCCACGCCCCACCAGATGTAGTTTCAGCTCCGAATCTTCAGTACCCATGCATAAATCACTTCCGACGTTGTATACAGGGGGAAAGTCTTCAAGTATGCTATTCTTTTTCTGTTCCTTACATTTATGATTTTTGTTAAAATATTTAACAAATAAGGATTGTATTCCTATTGTAGTCATAAGCTCTATCATGTTTCTCAAGCTCGATACTGCATAAAAAATACTAAATAGGTTAGGTCCTATCTGCTATCCATGGTGAAAAAGCCCCAAAAAAATTGTATGGAGACATAAAACCTCATTGGTACTTTTCATTAATGAAAACATTTTTACAATAAAGGTGACATTTAACTGTAAAAATGTCAGGGTCATGCACCAATTTCCTGAGGAACCTTTGAAAATGAAAAAAAAAAAACTTCAAAGAGATCACAGTACTGCATTTTTGTAAGTCTCGGACTAAAATAAGCACCATAATTTATCAAGAGATAATTTTGAAAGATATGCTCTTAGAGCAAAGCTTTATTCAATGGTGACTTTCAACAAGATTTTGCTCTATCTAGTAACTACTGTGAATATAGAGATGCTCAGGGGGAAAACAAGCATGGATTTATTAGTTCTGAAGAATCGTCCTTTTCCAGACATGATCTCAATCCTAAAGATTAAAAATTGTGGCTAGAATTCCAGTCCATGGTCCATAGAAAGAGCCACTATAGCATTGAGAAGCCCCTGTAGAAATCCCTAACCAAGATAGTGCAAGACTTTCCTCTAGAAAATATAAGTACTGGAATACAAGTGCCCAGTTTGACTAAAGTTTCGTGTCCAAGGCAGAGGAGGCCATTTTGTACAATCATTTATTTTGTCATTTGCTTATATATACAGTCAACATTTATAATAAAATATGACTGGCCTCTCTTAGTAGTTCCTAATCTTTGATAAACTACCAATGACCATAAATTTCTCAAAATATTTCCCTTTCTATATTGGTTCAACATGAAAAATATTCAGTTAATTAATTATACTTATTTATATAATTTCTTGTAATTTTCTTTCAGGTGAAACTGAAGTGTATTCAGAGCCTCAGAACAATCTTTTCTAATACAGATAAGATGGTCTGTACAAGTTATGTTCATGCACTCGCTCCCAGGCTTCTAGAGCTCCTGCACGATAAGTCTGCTAAACAAGTTTCTTCTGATATTGAACTTTCTTTGACACTTGAAACAATATCTGCATTGGAAGCATTGATTCATTTAGCTGAGCCAAAACATAGTATGTATAATTTTGTTGATGGTACAATATTGGTTTTTAATCATTAGTTCTGATATTCTTATATTATTAAAATTTATGTATTTTTTTCTTTATACTTCAACTGGTATTCCCTTAAGGTAAATTTAATTATTAAGAAAAAAATAGGGCTTTCACATACTAGGCCAATATATAAATTACATTCAAATAATCCTTAACCGCTCTATAAAACTAAAATAGTTGCTTGTTGGTTAAAGCTAGTGTCACTTTTCAAGTATCTCTAAAATTTAAAATCTTTATATTTAATTTCTGGAAATTAATAAATGCAACATAGTGCCTCAAACATCTTCCCTTTTAGTGTGTGGTTTGAAAAACCCGTCAAAATATGAATATAATTAATGAATTTAAGCTCTTAAATTAGGTATAAATCCATCTTGTCTTATACAGTAATGTTGCAGAACATACAGTTTTTTAGGAGTTGTTTTACTTCCTTTTTTCAGTTCAAACTTTCGAATTATCCTCGGGTATATTTGAACCAAAGCCTCTTAGTAACTAAGTTAAATTAAATTGAACCAAATATTAAAGGCCTTATGGTTATTTATTACTTAACAATGAAGCTTCTGTGAACTCCTAAAATTGTAAATGATTTGTGAGGCTCTGAAACTGTAACAATTTTAAAGAAAATCATGGAGTATCTCTCAATATTTAACAAAGGGGTGGCTTTGACAAAAAATTACCTCTACCTTGCTCAAGAGGAAATTAATCTGGGGTATGAATAATAAAATGTCAATTCAATTATATTGACCACATTTTCAGCAAATGAGAGGAACTTTATGAAAAGCTTGTATGTTTTGTTTTTTATATTTGTGACTCCCAGCCAGTTTTTGACTCCCAGTCTTCTTCAAAGCCTTATTCATATGTTTCATTATAATATTATTTAGCATTTGATTAATTTATGCTGCTCAATAAAATTGTGTTATTGGAAAGAGTTTATTTATTTGTAATAATATGCATCATCTCTTCGTATTTTAGTGAATTGTTTTCTTAAGACAGTATTTTATTTAATTCTAATAGTAGAAGTGAATTTATTTTTTTTTTAATTGGTCTTATATTTCATAGAGATAATTATCATAGAAATATTAAAAATATTTCATTTAGGGTTATTGGTTAAAGTAATGTTAAATATGTCTGTATTTTGTTTGTTAGATCAACTTAATAATAGAATTCTAGGAATGTTAAAGTAAATTCTGAAATTTAAATATTACCATATATATATATTCGTTATTTACTTCTTATGATGACATGGTTTAATTTTGCATGCTACTATGGTTGAGTATTTTTATTTCATTGTTATTAGGATATATTTGTGACACTTCTTATCACTTTCATATGAGTATTTAAAGTAATGGTTGAGCAGTTAATTTTAAGTGAATGGTAACTTTAATAAGTAGATTTAATTTTGTTTATTTTTACTTGGAGAATATGTGCATTCAATTTGTATTCTTCTTTCTTGCTTACTAGGAGATTTGTTGCAAGGCAAGTAAAGATTAAGTATATCAGTGAATTGTACTGTAGTTAGGAATTTCTAAATTATAAGTGATAATATACAACATTTCTATTTAAAATTATTGTCTGTGTTAGGAATTCAAATGCTGAAGCTACTGGTTCCTGAGCTGATTGAATGCCTTCTTGAAGGGCCGGCCCTCAAAGAAGCGAACAAGTACTGCAGGACATTACACGAGCAAAGCCTTCATTGGTTGAAAAAAATTGGACCACAATACCCACAGGTAACTTTATTTATTTTTTTATATTGAGTTTAGATTGTTCTAATATTACTTGGTGTGTACTTTTGATTGGGAGGGGCCAGCTAACTTAAGTATTAGGCTGTCAATGGTTATGAAGTATCACTCAAGAAGTTTTGTAATGTTCTTTATGTACGGTGTAACTATTATCATGTTGGTGTTGGAGACCAAGGCTACACGGAGTCTCTATTATAGCTTATAGCCTAAAAGGTCCTCTAAGGGCAAATATAATTTATATTGAAAAGAATAACCCTACTTGATTCGGTCATGATGATTATCAACCCAAAATTAAAAGTGGGACTGAGAGTTCAAAAAAGGCTAAAATAGCGGATAAATATTGCTTTGTTCACCAAACCAACTTCCAACTCCATTGGGATTCCAATATTCTTATTTATTATAATTATATTCGTGGTGTTCATATATATATATATATATATATATATAATTTGGCTGTTAACACTCTTGTGGTCGCCATTTTTGTCTGATCATAACAAACTCCATATTTAAACGTTTTATGTAAAAATAAAGATCAAGTTCTTTAGTGGCTGAAAAGTGACCAGTGAGAAGGGGGTTCACTGGGAGGATTTAGAAAATTCTAAACATCCCCATTATTATATGTCATGTTGAAAAATTGTTTAGAGCCAATCTTATTGTAAATTTAATGCCCAATAAATGTTGTTCTATGCATATTTTCTGTATGATGAATATTAACAGAGATATTTGGAATTTTTAGTTTTTAGTTCCTTCTGTAAACCCCCACTCCTATACATGTTATAATAAGAATAAGCTGTTATATCATGAACTACTTTATTGGAAGCTTAAATAAGAAGTATTGTTTTAATTGAACTTTTAATGTGGGACGTACATGCAAATATGATGTGTGACGATGTCATCATTTAAGATGCTATGTTCTAAACCCAAAAATGTTTTTAGATCTATGTTATACTTGATGTTTAAACTTTTAATTCAACACTAAAATAAATCATCATTAATGAGTGAAATCAGACCAGGAATGGGAGGTTTTAAGTAGGTGTGAGACTTCAAAAATTCATAAAGCTCTTTTATTATGAGTCATATCAAAGAATGTTATAAGTACCAATCATGTTAGATGCCCTACAATTGGTGATCAATACATTTTTTTTAGCTCAAATATTTTACTTGCTTGTTTTCAGCCTTCTGTAAACCACCAATTCTTCTCATTAGATTTTTACTTAGATATGTAAAATATATGGTGAAAGGAGATCAATAGTATTTTATACACACCAGTGGGAAATCTGCTTAATTTACACAGCTGCTGTGTAAATTTGAACTTTTAATTATTGTTCCTTCCGCTTTTCAGAAATGACTAATATAATTTTAATAAATTTACCTATCTTACCTTCCTTTATTTAATATAAGAATTATGGTTAAGAAAATATAGTCAAGCATCTCTTCAATTTAAAACATTTGTTACAGGAATTTAAAGCAATAATGTCAGACTCAAGTGACATGAGATGTCGTTTAGAAACAGCAATAAGAAGCCAAGAAACCCGAAGAAAAGACGTATATAGTACTAAAGCACACCAAACCCTACCTCAGCCCCAAGAACCTACCATCAAACTCAAAACCGACTTCAGAGATTTTACAGCAACATAGAATAAATTTCCATTATACCATACTTACTCTTTAAATGGTTTTGGTTCTTCTTATTGATTTTATTTGGTTTTCTATATTAGATTATTTCTAAAATAAATAATTTTATCAGTGATTTATATATTCATAATTTAAATGATGTATTAAGTGAACATCTTTGCAGTCTCAGTTAATAGAAAGAAGAGGTATGTCTGTTTATTATTTGGTATAATCTACTGCTTAAAGCATTAGATTTTCATGCTTTTAGCTATAGGCTCTTTATCCGAGTCTGTAGTTTATTTTAAATTTCAAGTTTTGTTCTGCTTTAAGTATCTCAACTTATTCCTCGAATTTAAAATAGGTTCTCTTATTTCAATTTCTCATAGATTGAATCAACGAAATCAAACATTTTTACCAAATATATTTTATTCTTTATTTTTTTATTACACATAGTTACCGTAGATTGACCTCATTTGATTTATTCATTAAAGATTTGATATTGATTAATTGAATCAACTATTCTTTTAATCATTATTCAATATCATTTGGTATAATTTGGAGAGATCATTGACTGCAAGGAAGTTAAATGTTCTGTGATAAAACTTTCTTTTAGCTCTTCTCAGTTATTTAGTTTTTATTAATTCACTGTTATTTAAAGCTGAGGCATTTATTTGTAGGTCATATATTTTTAATTAAGGGTCTATCTTTTCCATTTTAAAGAAAACATTAAGAACATTATTTAATTGAACACATTGAGTGGTATATATCATAACAAGTGATTTTGTGCCTGCATATACGATGTTGTTTCCCCTTGCTGGTGTTTATCACGCAGTTTCAGACATGCTTTTTTAATTATTTTTAAGAAACAAAATATCCCCTGTGTAGAACATTTCTGGTAATCCTTCTATCAGTTGCTTTACTATAATCTGTGCCAACAATATTATTTCATTTGTATGATTTTTAAAAAATTTTAATATTGTATATAGACTATTATTTGTAATAAAATGTCACTTAGCTTAAAATATATTTATGTTGATTGTGTTTTGGAATAGACTGAAAATGACATTGTCTTTCTTTGAGACATAAATGTAGTATAACTTTGTTTTTTAGTTCTAGTTTTGAATTTACAGTATTAATGTAAATAGTTATTTAAGGATGTGTGTCAATTTTGAAAAAATGTGGTGTGTATAGTGTAGAAATATGTATATTGATAATTAATTAGTATATAGAAATATTTGTAGAGAACTATTTTTATGTATTTATTTAATCAACTTCCAATATCATTAATATTAAAACTGTCTTATTGATTTGTAGAAAGGAAACTATATTTAATGTATTTTAAAAGTAATTTGTATAAAAGACCGAATGAAAGATTGTTTGTTGTTGAATGAAGTTAACATGTAATAATGCATTTAATTTTGTTAAATCTTAGAATTTTTATTGTTGTTGTAAAAGTAGACTAATATTCGCTCAAATTTAAAAATCAATTGTTTAAATTTTCTTCCTGGCTAGATTTCTTCTGTCTACTTTTATCTTGCTTTGAGCCTATTAAACAGTTTATTTACTTTGTTATTTCTCAGACCTTGACCAACAAAATTTATTGTTTTATTTTTGTATGAATCAATTGTAATTTTCTGGCGATAAATATATAGCCTAATACTTTGTTGATTGTTAAACATAAGTGCACACTGCTCTGACTAAAGTATTGATAAAATAAACTATTGTATGACATCCATTTTTTTTATATAACACCTCTTCTACCATTTTCCCAGTTAATTGATCCTTACTTTTGATTTTCAACGGTTGTTGAATTTAAATCTTATTTTTCAAGAAAAAAATCATGAGTTTTAAAAATGTTTTGTGTAAAAATTAATTATTGAGTATATCAATATTTATAAATAAATCATATATGTCTTCTATAATAAAGCATATATCTTCTATAATAAATTTCAAGTTGTGTAGGCTGCCCAATAAGAACGTCACAAAGAATTTTTTGAATGAAGAAGGAATTTGTGTATTCCCCCAATATCTGTAGCATCCAAGAAGAGGAGGAGCATTGACAGGGAATAGTACATCAAGTGTTGTTCTGCCAACATTAAAAAATTTGATATGTAGGCATTAGCAGAATTGGAATATTGCCTTAATGGAATAATAATGAATGGAGTGTATCGGATATTGCACAAAGACAGTTGGAGTTCAATGTTGGCACACAGTCAACTGGGACACTAGCTCTAAAAGTGTTCTGTTGTTTTTAATATACTGTTTGTTGGAGGAAGGCCTTTTTTGTTTTTGTTTTTCTTTGTGATATCTACCTTCCACATTCCAGCACTTTTCTTTGAAAAAATGGATTTCCATGCTTAACCTCTCTGAACCCAAATTGACTAGTTTCAGCTTGACTATGTATATACGTATCTTGAATAACTGAAAAACAACTATCCTTAGAATGCTGAAGCTTCACATCGAGGACTGTTGTAGCATTGAGTAGCTGATGGGGTTCAAATGTCTAAATCAGAAAGTTGGGAAAATATATTTGTAATTATAGGGACTTTTATGTCTGGAATATTTAGTTACATTTTGTAATATAGTAAGTAGCGTATTTTTCCTTTAAAAAATGGTATCTAGTGTTTTGTGCGACTTGTTAATATTCTCTCTCAATAGATATTTTCTCAAATTAAATAGACTTTTTAGTCAAGTTTATATACCTTCTATTTCTACAACCTGAAAATTCTAACAGATTATGGGCCAAGAGAACCCAGAAAATAGTAAGTGAGCTTGATACAAGTTAGGAGTGATGCAAGTAGTGAAAAGTTTATTGGAGACATCCATCACAGAATGTCTAAATAGAACATTATTTGGAAAAGTGCACATTACAAAAGTTGTTTATTTTGTTATTTAAAGCGACTTGTCATATGTAATTTTTCCGTAGAACAAAATATAAATGAGATATACACAAAAAACTATAGAAGTGGTCGACAATTTTAAATTAGACAATAGACTAAACCGAAATCAATGAAACTTTGTTTTTAAGTTAGTATTATAAGCTATATTAACATTTTTAGGAATAAACAGGAGTGGGGGTTGTAAGGGAAGTGTGAAACAAAAATTTTGTTTCCTACTGATTTTTTGGTGAACTTGCCACATGACAAAAGTTATTTATTTTGATATTTAGAGTAAGTTTTCTTTTATACATTTTTGTTGTATAACAATTTATAAAGCAAGAAGTAATTCACATAGAAATTTTGTAATAGCCACTAATTCATTTCCATGTATGAATTTATTAAACATGGTACCTCGATATATTATCCCACTTTCAAGGAACTTCTCAAATCCATATTAATGTTTTAAAGCCTTTAACAGGTTGAACAAAGAGCAAAGTGTATTGCCAAGCCTCCCCTCTCTCCCATACATTAATTCATCAGTAATGCCAGTTTTTCTTTAAATGTGTTTAATACTTAATTTTATTAAAACAGAAAAATTAATAGAAAAAACTTTTTTGTATTGTGAAGACAATATATTCGGAATTGTTGACATAATTTAATGTAAGCAGAACTAAGATGTTAAATAAATGGGAGGTTGGTTGGTACCAGTTAATTTAGGGATAGAAGGTGGGACACCATCCTTTAGTCTTCTCACTGCTAACCTTACATTGCATTGAGCTGTTTACTTAATTTGCCTTTTATGATTATTAAGATTGCTTTAATATTCCGAGTGTATGCATAAAACTCTTGGATTTTAATACTGGAAGTTTTTGAAGTGTTTTAGTACAACAGGAGAAATTAAACCACAAGTATTATGATGGGAATGCAGAAATATGTTATAATCGCTTCTGCCCCACCCCTCCGGACGTCACATTGGTTTATGTTTACATGTGATTTGATGCTTACACTTTTAGTAATGTAGTGTTATGCCCAGAAATGCGAAGATTAGTTCTAGTTTTTACTAGAGAATATATGACGAAAAGAGATGGATAGTGTGCTTTCCCTGTACTTGGGAAATCTTTGTTTATGCAGCCCTTACCTGGTGGACTTTCAGAATTTTTTTTTTGAGCTATTTTAGACTCTAGTATTATTGTAGCAGTGAGCTGTCACATTGAATGTAATGCTCATTATGAGTAGGAGTATGATAAAATATATAAACTAAATAGAGTCAGTATTCACAGATGAAGGTTACAGGGTCAATCCACTGGAGGAAATAAGGAGTATGATGGTAATTAGGATTGAATTTAGTGAGTTTACGAACATTTCCAAATTTTGATCAAAGTGTTGTTTAGCAGACTTCAGAAAAGAGAAATCAGCTATTGAGGTTGCACTTATGATGCGAGTTTCAAAACATGTCCTCAAATGTCCATTGATCCTACGTAGTAATGACAAAAATGAGGTCCTTTCAAAATTATACACACACACACTTGTCTGTTACCGCTCAAGCAGTCACTATTTTTTTTTATCCATACCAAATTCGATATATAAGCTTTACATGCAAAAATAAAGGTCGAGTTCCTTAATGGCTGAAATCGGACCAGTGGGAGGGGGGTTTAGAGGGGGTAGAAATTGGAAATATCTCTGTTACTAGTCATCGGATTGAAAAAATTGTATAAAATCAATCTTACTGCAAATTAAATTTACTATAAATATTGCCATATAGATTTATTCTCAATCTTCAATATTGCTTGAGATACTAGATTGTTTAACTTTCAGTAAACCCCTACTCCTTCTCATGCCACTTAAAAAAAACATATTCTGTTATATAATGAGCCACTTTATTTAAAGCTTAAATACTAAATATTGTTTTCAACAGATGTGGCACCATTATTAGAACCTTACGTTCTTAACTCGAAAATTTTTATTTGTTCTATACTATACTGGATATTTAATTGTTTCATAGAACGTTATAGTTAATGGCTGAAATCGAACTAGGAAAGAGAGGGGGATTTTAAAACTGAATATATCTCCGTTATTTTAGATAGAAATAGAGAATATATTGTGAGATGATTTCATAAGTGTATCATACCAGGACGTGGGAAGTCTGCTTAGTTTACGCTGTCACTGCATGGCGGACTTTTTTTAATTTGTGAGACGGCTTCTTTGTGACTAATACAACTAACTTGTTCCTTGCTGGCTCTCTCTTTACATTCCTTGGCTCACTCTCATTCTCTAGAAATATAAACTCTCTGTGACTAATAAATGTAAATTTTATTTATGCTATATATATATATATATATATATATATATATATATATATATATAGAGAGAGAGAGAGAGAGAGAGAGAGAGAGAGAGAGAGAGGGAGAGAGACTCAATCAAAAGTGGAGCCAAGGTTTTATTTAATGAGCTCAATATTTACGATAGTGAATTAGGACCAGCACATTTCGTATTACATGGCTAAGTTGAGCCTCTCTCCATTAATAAGTAATTACCCTCACTTATGTAACTACAGTTAATCAGGGCCTCTTTCTAGCCAGAGAGGGACTAAGGGTTTTATTTAATGATGTTACCTCTAAATAAATTTCTATTGGCCATGTAGGAATCAAACCCATGTCTAATTAATAAAAAATAAAAAATTCCATCTTATCCTAATCATTTGTCCTATAAAACTAAACGGTCTGTTCAAAATGATTTTGATCCAGGTTGATCCCTAATCTTTGCTTTATTAAAGATCAGTGGCGGCTCATAGCTAAAATTAGTGGGGGTGTAGCTCCAGAAAAATTGGGCCGGCTCTGCGGGAACGACAGTGCTCTCTCTCCCTTGTGGAGATTCCTGTGTGCGCATGCGCACTGCAGTCAAACACCTCGCAGCTGGAACTGTGAAGCTGACAGTTCCATACAACGATTTTTGTATCTTTTGTTATAAACTGGGGGATGGTTACTGCATTAAGCTTAAGGATTATCTACTATATAAAAATAAGTCGGGTTTTCCTTCCTGACGCTATAACTCCAGAACGCACGAACCGATTTCCACGGTTTTGCATTCGTTGGAAAGGTCTCGGACTCCGTGAGGTTTATAGCAAAGAAAATTCAGGAAAAATTTCAACAGAAAAGCGGGAAAATCTTTTTTCATTATATTGTTAAAATAACATGTGTTTTCAGTGCATCGTTTGAGTACGCAAAGTACAGAAAAGTAACAGCTGTTATTGGAATATTCCTCATTATACTATCATTCATTGTATATTGCATACTTACTTAACCTGTATTTATTAAATCAAAACGAACAGAAATTTGTCAATAATTAAGCAATCAATACCGCAAAAAGGTATTAATATAAGTAACAATAAAAATTGCACAATAAATATTAATTTTAAATTATAGGTCTATTGCCTATTCTATTTATCTGTTGAATAACCTTTGCAGTTTAATGAACATATGTTTCACATGCAGCGCCATCTCTGATACATAGCATGTACTACAAACCAATATTTTAAGTAGATGGCGCCGGTGCGTGATATATTGTTTGACAGCTGCTCATTGTTCTCTGCTCAGTTAATTTCATGTGACAAACCGGTATTGTGTTCACTGTGAAATTGTGAAAAAAAAGTAAAAAAAATAAGTTATTCGTTTCCTAACATTTCAATTGGAAACCATCAAATCAATCACGTGTATTGTGCAAATGTTTATTCAATTTCAACAGCAGGCATTTGTCTTTAAGGTGGTAAGTTGAACTGTGTAAATTATGTGGATCGTGCATTTGAGGTTAAATTCACCACTCTGTCCATAGTCCAAAATGCCTAGAGGACGACTTGCGAACATCGGCCGCCGCACAAGACATGCAAGCCAGCAACAAGTGTATTCACAGAACTTAAGCGAAGAAAGACAAAATATAATAAGAGAAAATGCCCGATTGAGACAACGCGTGAGCACATGAAGATCATTGGCATCATACAATCGCTTGGCATTCCAATATGATCCCACTGCGAACTACAGTGATGATGAAAATTTAGATATTGGACCAATGACGACTATATGCCGATATTGCAATGCATCAAAGTTCAAAAGAGAAAAGGCTGGATTGTGCTGCGCAAGTGGAAACGTCAAACTGGATCCATTACTTACACCACCACAGCCACTGAAACCATTGTTCGATGGAAGTGATCCCGATTCCAGCCATTTTCTTCAACACATCCTTGAATACAGTAACTGCTTTCGCATGACTTCCTTTGGAGCTAATATCATTCGAGAAGGCGGCTTCATGCCGACTTGCAAGGTAAAAGATACAACACACATAACCAATCACTCACACCAACACAATGAATTGCAACACATAACAACTACATATACACCACACACTACACCATCACACGATCAGAAGTTACACCGTATTCTTCAACAAATGATTGTTTGCAATTACAGATACAAGGACAAATATATCATTTGCATGGCTCAATGGTGCCAACACCAGAAGAACCGCATCAATTTCTGCAAATATATTTCATTTCGTCGATGGTGGATCAGCTGAATGTGCGGTGCAATATACAGGGAACACAACAGTTAAAGAGACGAATTATTGAACAGTTACAAGCATGTTTTCACGCTAATAATGCTGTGGTTAATATGTTCAAAACAGCATTGGAACGAATGCCATCGGATACGCACAAATTTGTCATAAGAGCAGATTGTACCCCAACAGGTGAACATGTGCGAAGATTCAATGCACCCACCGTTAATGATGTTGCTGCAATTATTGTTAGCGACCCAACTAAATCGCGAGACATTGTCGTTCAGCGAAGAAGCAATATCATGCATCGTGTAAACGAGACACATCGTTTGTACGATGCGTTACAATATCCAATCATTTATTGGCAAAGGCAAGACGGATACGACATCACGTTGAAGATGGTCGATCCAATTACAGGTACAATATTCACACACTAATTATTGCTATTATTGGTTTCCATTAACAATTCAATTAATTTTGCATTTTCAGGCGTATCAACGAATAAAAATCTAAGCGCAATGAATTACTATGCGTATCGTATGATGATTCGTACACATGAGGAGAATGTCATTCTGAAGTGCCGTCAGCTATTCCAGCAATTCGCTGTCGACATGTATGTCAAAGTCGAGACCGAACGTTTAGCGTTTATCCGATTCAATCAGGCAAAGCTACGATCTGAGGACTATATACACTTGCGTGATGCTATTCATTCAGATGGTGATGTTCAGAATATTGGACGTCTGACGATTCTCCCATCATCTTATATCGGAAGCCCATTGTTTGGGATGAGTGCACAATGGCACATAAGAAATCACTTGAAGCACTTAACTTCACACTGAAGGATCTTCGGCGAAATAACAACATCTTTGGCGGCTTGATGATATTATTGGCAGGCGATTTCAGGCAGACGTTGCCAGTAATTCCCCGTGGAACGCCTGCAGATGTATTGAATGCTTGCCTGAAGGCATCACCTTTATGGAATAACGTAAAAACATTATCGCTAACCACTAATATGAGAGTTCAACTTCAAAATGATCAAAGTGCTGCACAATTTTCCAAACAATTGTTAGCTGTTGGAAATGGAAAAGTCCCAGTTGATGCGACATCTGGATTAATTACTCTTACCAACGACTTTTACCGATTAGTAGACTCTCAATTAGCTCTTATTGAAAATGTTTTCCCAAACATTAGTGAGAATTATCAGAATTATGCTTGGTTAAGTCAACGAGCAATTCTTGCCGCAACGAATAATGATGTACACGCACTGAATTTCACCATTCAATCAAAAATTGTTGGCGATTTGGTGACATACGAATCCGTTGATTCCATAACAAATCCCGATGATGTAGTAAATTATCCAACGGAGTTTTTGAACTCTCAGGAGTTACCAGGATTTCCACCACATAACTTGCAACTCAAAGTTATTATGAGATTGCGTAATTTGAATCCACCGCGACTTTGCAACGGTACTTGACTTTCGGTAAAAATACTTATGCCGAATTTGATTGAGGCAACCATTATTAACGGAAAGTACGCAGGTGAAAATGTATGTATTCCTCGAATACCAATGATTCCGACTGATCTTCCGTTTGACTTCAAACGATTGCAATTTCCAGTTCGCCTTGCGTTCGCAATGACAATTAACAAGTCGCAAGGCCAATCGCTTAGTGTTTGCGGGATAAATTTAGAAAATCATTGTTTTTCACAAGGGCAGTTATACGTTGCGTGTTCAGGAGTTGGGAAACCATCCACTTTGTTTGTGTTAGCGTCAGACCAAAAAACAAAAAAATGTGGTTTACCAAAGAGCACTTCAATGAAACGGATTATTTGCGGACACGTATAACGCTTCGATTCAGTATTTACTTTGGATTCACTTTCATTTACTTAGAGAAGTTCAACTAAATAACACTTCATTTTTGTAATCGAAATGAATTCATTACTGTTGTGAAATGAAATCAAATTTTTCCTTTTCAAATATAAAACAAAAAAAAAATTGTCTTAATCTTTTAATCACCAAACAAAATGTTACATAAAACGAAGCCATCTGGTGGCGAAACGGAGTTCGCCGGGTTTGCTAGTATATTATACAAGTATAAAGAAAAAGGCTCATTATATTAAATGTTATAGATAATATCAAGTGGAAATTGGGGGTGCTGCAGTTCCACAGTGCCTATACACGAGTCGCCACTGTTAAAGATGTTCCTTTATTACACTGCTCACGATTCTGGAGCTATTATTTTTCGGAAATTATCCTTAAGAAATATATTAGATTATACCCATAATACTATTTTCGATCAATTATTTAGCAGGGTTGTATTCATGACGCGATTTTCCTAAACTTCCCTCAATAGCCCATCAATCCTTCCTAGTATATAACGAAAATGAGATCCAATCAAAATTATATATATGTGTGTGTGTGTGTACATAAAAATATATATGTAACAATGCAACCTTAATGGACAAAAATCTCTTCCTTTTAGCTCTTAAGGGAATTCAGCTATTGAGGTAGTACTCATGACGCAATTTTCGAACAATTCCTTCAAATAAAAAGCTTTTTATGAAAAACTAAAGGCTAAGTTTGTTAACGGCAGAAATCGGACTAGAGGGGGAATTCTCAGTGGGAGGTCTAAAGAGGGGGGGGGGCGTCGAAAATTCAAAATCTCCGTTATTTTAAGTCGAATAATAAAACAATTGTTTTATGCTATTTTTCATAACACAAGTTAAGAGTTACTCCTACTTCCTTGTTTCCTGCCTCAAGTAAGTCCCCATTATTACTCATTGGATTTTGGATTAGAAATGGGGAATATATGTAACATTACTATTGTGTCATTCTAGCACAAGAAAATCCAGAAAATCTGCTTAGTTTACGAAGTCCCTGTCTGAAGGGCTTTCAGCAGATTTCCCTTAAGAAGAAGCCATTGAGGTCGTACTCATGATGCGATTTTCGAATTTTTTCTTCAAATTTCAATCGATCCTACCTAGGAGGTCCGTTGAAAATTATATATATATATATATATATATATATATATATATATATATATATATATATACAGACATACATATATATTTGTCACAAGGTGCATTTACCCCCTTCAAAGCATACCTTCTTTACGGTGTTAATATTGCCCGTAAATATCGAAACACCAATCGATCTCTCTCCTCTGCCCCTACAATGCAGCAAATGTTCTGACCACTTGACCTCTGACCAACGTCGTATAGCAAGCCATGGCCATTAGGGCTGCTTAGCTCAAGATTTCCAATATTACAATATTTGATACCATGAATTTTAACATGAATGTCTAAAGATATTTAGATACACATAACCAAGCTTTGTGAAATGACTTCTTACAATTTTCTTGGTGTGTCACATTTCCAAATTAATTCTTCAGTTTTTTCATATATAACCCTCATTTTCAGTCGGTAATTTTTTTTTTTTACATAGAAACTACTTTCTACCTTCAGGAGGAAACAGGCCAGAATTTCGCTTTTAAAATCTACATTATTAATCTTGACATGGTTACAACACACTAAATGTTTCGGGAAATATTAAACGAAAGGTTTTCTTGTTGAACAATGGAAACCTAGAATGAAATGAGGTTTTGAAATAAATCAAATTGGGTTTTCAATGGAATAACAGTTATATTTGATATGAACAAATAACCTACTAAAACGCTGTTAAATAATTTTTTTTCTTCAAAAAAATGTATTGCACATAAAGTCTGTTGAGCGAGAAATGAAGTCCTCAATGAATTTCGAATGTCAATTTCAAAATTTTTGTTGTTTGAAATATACAGCAAGTTATTGCACCAATTTTTAGAAAAAGGCTAGAACTAAAAATAAAAGTTAAAACAAACAATATAACTTTGGCTTAGCCACAATATTTGAAGTTTTTGGAAGCCAGAGGTCATATTCTGCCCATCATTAGAGTAACACTTAACAATATTACTTCTCAAAATAAAACTTAAGAAACTAACAAACTATAACAGTAAATAACAATATAACTCATTATTCATACAAATTAGTTTTTAATTTTCATGATATGTAAAATAACATTAAATAAAGAAAACGCAATATAATGACGGGACAGATAAGTGAAAAAGCAATACATATCTCCATCTATCAAGAAGAAGATACTTATAAATTAATCGTGTTGTTAGCCAAAATACACTTTTTTATTATAATCAATAATACGAACAATAAATGTACATTTACATAATTAGCAGAAATATATAATCTTTTGAGATCATTTTTTAAAAATAATAATATGTTGTAGAACTGGAGATATGTTTTATTTTTAACCTTAAATTAGACTGCTACGTGTTACTTTATTGGCATGCATTATTTTAATTATAAATTTAATAATACTGTTTGAATCATTTCTATGTATGCGGCAGCTCACATCCATAGGATTATACATACAGTTTACTATATACATACATTGTAATTAATTGTACAATTTACAATACTCATAGTCTCTTAGATTAAATTGCCACATAAATGCGCAAATTGCCCCATGAATACAATTTGCCAAAAAACAGCAGATAAATAACTCTTGATTATTTGAGAGAACACAAATGCTTCAATGTACCACACGTAATACGTTGAGACCGAATTTAAATTATAAAATTGCGAGAGAATGTAATATATTCACAGATGTTCATTACATTTCTTAATTTTACTATCTACAATATCTCTTTGACTTTCATATCACCCGTGATATGATCATTGATTGGGAAAGCAAATAAAATAATTATATAAACATAGCTAATAATTTGTACAAGAAATATACAATTTTAAAGGCTAAATGCCCTTAATATATAGTCTTTAAACGAGTCCTTTCTTCAAAAGGGACTATGAAGGGGTCGAATACCAATTGGAGGTATTCTTGAGTGGGTCTGTATATACACCTGGACTTGCTGATGACGCCTTATTGGACGGGTGGTAAAGGTGGAATCCTGTTGCAGGAGTCGAGTGATGGTAGAACTGCTGGTCCAGAGAGGTTGTTGCATAATCTAATGCACCTGGGTGCATCGGATAAGGTTGTGGCTTGAGAGGGAGAGGTTGAGCTGGCGTTTCGCCTCCCCCGAGGTACTGGTGCCTCAACACTTCACTATAAACTGGGCTTTCGAAACCAGAGTGCAGCTGCTGTTGATGCTTGTCTCGAGGGGAAACGGACGATGGAGGTGTCATGGCAGAATGGTAGTCTACGGTATAGCCACTGCCCGAGTAGATGCTGAAGTCGTTCTTCTGGTTGTGCAAGACGAACTGGTCGCTGTAGCTACCGTCGCTGCCAGGTGGTGTAGGGAGTGGGCCTGCATGGTTCATGTCAGGGTAGTAGCCAGGGCCTGACCTGCCAGCCTGCACGTTCGCCCGTATCACGCTCTCCCTGTTCGCAGCGTAGAGTTGCCGAAGGAGTGTCGAGGCAGGCAGCCCTCCATTTTGTTGGCCGCTGAGATGGCTGAGGTGGTGGTGAGTCCCTATCCACTGGATGGTGCTCCTCTGCTGCTGTGCCTTGAGCAAGGTGTCTGTGCTGAAGTCGGTGGGTTGGTGGGATGGGGTCGCTGCTTTGTCCATTGCGGGCAGGTGTTTTGACATGGCTTGCTCTAGGTCCTTGACAGAAGTTCCACCACCATCACTGTCTTCAGGAGGTGCTTTGGGGCTTGCAGCTATAGCAGAAGAGTGGCAAGAAGAACTTGCAGGGCTTAGCACTGGATATCGTTTCCTCACTCCTACCCTCTCCTCTTCATCCGAGCTACAGCTGCTCTCTTCCTCTCCTACTTTTCTTTTTACTCCTCTCCTTTCACTCCCTGGTTTTTTCACTGGTCTTGTCAGTACGTTGTTTATCTGTAAAAAGATAAAGCACAAATTACATTTCAGATATCAATATCAATTTTAATCCAAATGATTAGGCTATTCTATATCGTGTTTGCTCTTGTATATTATTGTATCATTCTGTAATTGTGAAAGGCAAATTACTCTACGTATCTCCCATTACTACTTCATATTGTTTAGTTATTTAACTTCATTTTTCGATAATTAAGTAGTGTTTTGAAATTTAATACATTAATTAATGCTTAGGGGCTCAGCGAACCTCCCCTTCTACTCAGAAGGTTGAACTTATACATGCAAATTTTCAACACCTCCACCACCACAGAATTAATGTTTTGAAGTAATACAGTCCTTTTCCACTATTTCTATAGATCAAATACCCGAGAATTCGATATAATTTTAATTTAAACAGAGTTTATGGCCTATAATCAGTTTCATTTAGCAGATTAGGCCATTTTTTGTTGTAGTTAATAATAAAATTTTACATTTATTAACAATTAATTAATTTTCTCGGCAGGTACTTCCGAAACGGGTAGTTTGTTTGAAAATGTCTACAAGTGTACATGCAGAAGAAGAAAAACGTTGCAAAATGAAAAATCCAGGTAAGATGGGTATACTTTTCGATGTAAGTCAATTATAGTAAGCAAAGATGTAATTATAAGTTTTGTGGATCCAAGAATTCTTGTATAACTCGTTGGTTTAATTCACAACGCATTTAATATTTTATTCATATTGATTATGAAATATTCGGTACAAACCTGAGGATGTTCGTGTAGTTGTGTGGAGTGGTCCATGATACCCCTGCCTCTCTGCTCGCTAGGACCCTCTGGGCCATCTTCCTCGCCCAAATCGGGACCAGCCAAATGCCTTTCTGGGTGGTGGCCTCCTCCCGTACTTCGTCCTTCTACAACAATAGAAAATAAAAACATTATTAATATTTTATTCCTTGTTATAAAGTACTCAGATGACTTTGATACTCTGTGAATAACGCTTTGCCCTTGGAGTATCATCATCATCATTCGACATTTTCCATTTAATTTATTAAAATGACTGATTAAATGGGCTACTTAAAAGCTTTGGAACTAAACATTATATTCCAAAGGATATTATTCAAGATAAATATTTTTTTACTGAGCTTGTGTCTAAAAAAAAAAAACGCCTTGTGCTATCTGTTTTTCTCTGTAATTTATTAAAGTGGTTTTCAATAAGATTTTTTTTCTTTGCCATTCTTGAAACAGAACAAACCATTTATAATCTATAACTCTCTCTATGGGACTCTTCTATTTAGTGCTACAACTCCGAATGAGCCTGCAGAAATTATGTTTCTAGAGACATAGAGTTCCTCAGACTTGGAACTCTGAAACTTAGTTTTCCAAAACTGGCAGTTATCTCATAAAACAATTAATCATAGAACATTATTATACTGCATAAAGATGATTTCCAGCAAGACTTAATGAGACAGAGGAGGGTGAACGTTGTATGGTGGGTTAATCTTTTCCTTGTAGCGGGTTGATATATGGCAGGATGAGGTTATTTGAGGAGAAGGTTGATGTGAAAATTGGATGGTTGGACAGGGGTTGGACCGGTCACAATTGGAGTCTCCTATCACCCTTTCACAATTTCCTCTTCTAAATAGACAAGGGTGGTCACATTAACTTTCATGAAGTCCGCCAGATAGCATCTCTGAGCCACTCACCCTCACTCCCCAACCCCCCACTATACATGTTAATGCTTTGTTTTTGATAAATAACCCTTTCTGTGAGAACTTGAGTGCCCGCAGTGCTTTCACTTTTACAACTGCTTTCTTCTGTTGTGAGATGTCATGAAATAAAAAAAAAAACCTTGACTAATAAAATGGCCAAAGGAGGTCTATAACTGTTTTATAAGGTTTCCTGAATTATTTGGCTTGGAGACTGCTATGGATCCCTCTCCCCTACACACAGTCTTGGTCTAGATTGCGTTTAGGACGCCAATTAGTTCTTAACACTTAATGATTTAGGTATATTAATAACCAAGAGGTATCACATCGTCGCTTAGACTGGGGCGTCAACAAATTGATACGCATAATTTGTTTTGGCTAGGCTACTTATCAGGAGGTGGTACATGATTATTTTTGGATAGGTGGCTAACCAGAAGGTTTCCACTAGGATTTAGTTCATACAGTAATTCCAACTCCGATTCACGTGATTCAAGATTCACGTTGATTTCACAGAATAATACTTCTAACACCACAGCTATTTACTATAAATTTATTACTTAGTGGATAAGGATAGATAAACTACAACACAATTAAGTGTCACCATCGCAAATGCACACAATTTCTAACGTAACATGGACAGACAGGGCATTATTTAACAAGATTTAAAATTAAAGACAATGACAAATGTACTTGCAACACATAGACAACACAAATGTTTTTACATATACTTTATGACTGTTCAACATTTAATCAAAATAGATCAAATTTAATAATGAATATATTTTAAAAGGAGGTAATAGGTCAGAACAACATCATATTATATTTAACAAATATAATAAAGAACTTATAAAGTTTATCAAAAGTATAGATATGGATGTAGCAAAAATACATTAGAATGTAAAGTTGATTGCGAGGAATGAGAATAATAATTCAATATATTACCTTAATAGACACAAAATAAACGTCGGTTGAGTTTAACTTTAATTGATTTTTTTTTTCCATTTCATTTATTAATTTTAGTTGTAATTATCTTACTTATTTTAATATTTTATTTTATTATTATTATTTATATTATATTTGATTAGATGGTTGATTTACGTATACATTGTAAAATAAAAATGTATTTGAACATAAACATACATGTAATATGTTTATTTGAGTTTATATACTCAAATAAATAACTCCTCATAAGGTTATTATGATAGATAAACAATATTATTAAATTGTTATGAATTGTCCTAATATAATTGTAATAAAAATTTTGTTTTATTTCCCCTACTTAATAATGCTAATGCGGACTGGGCATCAACCACAGGTTAACACAGATTTTATCGAGTGATTAACGGTTTTATTTAGTGAACTCGTCACTCAATAAATCCCTTTTGCCCTTGCGAGAGTCCAAACCACTACTCTAATCTTCCCTAGTACATTAAAAACATCATCAACTTATCCCACATGGCTAACTAGAACTCACTGAATACAATTAAAAATATGATATTTATTTTTGGGCCACTACGTAAGTCTAAATTTCATGGGTATATTTCAGTTTTTAATCAGTGATCTTTTAGAGGGATGGGGGGGGGTTGTTATTATAGTTTACTTTAACTTGAGAGACTAGCGAAACATTT
This sequence comes from Riptortus pedestris, assembly GCA_019009955.1. NCBI lineage: Eukaryota > Metazoa > Arthropoda > Insecta > Hemiptera > Alydidae > Riptortus > Riptortus pedestris. The sequence goes on along the minus strand of CM032228.1, from coordinate 212,883,122 downwards.
CTTATATGTATATGCCAAGTACAAGTGACATAATATTCGTGATGCTTACCACCAGTGTCTGAGCCTGGGGAACCATTTTCTGGGTCGTTCCCACTAGTGTCTTCCCTCTTGACGTTCCTGGATGCCACGTGGTCTTCCAGCTGACAGCAATCCATTATCAAGTTCTTGTACTCCTTTCCACTGGAACAGGCAGGGCATTATCAATAAATGTAATATGAAAAAAAAAAAATGTTTAAAGACTAGCATGCACGTAGTAATCTAGTAGTAACAACAATTCTGTTCATCTTTGTTTCAACTAATTTATATTTTACTTGTAGTCAAAATGTCCGACACGCAGGAGCTGCGTTAGCTAAGCAGATTTCCCACGTGCATCGCGTATTTACATTTATCTCAAAAAGTAATAGTTTAATGAGAACAAAAATCGGTATTTAGGCTTCAAATGAGCACTTCATTTGAAGCCTAAATTGAAGTTAAAAAAAGAAAGTCCGTCACGTAGGGGCTGAGTTATCTAAGCAAATTTCTCACGTGCGTCTTTGCATTTATCTCAAAATGTAAAAGTTCTATGAGAACCGGTTTTCCATTTAGGACTCAAATAATGTTTTCCATAATACAACAGCTTATTGTTAATATGACATGAGTTACTGAAGGCCAAAAACTGAAAAATGTGAATATCTCCGCTAATAATCAGTGAAAAACATACCTGACAGCATTTATAGAACATTTGCAATAAAATTGGTTCTATATAATATTTCGATCCGACGCATAATAATAGAGATATTAAGATTTTCCGAAATTCCCCCTCTAAACCCCCCTCCCTATAATCGGATTTCAGCCGTTAAAGAACTTGATCTCTAGTTTTACGTAAAACGTTTAAATATCGAGTTTGGTAATAATAAAATAAAAATTGCGACCACTAGAGCGTTAACAGGCATATATATATATATATATATATATATATATATATATATATATATATATATAGACACAGTATTGAACGGTCCTCATTTCTGTCGTCTGCTGGGTTAAATCGATGTACATTTCAGGAAATCTACCTAAAATCGCATCATGAGTACGATCGCAATAGCTAATTTCCCTGAAGTTAAATCTGCTGAAACGAAATAGCGTTAACTTTTATGAAACTTATAGTGTTAACTTGGAAAACGTTTCTTTTTATGCAAACTTCTTTAAGATATGTGTTAGGTGATGCAATGCATTGGATTTCAGCTCCAGGGGCTTGTGCATCGACAAAAAAACGCAAATTTTCGGAGCTTCTACGAACTCCTACCTCAAGGCGCTAGTGCAAGCAGCCAAGGCCCTGTATCATCGAACACAGAAAATGTCCAACATAGAAGTCTACATTATAATGAAAAGATCGCAACTAACATTATTTTTCACTCTGATAATGTAATTAGATGGGATTTTACGGGGGAAAAGCTTAATCGCTGTAGATTAAATATTTCAAGTCATAATTGATTCCCTCTGGTGTTTAAATGTAAAAAAAAAATCAAAATCCATTGACTTGTTTCTTTATCCACCTTGACCTTTCATTTATTTGTTTATTTAACGTTACCTAAATTTAAAAAAAAATATTGAATCATTAGTTGATTACTGCAAATGGTGCTTACCTGACAACATAATTGACGCAAATAATATTCTGCTCGTCTGCGTTTTTCGAATTACATACAACTGTTGCACACGTTTGGACCCACGTATATCCACCGTTTTTGTTCATTACCCTGTAGTAGTGAGTGAGAACCTGTCCTTTATGAATTACTGTAACAAAAACAAAAGGGAATTAAATATATATTATTTTCTTTATAAGTTGAAATATGTTACATATTCGTTGGACTTAGTTAAAGGATATGTCATTGGGAATTCCAGAATAGCTACATATCTCAAAAACAGAAAGTCTTTAGCAATATTATCAGTGTGAGTTTAAATAATTCAATATTCATACTTACAATCTACATGGCTTTTCCTCAGTCTGTGTGCGTCCTCTCCATGGCAAAGTGTATACATGTTCATCCCTGTTATTTCGTCAGCAGTATAATCCAAGAGTTCCGAAACCCTGAAGAATTAGAAATAAAATATTATATTTTATCAATGCATTAATACTAAGAAATAAATAGCAAATATAAAAAAAAAAAAATAACACAATTTATTTATTAGCCATAAAAATAAAATAAAAAAAACATATTTATTCTGCATAAACCTCACTAGGTTACTAACATTAGGTAGCCCAACGATTATTGCTATAAATTTAATTTTAATGAGTTCTTATTCATGACATGGCCAAAGAGAATGTTTATATTCCCTAAACATAAGATTTCGCTTAACATACTCAGTGGACTATTATATTGTTATAAAATATCTATATATTATCATTAGACCATTGAAATAATAGGCAATAGAAAAAAAAATCAAGCTTCAAGACTTTTTGAATTGATTTTATCTAATACAATTATTTATCATTTAAAAGTTGAATTCTTCAATTTTTTTCAACAAATTGAACTAATAAATCTATTAATGTATTCGAGTAATTCCTCTTCCTTTATTTACATCAGAGATTTACACTTAAGTTGAAAGTATTTTCGAAAGGAGGGAGGGGGGGACATATCTTGTTGCAATTCTACATATTTGGCAAGATATTATTATCTGGCACTGAGCATTTTATCAGCCCTCTTTCAAGTTGTTACGGCTCTTATTATCGTATCATTTAAACACTCTTTGTCATAAAAAAAAATACTTGATTGTAATCTCTGCTGATAGTGAGGGTACAAATCAGGTTTTTCAAATAAAAAAGTCCGTCACGCAGGGGCTGCTTTAACTAAGCAGATTTCCCGAGTGCTCCACGTATTTGAATTTATTTCAAAACTTAAAAGTTCAATGAGAAAAATATTTGGTATTTAAGCTTCAAATAAAGTGCTTCATAACATAATAGAACATTGTTAATATGAGATGAGTAGGAGTGGGGGTTAACTGAAGAGCAAAAACTAAAAAATGCAAATATCTCAGTTAATAATCAAGATAGTGAAGAAATGTACATAAAAAAAATAAAGAACATTACATTTGCAATAAGATTGATTCTATACAATTTTTCGATCCGACTTATAGTAACGGAGATATTAAGAATTTTAGAAATTCTCCCCCTCTAAACCGCCCCCCCTCCACCTGGTCCGATTTCAGCCGTTAACGAACTTAATCTTTCTTTTTCAATAAAACGAATATATCATATATCAAGTTTGGTAACGATAAGACAAAAATTGCAACCTCTAGAGCGGTAACAGACATATATATATATATACACACACAGTTTTGAACGGACCTCATTTTCGTTATCTCCTGGGTAGGATTGATGGACATTTGAAGAAAAATTTTGAACATCGCGTCATGAGTACAACCTCAATAGCGATTTCCCTTAAGGTAAATCTGCTAAAATGTTGTTGTTTACACTACAATCGCCAGAACCTCCATAGAGATGCTAAGGGGCAGACTTGTTTTACTTATATAAGCTTAAGTTGGGTGTATTTTACACCCATTTGAGTGGGAAACGTTTGAATTTAAACTCTGGTTGGTTCAAGAAAATACTTTTAGGAAAAATAAAAAATCTTGTTAAAAAGTTCAGTAATCTTAGAGATAGAGTTAGGATTACCGGGACAATAGCAGTAATATAACTCCTAAAACTACTTGCGATTATGCACCTAGGTAATCAACCTAGAAGAGTACATCGGCAGAATTCGGTCCAGTAGCTTATCTCCAAGCAGGTATTGCGCTCTGACGTAGCTTGCTCAAAGCGCTAAGCTTATAAGTACATATATAACAACAAAAGTGTGTGTTTGATAAAACAAAAACCTTTAACTCAATATGTTTTGCTTGAGTTTCACTTATGCAGCTACTACTACATAAAAAAAAAAAAAAAAAAAATTAAAATAAAAATTACCTCGGTTCACAGTGTGCAATAGTAAAGTCGAAGTTGAGCCTTGTGACGAACATATCCGATTCTAGCCGAATCTCGTGTACGGATGGAGGGGGGAGGGCGATGGCCAGCGAAACCATCCCTAAGAGGGGCGGCGAAGATTTCCGCGAATGGGAGAACTGGTACTGTGGCCTCAGCCTGCACAGAAGTAGCACTACCTGCAACACAACAAGAAATAATATTAAATAATAAACAATTAACTTATAACACAGTTTGAAATGTAAATAAATTAAAACATAAATATACTTGAGCGTTTATTTTGAATAAAAAAAGTAGTCAAAAGAAATTTTGCATTATATGGTTAAATACAATAACTTGAAGGATTGTATGAAATGATTTTTACTCCTCCAAATGCAAATAAGATCGATAACTATTATTACTTCATTAAAGTCTGATAACCTGTTATTGGAGGGATCCGAAAATAGGTGTTTTTTTTCCATTTTTTTCAAAATCCAAATGTTTCAAGGCCTAGAAAACGAAGGTTGGAATTTCTCTCCAGAATTTCCAACGTGGGATACAAATTATAGATAACACGCAGACGTTTCAGGCTACATTGCTGACGAAAATGGTTTAGCCTCTCCAAGATACTTAAAGTAAAATATTAATTAGTTACAGATTGTTTACACATTTTTGGAAGATCAAACGCCAAATTAAATTTGATGAAGTAAAGATGTTGACGAAAGTTGATCGATACCAAGAATGAATCGCACAAGAAGAAACAACAGAGTAAAATGCCGTGATAACATCATGAGTGGTGATGGATATAAATTAAGCAAACTTTAGAATATGGAAGACGAAATATCTAAAGAACGGAAGATAGAAAAAGTATGCGATGATACTTGGAAAGAAAGATGACACCCATGGCCCAGACAAGACATACACAAATACCTGAATAAGAAGAATTCCTTTCAGTTTGCAGAGAATGCCCTAAGCCATATGTGGGCAACCACCGGCCCGTGGTAAGATTTGATCCGGCCCACGAGACATTTTGAAAATCCAATGAAACAAACATATTGCACTACTTACTCCAAATGGGGAAGATGAGGAGAGATTTGTGCATTTGGCAGTACTTATAAATGCCAGGAACAGTTATATTCATTGATGAAAGTTAATACATCTAAACATCGTACAAGGCTGACTGACGATAATTTGTGAAGTTCTTTTCGTCTTTGTATCAGTGGAATTAATCCAAAAATCGATGTATTTGTTTCCCAAATTTAAGCTCATTGATTTCGGTGTCGCTATTTAACTTTTGTTGTTTGTAATAATTCCAAATTTTACGATTTAATTATAATGTTGTGCCAATTTTCACTTTAAAATGTACTACTTTTAAAGTTTGGCCTGCAACATTTCAAAGGTTGTCCACGCCTGCCCTAAAAATTGCAAGACCAAAAACATGAGTACTGGCTTAATACACGAAGACCATAGTTGCTATAATGACAAGGAGGTCTACGAGTATATCTAAAGCAAATTAGTTCTAACAATATCTGAAAATAGATTCAATGGTTAGAAATTATCCATAATATTTTCATTACTTGGTCCTGTGGGAGGAGTTCTGAAAATCTAGCTCGTTACAATGAGATTCAAATCTATGTGCTAAACGAATTTCCAAGTAGTTATATCTGAGCTAACCCTGGCTCGTACTCCAAGAATAAGAAGCTAAACGAGGTAAAGGGTGAAGAGAGTCTGTGGTTTGCAGAGTCGAGAAGGTTTGTATTCGGGGAATCCTCTACTAGGAATTAGTTATTTAAATCCAGTTGGTTCTAAACAAAGGGACCCGCTTAATATGCGCCCCCTTTGCCCCCCTTCTAATTGTTTTATAGGAGAGCGGCAGCCAAACCTAGGAACAGAGCGCACATTTGTATTCTGAAACTTCATCCACGCCCGATACCACCTTATCTGCTCTCTCCCATAGCCTGCCTACCCGCTGATAACGACCACCTATTTTACTTTTTCGTCTACATTCTAACAAATAAAGCTGTCTTTATTCAAATTTGTGGCTACCAAAATGCTTAGTAGATCTTCTTTATAAATAAAATTCGTCGCTCAACAACAACTATTGCTAAAGCTATACTAACTGTCAAAACACGTGATCCTGAGAAGTTCCAATACAATGATAAATGGGTTTTGAAACCCTCAATCAATCTTCATCATTAAGCTCAGCTGTGTGCCACCATTCCTTTCAACCACTCCATAAACCTCTATAAGTCCTTTGGATTAAATGAAAATATCCTCCAAAATCATCATTGACACGGGTTGATCTACTCAGCTTGGCAAGTTTCATTTTAAGGATATGCCCACTAGGCAACACCAAGTAATTCCTTCAGGCCTAAGGCCATACTTTCGAAGATTGATATCTCCCTTCCATTTATCTTGGAAATAATCCAGGTTTGAGAAACATAAATCAAAACTTGCCTGGTCTATGTTTTGCACAACATTACCTTGAGTGTCATGTGTCCACATACCTCTGACAACATATCTCCCAGTTAAATGGTACTATTTTCTGTAGATGTGGTACATGATATTTAGGGGTCCTTTAACAGCAATTTGGGATTTATCAATAGCGAATTCGATTTTTGACAGTTTAATATAAAATTGAAGATCAAGTTCCTTAATGGTTGGAATCAAACAAGGAATGTGTGACGAGAAGTTTGGCGAAGGTATAAAATTTGAAATAGTAATTGGGAAATGTCTCTTGTATTTAGGCCGCGACGAAAAATGTTTATCACTATTGTTAATACTACAATTTGAATTTTATCCATTTATATGTTATCAAATATTAACAGAGTTATTTGTACTTGTGTTCTGTTTTCAGTCTTAGATCGTGAAGCCGATAAATCGTGAAGCCGTATGATGTCATCTGAGCATAACTAATAATAATAAATAATTTTAATAATTGAACTCCTGTTAATTGGTGTGACCCAGGGGGAAATCTTCGTAGTTTATGGAGGAAAAAGGATACGGGCATTACAAAAACTTGAGTTCTTAGCATTCTAATTAGCTCATCTCTACTTGGTTATTTTTATTCAATATTCACATCAAATTCTAATGGGACTGAACTCCATCATAGTGTGACGTATACTGCCGCGTATGCACTTACTACAAAATAATTTCCGTACTTCTCGCTCTTTCATTTGCTCCACAATATAAGAACACTAAAGTAAATATTTACTTAGCTACATACACAAAATAGTATTACTTTGTACGCTGAGTATTTTCGATGGCGCATTGAAACGGTCCGAAGCAGCTATTATATAGAGAGGGCTATCAGTGAAGGGATGAAACTGATGAAGTAAACAATAGTACTAACAGAGGGAGCCACTAACGAAGGGTCAGGCTTGACGAGAAAATCCCTCAAATCTCCCCAAAGGGGGAGCTCTCATGCTTCTATTAAAAGAAGGGGTAGCTTCAACGTTTCATTTAGATTTTGCCAAATCTTCCAATGGCAATAAACATTAGTCATACATCAATATATTTTGTTCATAACAGTCAGGAAAGGGTCTTGTAGTTTTGTAGCGCAGTATTATACAAAAAAATAAATTAGTAGTAGCAATAATTTATCGTACAAATCCCTATCCGTACCTGTGGGATCCTTCGTAAAATATAAAATTTGTTTCTTAAGCATTTGTAACAGGATCTACATCAAATTATTTTAAAAAATTGATCCATTGCTCCCACCAATCTTTAAACAAGCCTGAGTTATGTTTGTAAAATTGACAATAGGCCAGAGAATTTATGGTAATAGTCACCACTTCTTCCTGTGGCTTAGTTGGTCAGGTACTGGCCAAGACAGTTGGGAAATTCGGTTTTGAGCCCCAAAGACTGTGAAAAAATGCTTCCCTATTGATAATGTAATAATATAAAATCTGATTAAACTATTGCAAAATTAATGTTTGCTTTCAAAAATGTATCAGATCTTATATTGGTGCTTTATCAAGATTAACATTGCTACGTCCATATCCATTCAATTTAATTATTGAAATTGTTTAGTAGGATGTATACAAATAGCAATTGATTCGGTGTACGTTGATTTTAATCCAATAAGCTTAGGAATTCACTGTTTTATTCAGTTTGAAAACTGTACAACGATTGATTAAGTAATTATCATTTTGGCCAGTATTTATTAACTATTATTAAATGGCCTACTGAATTATTGAATAAATTATTAAACAGGCTGCCTATAATATAAATATAAGCAGATCTTGATATCGGGATTAATCAAATATGTTACTTACTGCATGACGTAGTTTCATGCAGTGATTATTGATAAGTACTCCAATTGATTACTTTTTTCAGTTATTACCAGGCCCTCAGATTAGAAAATAACACTAAAGTGCTATTTTAGTAGTAGTTATCTCAGGGATACTACAGGTTTGAATGTTTTCTAGTACAATTATAATATCTATATGGCATTATCAATATTCGATGAATCAATATCGAAAATCGAAATATCAATATTGATTTATTTACAGTTTTTGACTATGTAACAGCCATTTTTGAAAAGCGTAATTTCTTCTAAACTTTTCTTTTGGTCACCGTAATCCACTTTACATATTTTAATTTCACACTCGTCTTAACGTTTATATCTGTATAATAACCGCCGATTTAAACTAACATGCGTTCACAATTATTATTTATGGAACTTCTATGAAAGTCTGTGTATTTAAGTTAAGTAATCCAAGTACTTGGAGAGAAGAAAACGTTCAATACTTCACACGGTTTTTTTTTTATTTCAACGATAATCGCTTTCAAAGACTGTTGTCTCCATCTTCAGAGTTGCATGCTCTAATTGGGTAAAACTACAATTGACATGCAACAAGTCACTTGGACGTGGAAGAATTGTACGTTTTCTTCTCTCCAAGTACTCAATATTCTTCACTTCCAACAACACTTCTGTGAAGAAAAAAAATATAATCCAAGCTTTTAATATAAATGATATAGGCGATAACTTACCCTGTATCCGGAAGATTTAAAATGGCATCCTCTTTTCGTGAGGGTTGACTTCATCCGCACGCAGAAGGTCCGGTCGAAGCCTTTGTAGGTGGAGGTAGAGTTGAGGGTCATCACTGTTGAAACTGAAAACATTAGTATCAGCCAGTCTTTTGGCCTCATAATACTAACTATGCTGCTTCGTATGGGACACTTTATATAAATGATAACATGAATCAGTTTACAGTAAAACAGCAAAAAATGTCCATTATCTCAGTAGATATTAGTGTTAATTAAAAAAAAGTGTAAGACTTGTACTTTATCGAAGCAGCATGGTTTGATAGAGAACAAGAACTATAATTAACTATGATATTATATAATTAATACATTTATTATCTACTTATGTCTATAAAAAAGTCTCTATACACATATATTTACAAATTTGTGAATGTGGCTTTAATAAAAATGTAAGACTGCTATTTGTATTTTTATGTACTTTGGTTTCATAGATTAGGTGTTGCTAAACTTTCTACACACAAAAAAAAAACAACTTTCAAAGCATTCTTTACTTCACACTTAGCATTACTACACCTCTATTTGGATTATTATATTTTTGCTAACGTCTACGATAGCCCACTTATAAATGTGCATTTCAATTGGCTCTGGTTGAATATTTTTGTTTCTAAAGGAATATCATAAAATATGAGTAGACTAGTTTTTGCTTAATGTGAGTAATTTCTGGATTATTGAATTCCATTATGCTAAAAAAAAGCATTAATGTGATAAATAGCTATGTTCCTTCAGTAGTATATTTTAGATTTTGTGATAATGAAGATTTTAATGAACTTCTGAAATCTGGGAAATGAATTTCTTTATTTTAGGGATTTCGCGTTGATAAAACAAAAAAGTCCGACAAGCAGGGGCTGCGCAAACTAAGCAGATTTCCCACGAGTTGTTTTACAATAGAGACATTTCACGAGAGCCGAGCAGTTAAAGAAACCAGCTTTTGGCGGGAAAGACACTCATAGGTTAGCCGCCCAGATTTAATAAAAATGCAAATATCTCGGTTAATATTCAAGATAGAGAATAAATGTATATAACAATATTTATAGTAAATTTAATTTGCAATAAGATTGATTCTGTACAATTTTTCGATCCGACGTATAGTACGGAGATATTTCGAATTTTCGAAAATCCTCTCCTCTAAACCCCCCCCCTCCCACTGGTCCGATTTCAGCCGTTAACGAACTTGATCTTACTTTTTACATAAAACGACTAAATATCGAATATATATATATATATATATATATATATATATATATATACAGTTTTGAACGAACCTCATTTTCGTCATCTACTAGGTAGGATTGATGGACATTTGAAGAAAAATTTCGACAATTCCGCCATGAGTACAACCTCAATAGCTGATTTCCCTCAAGGGAAATCTGCTGAAAACATTTCTCATATACTTAGGTATTTATACTCTACAAAGAATGTAAATGGAATACTATTAGGTACATTCTAGGTTCTTATATTGATTTTTTTTTTTTAAAAAAGTGGTAAAGTCAATAAATGCAATTAGGCCACAATGAAATTTTAAAATGTCCGTAAAATGCATTAGATGGAAGAGATTGATGGGTGAGAGTGACGGGCTAGTGAATGATGAGTCTGTAGGAAGTTCGGTCGATGGACCACGACACTAATAGCTGTAAAAAACTATTACTTCCTCCAGAAGGAGGTCCAACGCAACGTCAATAGTAGCCATGGCTGTCTTGGCTACAGCCTTCAACTAAATAGATCAAACATTCTGCTCAATGGCTTCTCTTTTCTATATTATGTCTAAAAAAGGTCCGGCACCCAGGGGCTGCGTTAAATAAGCAGATTTCCCACTTGCGTCACGTATTTATCTCAAAACGTAAATGAAAATAATATTTTGTATTTAGGATTCAAACAAAATTACCATAATACAATAGCTTGTTGTTAATATGACATGATTATGAGTGGGGGGTTTACTGAAAGCCGAAAACTAAAAAAATGCAAATATTTCGGTTGATAATTGAAAAGAAAAGATGTACATAACAACATTTATAGAACATTACATTCGCAATACGATTGGTTCTATACAATTTTTCAACTAGACGCACAATAACGGAGATATTTAGAATTTTCAAAATTTCCTCTCTAATCCTCCCCCCCCTACAAGTCGGATTTCAGCCATTAACGAATTTGATCTCTATTTATACCTGAAACGTTTTAATATCGAGTTTGGTAACGGCAAACAAAAATTGCGACCTCTAGAGTGTCAACAGACAATACACACACACACACATATATATATATATATATATATATATATATATATATATATATATATATATATACATACACACATACAGTTTTGAACGGACCTCATTTTCATCATCTCCTGGGTAGGATCGGTGGAAATTTGAGGAAATGTTTTGAAAATCCTGTCATGAGTACGACCTCAATAGCAGATTTCCCTTAATACTTTACGTATCATATTGCTTTTGGTGGAGCACTTTTAAAGCAGGTTTAACAACGCAGACCTCTAGCCGTAGCTGGAAAGCGTCTGAATCGAGCTTGAAGGTAAAGAATACTAACAAAGAGTCACTAAAAAGAAGAGACTTGATTTTTGAAATTTATTCTATTTTTTTTTTAACGGAGCTTTTACAAAGTGGAATAGGGTAACTTTTCTCTGATCTTGATCTGCATCCTATACCATTTTGATACACATGCGGTTTGATTAAGAAGCTACCGAGATTGAAATTCTATGTTGGCACAGCAGAAAAAGACACTTCTACTCATCGAATGCTCTCAAAGTGCTTGACCAAAATATATCTTTGTAAGGATTAATACATCTCCTCTGCTATACTATTTCTTATCATTACAGTAAATATGACGAGAAATAATTTTTTTTTAATTCTCATTTATGGCCGAGTTAAGTTTTTAATTTGAGTTTATTTATTAATAAAGTTCTCGCTCATCAAAAGTAATTCACTCTCTTACTCAAGAAATTTTCATGTTCAGCAATCGGTAAATATCTGGTGAAAGTATTTTTTTACATAGAGTATTGAATAAGGGACATATAGAGAATTGAATGTGAAGATGGCTACGTGTCACTCTATCCGAATGGAGTAGCTTACTTATATGGAGTTGTAAAAAATGTTGTACTATAGTGCCAGATATATGGCTGAATATTTTGATGACTATGATTCAGAATAACATAAATTTAACAGATCACTTCTCCACTTGGAATCGTTAACCAAAGGTAGATACCATTGATGTGTACATGGGATTGCTATTGATTATTAGTATACAATAATGGTTGTTTGGAAAGGACAAAGACTATTTATTATTCTTGGATGTCTGATAATAAATTGAAACCTTTACTTAGGGATGACGTACTTCTACCGCGGTGTCCATAACTTATAGTCACTTATAGTTGGCAATGACAGAACTTACTTCAGAAGGGTCTGTAAAAATTAACAATCAAAGCAGGAGATGGCGGAATAAAATAGCATCCGTTGGTCGGGAAACAAACAGTGTAGTAAAATAAAGCATAGTAAATTTATTTACCAGTAAATTATTATTATTTATGAACGTTAACTTTTAGCTACGATGGCAAATTAGGACGGGTTCTCTACGGGTTACCACCCTTTTCTAGCCATAGTGGGGCTCAAGTAAATTATATTACAATTATTTCAGAAATAGATAATAATTTACAAAAAAAAACCAGAGAACCTTATTTACCAGAGAGCTAGAATGATAAGATGATTTACAAAACTCAATGCGTAAACTCTATTTTCGGGAATTGAAACGTTCAGCTTGAAATGAAATTACAAGACCAATTGATCACTAATAATTGATTTGGCACATAGCAATTCAAATAAAATACAAAAATGAATTATTTAAAATTGATACAAAATGTAATATATAAAAATCAATCATATGAAATAAATCATTAAATCTTGTTTAAAAATATGAGCAGAATTTGTGTTCCTCTGTAGAAGTAATATTCCTGTTTTCTTGACAATTCAAAATTATATATATATATATATATATATATATATATATATATATATTATGTCTCTACATTATTATATATATATATATATATATATATATATATATATATATATATATATATTGTTATTTAACATTTAAGTTTTTAATGTTTCAACATATTTTGGATAGTTTATATAAGTGGTTTTAATCATTAATTAAAATATTTTAATGTTATCTGGGAGTACACTGAAAGAAGGAGTTCGAGAATCCTGAAAGCTCAATGCGCTAAATAAAATATTAATAGCGTTTTGGAAGGAGTATATCTGTCGGTCAATAGAGTTATCAATGGAAAAAAGAAGGGTCTTGAAATGGATAAACATCACATAATTGTGTTGTTAACACATTATTAAACTTGGTTAATAATGATGAGTTCTTTTAAATATGCGTACAAATTCACTAGTTTGACATTTTCCAGAAATATGATGCCACATTACGCATGTACTATAAAGCTACTTGTTATAATTATAAATTATTAGTAATTTGTATTTGATTGTTTACCTGGTGAGGCAGCCGTCCCCTCTTCGGAGCCCTGAGGTGATCCCAGGGACCCCTGGCTGCCGCTGTTCAAGCCCAGGCCTAGTTGTTCTGCCAGCTCGCTATGGTCCTGGACGTGGACATAGTCGAACACGGACGAACCGGTCATCTCAACCTGAAATAAATATGGGAAATGATTACGTTTCATATATATATATATATATATATATATATATATATATATATATATATTCATTAAGTTATAAGTCTGTTTACTCAAATCCACCTACATGGGGGCAGGCACTGATGTGATAGTATTATCAGTCCTATAACCAGCTTTGAAAAAAAAAAAAATCCAAACTCGTTATTTAAACGTTTTATATATAGTAAAAGTCCGTCACGCAGGGGCTGCGTAAACTAAGCAGATTTCCCACGTGAAGTTTTACAATAGAGAAATCCTCCTAATAACAGCTGTAGTAGGAAGGGATCTCTAAACCTATTCACGAGGGACGAATAGTTCTGGAAACGGCCACCAGAGCTCTCGGCGGAGAGTCCGGAACATGGCGGGGTTCCGTCGACCATACACACAATACAAATGCAAATATCTCGGTTAATATTCAAGATACAGAATAAATGTATATAACAATATTTATAGTAAATGTAATTTACAATAAGATTGATTCTATACAATTTTTCGATCCGACGCATAATAACGGAGATATTTTGAATTTTCAAAAATCCCCCCTCTAAACCCCCCCCCCTCCCATTAGTCCGATTTCAGCCATTAACAAACTTGATCTCTCTTTTTACGTAAAACGCTTAAATATGAAGTTTGGTAACGATCAAACAAAAATTGCGATCGCTAGAGCGTTAACAGACAAATATATATATATATATATATATATATATATATATATATATATATATATATATAGATATATATATATATATAATTTTGAACGGACCTCATTTTCGTCATCTCCTGGGTAGGATCGATGGACATTTGAAGAAAGTTTTCGAAAATCGCGTCATGAGTACGACCTCAATAGCTGATTTCCCTAAGGGGAAATCTGCTAAAACTAAAGCTCAAGTTTGTTTACGGCTGACATGAGGACAATGAGAGGAGGGAGGAAGTTTACGGGGGTTACCGTAGAGGGGGCATTTCGAAAATTTAACATACCTCCGTTTTTATACGTCGGACCAAAAAATTGTATCAATGTTAATGAAAATTTAATTTTTTATAAGTATTTATTAATACATTTTTTCTATATCTTGATTATGTACAGATATATTTGCATTTTTTGATTTCAGCTTTCAGTAAATCCCCACTCCTACTCATGGAATATTTACAATAAGCTGTTATATCATGATCAAATTATTGGAAGTTTAAGTACCAAATGTTATTTTCAATGAGTTTCTACTCAGTGAGATACATGCAAATAGGTAAAGTAGGTAGGTGGCAGTGTGAAAATGTCAACAGTTAAGATTTTGCAGTTTTTGCTCGGAAAGGTTTATTTGATCTATACCATACTCGATTTTTAACTGCTTCATTGCTTACGTCTAAGCTAACGTCTTAACTGCTACATTCTTAACTAAAGGTCATGATAGTTAATGTCCGGAATCAGACGAGGAATGGTTGGGAGGGGAGGGGGTCGAAAATTCAAAATATCTCCATTTTAGCAGATTTCCCTTAAGGGAAATCAGCTATTGAGGTTGTACTCATGACGGAATTTTCGAAATTTTTCTTCAAATGTCCATCGATCCTACCCAGGAGATGACGAAAATGAGGTCCGTTCAAAACTGTATATATATATATATATATATATATATATATATATATATATATATATTTGTCTGTTACCGCTCTAGCGGTCGCAATTTTTGTTTGATCGTTACCAAACTCGATATTTAGTCGTTTTATGTAAAAAGAAAGATCAAGTTCGTTAACGGCTGAAATCGGACCAGTGGGAGGGGGGGGGTTTAGAGGGGAGGATTTTCGAAAATTCGAAATATCTCCGTTACTATACGTCGGACCGAAAAATTGTACAGAATCAATCTTATTATTATATACATGTTTTCTCTATCTTGAATATTAACCGAGATATTTGCATTTGTATTCTGCGTGTGGTCACCAGTAGGCTATGTTCGGACTTTCCGCCGAGAGCTCTGGTGGCCGTTTCCATAACTATTCGTCCCTCGTGAATAGGTTTAGAGGTTAGGTTAACTGTTTTTTGGGGCTAGAAACTACTGGGTTATTACGCCCTAAATAATGTTTTAGGTTAAGAGGTTTCTTACTACTACAGTTCTTACTAGGCAGATTACTCTATTGTAAAACTTCACGTGGGAAATCTGCTTAGTTTACGCAGCCCCTGCGTGACGGACTTTTTGTTAGTCAGATCGAAAAATATAATAGAACCAATCTTGTTAACCATTGATGCCTTATATATTGATGTTCTATGCATTTCTTCTTAACTAAATATTAAACGATTTATTCACAATTTATTGTTTTCAGCCATCAGTAAACCCACACTGCAACTAAACGGATTGTTGCTTAGAAATATAGAACAAATAGTGATATGGAGCAACGACAAGGGAAATCTGCTTAGTTTATGCAGCACGGGCTTTCTAAATCATTAGTTTTATTTAGTTTTTCTCAAACTGGAATATTAACCGAGTTGTAGTAATATTTTCCAGAATTCAGTTTATCCTCGCTTCAATTCATACTTTATGTAAAGTATCTGTATTAATGAACATCTCATATTTATCTTAAATTTTAGTCCTGTTTGCTTAGGCTTCTTTTTACGGAAGAGTAGAGGTTGTATCACTTAAAATCTTGAATTTGATTAATCGTCTTTGGCAAATATTACAGGTTTATGGTATCAAATAATTATATTATTCTTCATCCTGATATATGTTTGAAACAATGTACACCGCAACTCATCCTCAAATAACCGTTTTATCACATTTTTATACTGAATGTAATAAGTTGAGATGGAAATTCCCTGGGTACACAGGTTTGATGAGACGTGGGTAATACATGGTATTCCATAAATTTAAGAATCAGTAAGACTCTTCTAAGAAGTGTTTACATTCAGGAAAACTACTTTCTATGTGCGGGCAAAGAGGTATCTAGAATAGTAGAGACTGGAGTTAGTATTTCGTTGGAATACAGAGTACTGAGTAATGCCTCCTTGAGGAGGAGCTCCACCCCATCCCCTCCCGGGGTCTGTCACCACCATCTGGAATCTCTGGCTAGAGTCAACTTAGCATTCAAATCACAGATGGAGTATAAAACATATGCCACTGACCTTAGAATATCTAATGCCATTTTACTTTTGGTCTTATTTCAAGGTGAGCCTGGAGGCCCATGGCGCCGACGCTGTAATAAAACACATCATCCCTATGCCTATTCTCATCGTGTCCTTTGAAGTATCTCATTGTTCTTTTATACGAATATATAAAGCTAATAGCTCTTCATAGAAATAATCATCTTGGCAGATATACAAAAAGGCCGTCACGCAGGGGCTGCGTAAACTAAGCAGATTTCCCAAGTGAAGTTTTACAATAGACGAATCAACATACTTCTAACAAACACTTAACACCACCATGAATATTAAGTGAATAACTGCAAACGGTAATGAGAAATCTTTCAGTCAATTATAATAACCTCCCAACAAAAAGCGTCTGAATCGTAACAAACACGTCAGCCAACCTCTTAACAGATAAATAGACATATTCTAGACCGGAAAGAAAAACAATTACTGAAATATATTTGAATGTAACATATTAATTTCATTGAAAACTATTCACTAAATGTTGAATGTTACAGAACACAATATGATTAGATATCTGATCAATATTTTTGCTTGGTAGAATCTGATATCCCCTTCTTCTTTCTCATTTCAGCCTATTTTTAGTGAAAAATACATTTACTCCACATTTATTATTCTGATCCTTTGGTGTAACTACTTTATTTGCTTTTTCGACTTGTCGATGAAAATACAGAACAGCTTAAACTGAAGAGAAAGACGCTGCCTTAAAAGGTCATATTTTATTTTGATGAAAATGATGGTTATTATTTTGGTTCATTAAATAGGTCATAAATCTATGTTTATTGTTTACAGCTTCAGAGACTCCAGACCATTTTATTGATTTTCAATTACGAATGGAATTTGGGGAGGGTTAAAACAACAGGTTAATAAAAGGAAAGACAAATGATTTCAATTTAATTCTGGATTGTCGAGAGAACATGAACTTTTCTTTGGGAGTGGCGAGAAGAATTTTTTTTTTCTGGACCACTTTGAATCTTTAATACAGTTGTCTTAAAAGAAAATTGTTAGCATTATACCCATCACATTATTTAATTATTATAAATGAAACTTTAAAGTACCTTATATGAGTTTAGTGAAGTTTTTGATTTAAGTATTTCATATTAATCTGATTCCACAGTACTTAGATTTTTCTGATGACTATGTCATTATTAATCTGAATTTATTTTTCTAATGGTTTTGATCGGGAGAATCTGCCAGTCGATTGACTTCATCAGTTATTCCCTTTTTAGAATTTTTTTTTCTTGAGAAAAACGAAAGGAAAAGTTTTGAACAGACGTAGAGGAATAGGAGTTTAGCCTATTGGATGCATTCACAGGTATAAATCTCCAGTAATAGGGTGACATAGCCTCCAACAAGCCCCTTCCTCTCGGCGAATACCAATGTCTTGAGATTTGTTTTGGATCAAAGCAATCACAGAGTAAAACCCACCATGCTGTCCTTTGAATTGCAGAAATATCTCTCGAGTTTAGTGTTCGTAGATATGAATAAACATTCAAACAGCTGTAGTTTCATGAAATGAAGTAAAAAATAAGCCTATGAATAATAGAAAGTGATAATATAGGCAGAGTAATAAATAGACTATCAGTCGAATACACTGATATGGGAAGCACCTCCGTATAAGTCCCTTATCTGCAGAATTTAAAATTCAAATTAACCTGATTCAGAAAGCATTGATCATCCGATGGATGTGTAATAAGGCTTTGGTAGGAATGCCTAGTTGTCAGGTTGTCGCAGTCTAATTTCGATGGCTAAAATTTGCTACCTTCATTGAAGGCTCTCCTTGAATAGGGTACAAGCCAAACCATGAAGCCCACTGCTAAATAAAATTTAATGTGAAACCCACTTTTTGAACCTGTGCGTTATTCACTTCCGTAATCCATACTTTATCCATAACGCCCAATGTTTCAAAAAGGTCTTTAAAAGTAATTAAAACCTTTAAATCTCACTAGTTAATGTGGAAAATATTTATTATTAAGATCTTTAGTTTCGTGAAACGTTGGTAAGTGGTGTTACATCACCTGCATGACAAAATCGTTACGTATGATTTGAGTTGTAGAAGCCTGGTTCGAATTCCTATATGTCGGCTATGTTCCCCAATAGTATGAATGGCTCTAAGGCAGCCCCTGAGTCCACTAAAGCAGGTGAGGAACTATGCAGAGAACAATAATAAATATCTCGTTGTGTTGCATCTTCAGTTATTGGCAGTACTTGTTATGCATCTCAGAATGGATCTTCAATGCGGTACGTGTCGGAATGAGTTCAATATGTTCAGCGTGTAGGATTCATTTTTATAAGCCCAATACTTGAAGTATGCATGGTTCTCTTAGCCACTTCTGGAATCTTAAGGGAAGGCAACACATTTGACAGGATTCTAAATCCCTGAAGAAAAACAAATTGGATTCCTATACATTCATATGCACATTATTATACTAAATTTAAGCCTGATCAAATGCTCTCACACTCAAATGAATGATATTGTAAATAAGAGGTGATAAATATTATACATTTCTAATTACACCAAATGTTAAAAAAAAAAAATAAAGCCTTCAACTCGTACAATGCATCAAGGCTCCAAATTTATCTGATATCTCATTTAAAGCTCTTGCAGCTCATTATTGTATATTCAATATTAAAGAACATCTCTTGGACCTTAATGTTTCAATTTTATGTTCTACTTAAAAAAGGCTATAAAGAAAAATAAGTAAAATGTATTAAAACGATCTATGAAAAAACTGTCGTCACAGGGCTTTTCTTCTCAAAAGAACAAAGTTAGGGTGGCTATAAATAACATAAAACCAAATGAGGATTCAGTATGTAGGTAGCACGTTTATGTTTCTTGGAACCAATTTTTTTTTAGGCCTCTTCTTTAATCGTAAGTATCTTTTCTGAGCAATATGTCTGGACGTCAGTGCACAGAAGCAATACATCTTCAGGTAGGCACGTGGAAATGTTTATGCATGAGTTGATTGCTACGCATGGACTTGAAGATATATCATTGCCCTCCAGCAGGACATCCTTTCGGAGGAGGCCTGACAGAAGAGAGAGTCGATTTTTCCGGTTGTACATTCCTGAGGGTTGAGGAGCGGCGGAGTGGGGACTGCTGGAAAGGCGCCAGCGAGAACAATAAGGCATAAAGAGACTGATTAGTTAGTCCGAGTGCGGGCTCGAGCGGCGGACATGCATAGAGAGTGGCGGTGGACGATGGCCGCGATCGCACCAAGAGACAGGAAGCCGAAACCGTTAGCTCGGCTATGGATGCCAAATACTTCTCAGGACACTGCCTGCTTACTGGCTGGGGTCTGCAGGATGTACCCATCCGGGGTGAAATGACTCCTAAGGGTGGAGGGTGTTCGAGGAATCGGAAAAGAACTCGAAAGGTGTCCGTCATAACAACAAACTAAATGGAAACTATAACAGTGTGGTCATCTGAGGCAATAGTAGTAGAAGTGGCTTTCAATTGGGACCAAAAAGCTAAGGAATTAAGCTGTACATAAAAAGCGGAGTTGTTGCTCACGAAAACAAGGTGGATTAAGAATGCACAAGAGGTCACAAATTGAGGGATGTATAGAGAACAATGACAATCCTTCACAAGTTTTTAACCCAACTCCAGCTATCAAACTCGCCACATTGCTATGATCTGCAGATGTTAACACGAACCACTGAAAGCTGCTTAGCTTATGTAATGAAACTTGTGCAGGATTGACGGAGTTCTTTTCCATCCCTTTGTCGATTCTCCATTACTCTTTGGAATAACCATCCCTTAGGTCACTATTGACTACCTACCCAATTAAAGTTTTTTTTTTCCATTTGAAATAATTCAATTCCAGACAATAGCATATTACTTCTGCCAAGTTATTTGATAGACGACAGACCTTATACCAAATTGGCACCCCTTGATACTGACATCCAAATCGAGCTCCATTAATGTCTACAGGCTGAAAGACAGAAAATAAAACACTTGCTTCAATAATGGGTTTATTAATGTTTACACTGCATGTTTCTCGCCACCCCTGGATACATCAATTTTCAAATAGGAAATTGATTTCTATATGTTTGCAAGTGGTGCATAATTAACTTTGCATTGAAGTCATGTTTTCTTCGAAGTGTTACCACGCCTGATTAAGTTATGAGTAATGTCTGAGAGAATTGATTAAATTGATTCATTGCACTGTCAGAAAGCCCTTTTCCAAATCAAGTACGCCATAATGTGTTTGATGTGTCATATAAAGACGGAAAATCTTACTAGTTTCCACAGAGTTCGATCACCGAGGTCGTTAAAATAATACTGAATCAAATGCTGAGGTCAACGAATTCCACTGCCATAAATTATTTTTTCGACACGTTTAAATTTATTTTCAAGCTGTAAATCCACCCAGAATCGAAATATGATTATACTCGTAATTAACCGATTTGACTTATTACAAAAAGAAATACATGTTAGAATAAAAGTGATTCAGTTTTATTACGATGACGTAGAACACTAAAATATATTTATTAGGAACCTTATATTGTGTAATTCACAATCACTTCTTATGTAATGAGATGAAAAAATGAAATCCATTTCAGGGTAAATCCTATTGTAATAGAACGTTCCTAGTTCTCGCATGCCTCTTATGAGTACATTACTCTTGAAAACAGATCAAAACAAGGATTTTTGTTAGTAAGGTCCAGGTCATTGAACTCATTCCATCAAGTATTAGAGTTGAGCTTTGGAATTGATGAGTTTTGTACCTTTCATGGTACCATTTTAATTCATGAAAATGTGATTTACAACAGATATCCGCCAATACTGGCGTGAACTTTAAAACTCAATTTGACCGCTATAATCAATTGATTTTAGCCTTTTAAATTCGTAATGCTTATGGTTATTATGGTTTCACTTTGTGAAAAAAAATCTCTAATAATAATTTGGTCTTAAGCACTACATTTGCACATATTTTGTATTAGTCCTAAAACGAATGGCTGTGAAAAGGTTTTGGTTCGTTGAGATCAGCTTAGATGGCAGCTTCTTCCTTTACTAAAATGGTCACGTCTTGAGCCTAATTGAAAAGCCTGGTCCTAATAAACTCTCTCTCTCTCTCTCTCTCTCTCTCTCTCTCTCTCTCTCCTCCCTCTCTCCTCTCTCCATCCCTCATTTTTTTGAGTATCGCCTGCTTACTCTTCTCAAAGCATAATGAAATATACCCAGAAACCACACCTTGAAAGATAAGAATTACCCCTATCTCAATTAGGGAAAAGGGATGAACCTCAGAGGCTTCCGCAAGACCCAAGGGTAGTTAGTCTCGTCTAAATTAATATTGTTCCGGGAAATTCAGCTTTCCATAGGAAATTCAGCTAAACAGATTATAATTTACAGTTTTAATGAATTAATATTATTTGATGAATAGTCAAGAATTATTTGATCTGGGTATTATCTTATGGTAAACAATTTTGTAAGTATGCAATGAGTTCAAGAGTAAAAAATACTTGCGGATTTTAAGAAAACCCATCACATAGTAACACTACATAACACGGAAAAATTTGGTTTAACCTTTTAGAATAACAACTGATGCATTAACAGCCGTATCATGTACGGTCCGTTTCCTGTTTTGACTTTTCCGAATGAACAGACATCTGATCTGAGAGGTAGAAAAACCGTTGACAACATAAAGTCTCCAATGCCTCTTATTTTTTCCCTTAGGCCCACCTTGGGTGAGCTGGCGTAAAAAAAAAAGTGACGAGGCCTGATGATTCCGAACAAAGCTGCCGACTAGGACGGTAGATTGAAAAGTGTGCTGGGGGTAGTTAATAGTGATTTGGACTCATCAAGGAGTCCCGGGTGTGGAGCGAAGCCAATGGGGCGTGCTGTCTGTGGCAGGCCATGGGAACCCGCAATGGGAATGGTCACACCTTACACCTTCAGCCCCAACGGGCAACACTCTTATCGTAGATGTCCATTTCCTCAGAGAAAACTGCCCATGAAGGACTAGGGTCAGTCAAACACGCCGTTCCTATTGTTAAGAAAGACATTAGTTCCAACTTCCTTGATGCTTGTTGAGATGCTGACTTATATTTCAATTTTTAAGCTTGCAACTGAATATAACTAAACAATAAATTTCAATACAAGAAGAGGAGGCGGAATCCCGAGAGTTTTTAATTAAATTCTAGGTGTAAAACAAACCATTTCTACAGCACATCAGCTATGCGCACCTTATTGCTACTCCACGCCAATAAACGTGCTCCGTATGTTAAAGTCTTGTCATCTGGGTGTTCTTCAATCACGATATCTCGCTCAATTTCCAAGCCCTAAGTGTATGTTTAAATCAAGGATTTGTTGATTTTATTTAGTGAAAGAAAGCTTTTAATATTAATTTGGTCTTAAGTACTACTTCTACACATACTTTTGTATTAAACCTAAAACGAATGACTGTGAAAAGGTTTCGGTCAGTTGGGAGCAGCTTAAATGACAGAAGTGTTATTCGCTAAACTCAATGAAAATGGGTTAATGTTAATCTTTCATTTCTCAAAAATTTAATTAAACAATACTATGTCAGCGCAATGTGGTTATTTAATCAAATTTAGATAGCACGATTGCACGTTTTGTATTTCACAAAGGTTTCTTTAATGGCTATTGGTATCCGAAATAACAATCTACCAGCCATTTGTATATGTTATCAAATGGTGAGATAATCCGAGCTAAATGAAAACCATACTAATTAGCATCTTATTAATTAGATGTGAAGGAGGGACACTAGGTTTTTATTATTTCATGTATTTGATATGACTTCTTCCACTTAAGCAATGCCATATTCTTGACAATACATTAGTAAAGACATATTACTTACTCTAAATGATATGTATTGAAAAATTATTGATCCTGTTTAGAAACATAAAAATATATTAATTTATGGTATTTACTTATTATTTCATATTCTTAGATATATTTCTTTAGATTTTATTTAGTTTATGTCAATTTCCATAACTTCGGGTCAGCTATGATTATTTTGTATTGGAGAATTATAATAATTGGTCTATTATTATTTCATAAAAATCGGTTGACATCTTCTCTATTTTATATAATTTCAGTTATTTATTTGGTACCATTAATCTCTCATGGTAAAGTGGTGAGTTCGATTCCCGCCGGGGCAGTAGGAATTTATTTAGTGATTAACTCATGAAATAAAATCCACAGTCCCACCAGAAAAGGATAGTAACCTGTAGATTAGCCATCTCAATTAGCCCAATTATATTGGTTTCATTACGAAAATATATGTTTTGTTCCTTCGTAAATCCATTTTGTCTAGTTTCCGCGTGGCGTATCCAGGTACGTATCTAGGATTGCTCCTAAAAACAGCTTTCCTTTGACTGTTGGAATTTCACATTTGGGAGCATTGTACACCTCCCCTTTTGCTCGAAATTGACTAATGGGAGATTTTGAGGTGAACGAATTATTTCATCGTACGAATTAGAAAAAAATTAGAATAGAACCTTTTTTTGTTTATCATTAAAACATCTAAAAATGATGTCCTATGTTATTTTTTGACCACCCCATGCATAGGAACAGAGGTATGGGGTATCTCACTTTCAAATCAAATTATTTTAAATGATGTGCAACCAAACATTATGTTTATTTAATTTAATAGCAGTACGTACAAGGAAGTTATGTGATGCACACATCAAACATCAGGTCGTACTCATGAAGTGATTTTTGAAACATTTCCTCAAATGACGAAAATGAGGTCCATTCAATACTATATATATATATATATATATATATATATATATATATATATATATATATATATATATATCACTCTCTAGCGGTCGTAGTTTTTATTTGATCTTTACCAAACTCGATATTTAAGCATTTTATGCAAAACTAAAGATCAAGTTCATTAGTAGCTGAAATCCAACCAGTAGGAGGGGGTTTTAGAGGGGCGAATTTCAAAATTATTAATATCTCCTTTATTATGCGTCGGATCGAAAAACTATATGGAACCGTAAACTATATAAATGCAATGTTCTATTCTAAGTACTTTTTTTCACTATCTTGAATATTAACCGATATATTTTCATTTATCGTTTTCGGACTTCAGTAAATCCCCACTCCTACTCATGTCATGTTAACAAAAAGCTGTTATGTTATGAAGCTCTTAATTTGATGTCTAATTACCAATTATGGTTCTCATTGAACTTTTATGATATGATGTACATGCAAATAGGTTACTCACTATCTTCTGAGTTAACGCGGCTTCTAAAGTCCAAAGACGGACTTTTCAATACTTTCAGCAGGTATAACAAGTTATTTAGTTAAAGGGGAAACGATAATGAATACCCAAATATTATTGGTTTGTGATGTGGTTTCCTTTTCTTACTGATAAAGTGTTTAGTGGACAATATCGCGTGACATTAAGAATTCATTCAATCCTTCGGGATTGGCGCAGCGGGGAGGCGGCAAATCACTGCGTGTCTCTTTCGTGACATGACCGTCGCCGTGAAAACAGTGAGGTGACCCGTGGTCATTCATGGTTCTCCTAGGCCGAAGGGGGCCGGACTATTCAATAAGAGGCGGCGAGAGCACGGTTTGGCGTATGATAATGAAGACGGGGGCGGCATTACGGGTCGCCGACCGAGAGTCCTGTCACGTAGCCGCCTCCGTGCCTCACATCCAAAGCGGCCCCGCCTCCGGGTCGATACGGCTCCACAGTCAGCCTCTTGACGGTAAAGAGGTGAGCATTACAACTGCAAAACCAACGGAACCACTTGCTTCGACAAGGTTTGAATTGGCCAAGACGAGATTAATCATAAATAATCTCTTGGTTCATTATTGAGCTGAAAGAGATGATCAACAGAACTTCGAGATTTAATGGAAATAAGGCTCTCAGATGGGAAGAGGGGCAGAGGCTGTTGATCGGAACCATGACGAGTATGTCCTATCAAGCAAAAACACTTTATCATCCAGGTATAACGCCCATTAATCCAGAGAAATTTGACTTCTTCTTGTATTAAATGAGGCGGCAATGTTGCAGCGAGTAAAAGCATTACAACCCTATACTAGAGCAACCAGATTCGAGGCTACGGTATTTAGACTAGATTTTGATTTTATTTATTTGGGTGCGTTTACTGAGTTCTGAGGTTGGGCAGTTATCCGTTTCTCTGGAGGCCAATCGGCATCGTGAAGGTATCTACATAAATAAAAGAAGTTACATTCTTTGTTTGGGATATGCCACAATAATAAAACGGGAATTCTCGTCACTTATATTCCCAGAAAAAACATGTACATATGAAAGTGAGAACATTCCAGCTAACGAAACAAATAATTAGAGTTTGATAAGCATGGGATACGCACACACACACACGCGCGCACACACACACACACACACACACACAAACACACACACACATATACATAGTGTATATTAGTTCCTGTTAAAGTTAACCCCTTAAGGAAATTATTATTATTTATTATCGTCCACGTTTTGCTACTGTAGCTAATCGGAACGGGCAATCTACAGGTTACCACCCTTCTCTAGCCAGGGTGGGACGTAGGATTTTATTTAACTAGTTCGGCACAAAATAAATTCCTATTTGCCTAGGCGGGAATCGAACTCGCTTCTCTAGGTTTACCATGTGATATTAAGGCCAACGCTTTAACACTTGCATGGATTACCTTAGCCCCCTTAAGGAAATTATGTAACCATTAGAAATGTAGTGAAACGAAATAAAACATGGGGGGATATTATTTTAGTAATAAAGCTTTTTTGTGAATACATATGAATTTACTTGTATTCTTCTACAACCAGTAAACATTAATTAAAAGATTAAGAGTTTAATGAGGAAACGATTGTATGCAGTTTGCTGAATGCAACTATTGATGATATACATTGAAAAACCACCATCAAACATATATTAGGTTAGACTAATTTCTTCTCCATAACGAGATATTGTCAGTCTTAATTAGGAGCTGCAGAAAGACTCACTAGTACAACCCACTTATTGGATTACTATCCTATTTTCGACTTTAGGAGAAACATCATGATTATAAACGGTTAACACTAGATAGTAATGACAACAATAAACAGTGATAGGGGATATGATATGAACATTTTTTTCCCTTGTGACCTCATTCAGATGCAGAGCGAGGGGGAGAAATGATTTGCTACCAATAATACCAGAGAAGAGGGCGGCTGGAGCCCGAAGTTAAGCGGGTCTAGTATCACATAGCGCCTTAAATTTAGCTGTTTTCTTCTTGGTCCACCCCTGAGGTTGGTCCCAATTAATTGCTTCGAATTTTCTTAAGTTGGAGTGAAGTCCCCGTCAAATAAATTCCATACGCATAACATCTAATGAAGATATGGATTATGCATTTTTCATTTATTAGAATTTGTCAGAAGATTTCAGTAGTATTTTCCGGGCGAGCGACCACGACGGAAAGGAAGAGGTTTGCATGCAGATGGAGAGGGTTCCTGTTGTCTTCTGAAAAAGTCTATCTTACAATAACATCAAGAAGGGTAGAGAGACTTCCATATGAGACCAGAATATTTCCAGAGATCTCTTCGTCACCCGTACCTAAGGTCGTTAACGATATGCATGCAACAGAATGCTGACGTAAACTTTAATTCATTCCAGTTATATTGCACTGATAATGCGCGATTGAAAAAAAAAAGAAGTGTAAATATATATATATATATATACCTCCAATAATAATAATAATAATAATATAGATAAACCTACTTCCAATGTCTTTATATTCTTGGGCCACGTTTTTATAGACATGCTTCCTCAGGGCTTTGCCTAACACTACTTTTAACACAGGTGTTATGGGATTCTGTCTTTTTGAAAAACTGGGCTTCAGTAGTCAAGCTGCTGCCAAGTAGTATGTTGGAGTATTAAGGCATTTTTTATTTCATTTAAAATATATGCTCATGGGTACGTTACACCAAATTTGTTGGAGACTGTTAGGAAATACTTCTAGAGATAATTTTAATCTATTTAAATTTCTTTAATATATGTGCATTAAGATTAACTAAGTTTTGTACAGGACTATTATATATTACACAACAGTTATAATATATTTTGGCGCTGAAATACTACCAAAACAAGATTAAATTGCCTTCTTAGGCAGTGTAATTTTTTTTTATATATATATATAAAATAAGTATTAGACTAATCTATTTTCTGTAGTAACTTTATTGATTAAATATTGATATTATTATCAAATTTAGATATGCTTTTCTGGTGGGAAAACCCTTCCTCATTCGAGAGTTTGTCAGAAAACTGTTTGGACATATTATAATATAATTGAATTACTAGCTACGATTATTTTTTTTACAGATATTTTCCATGCGCAGTGGTTGACGATGAGTCAAATAGTTTTCACGGAACGTTGATTTAGAAAAAAAATTACGAGTCTAATAACGCGCGAGAACGGAAGCATAAAATCTCGGCCGCCTTTTCTTACAGCTGTTTATTTCATTTTGTATATATTGGAGAAGAGAAGATTTTGTGCCGTTGGAATAGACTGTACGGTGTTGAGAGTATCCCTTGGAGGTATATGGTAAGAGAGGTATATGGGGGGAGGATGTTGGTATGGGAGGCAGGAAAGACTCTACTCTGAATACTGAGCAGGACTCTTGAATGTCGTATCACAAGTCTGGCTTCATACATCAGTACTGTTCCACCTTCATCACCATCACTCATTTACTCTCTCTCTCTCTCTCTCCCCCTCCCTCCCCCATCTCTCTCTCACTCTCTCTCTCTCTCTCTCTCTCACTCTCTCTCTCTCTCTCTCTCTCACTCTCTCTCTCTCTCTCACCCTCTCTCTCTCTCTCCCCCCTCTCCCTCTACTACTTGGCACCCCAAAAATATTAAAAACATTTAAACACCCTGAACTTTCAATAGAAAAAAATGACCAAATTATTGCAAGGAGTGAAAAAATGAGGTTCCTTGGGGTAATATTTAATAGTAATCTCTCATGGCACGATCAAGCAGCTTCGGTAGCTAATAAAATAAGAAAATCCTTACATCCTCTAATAAAATATAAAAACTTTTCCCCCTTTGATGTTAGGTTAAAACTTATCCAGCCTAATTTTGCCATTAATGTGGTACTGCGATTTGGTTAATATAGATATCACATCAACAGACGACATTAAAATTCAGAGAGCAAATAATTCAGCGGTAAGGTACCCGTATATATTCGAGGCTAAGAGAGATGAGTTCATTACTTCATACATTAAAATTCTTGGATGGCTCACAACTAAGGTGTATCGGCGCTTAAATATATTGTGCTTTGCAAAGAAGATCCTAGATTTTAGAGTTCCCAGAAATCTTTAAGAGGGTTGTATTCCTGAGCATAGTGGAAGACTGGTAAATAATTTCCTAGCAGTCTGCAGAACCAACAAAGTCAGTCTTTCTCTGCTGTTGCTGCAAGGGAGTTAAATGATTACCTAAAGAAATAAAAGCGTCATCATTCTGAGGGGCCTGCATTAATCATTTTCTAACGACCGAGATGGGGATATGACAAAACCATTTTTATATTAGTTTTATTTTTTTCTTTCTTTGTGTTTGTTGAGGAAGTTTTAATTTAATTTATGATAGTTTAGTTTAATTTATAAATAGTAAAATATTAAACATATATGTCAATTGTCTGTAAGAGAGGACCACTGGTCCTATCGCAATAAAAGCATCTATCTCTCTCTCTGAGGTATTTTGTTTAATACCAACCCTTATTGTTGACAATAGAGGAGTTTGTTGCACCCCCTCCATACTGTGGCTTTAACTTGAATAATCCTTACCATGCAACAAGGTTCCTCTCAAAATTAAGCACACTTGAAATGGATGGGATCCAAAGTAATACAATTTACTCTCTAGCTTATAAATTGAATTACGAAACACAAATATACTCTAACAAATAAAGTCAGTAAACACTTAGAATATTAAAAATGTTGTGGTTAACCAAAACCAAGGACATTACACAAATGACTAATATTGACTCAAAACCAAAATTAGCAACTATAATGACTACTATTGGCATCCTTATGCTAACATCATCACGCCACAGACTGTATAAAACAGTAAAAATACTAAAAGATCGTCAGGAAAACTGGTTATGTCTTGACAACAAACTTCTGAAAATAAAAACCCAATTTTGTAGGATGTTCAAAGAGAAAACTGTCAAAATTCAAGAAGTGAACAAGTTGTCCTGCAAGACTATGCTTTGGGTATTTTCATCGGACGCATTTTTACATAATAGACGAAAAAGACGAATTTCACTCGTAGCCACACTGGACTAACAATGAAACACCTACTAAAAAAATGCACATTACAATCTTTCCTAAATGTTCTACATGATTTCAACGATCAACTAAGGGTAGCTTGTCATTAGCAGATGTTTAAACGTACATGTGTTTTCAATGTGTCTTTTATATACCTGTTTTTAGCTTCTATTTAATTTACCAAATTCTATTTTAACTTATATACGTACCCATTTTTGTTTTTAATTGTGTTCGTTATTCACGATTTTTTTTTATCTTTTAAGTTCTATTACTTTATTTTGTTATTTATATTATTTTTTAATCAATTTTTGTTATTTTGTTTGCTAGTTCTTTTTTCCATCTTTAAGAAGACCGAAATCACATGGTTTGTAGAGCTCTGATATGATAAATAAATAAGTTTAATTGTTAGAATCCTAAATATTTGTTTTCCCTGAGTGAAGCACAGCCCGTTGAGTAGTGCTAACTTGATTCTCATGAAGCTTGTGATTTGCATGTGAATCAAACGTCAAATACATTATACAGTCCTGCCTTCTATAAGAGTTGGAGGTCATTATTTAATATTTTACCTCATTTACGACTAATAGCTGCATTACGTCAAAACCACAAGTAATGTACTGCGAATTGTCCAATATGTTTTCCTTGTTTCTCTAAAATGTGACTTGTGACTTCCAGTTATTGTTTCAAGACATCTACTTAATTCACAAAGTTTAAGCACGTTATTTAATTACATTTTATAATAGGGCCAACCTAGAAGTAGTTTATTAGAGAGCAATCCTAAGGAATTTCCCTAACTTCAGACAACACTGAAAATTATTTAGCACCTTCAAAAGCAAACTCAGCATTAAACATTAAGGAAATTTGAATTCCCTTAGGCAGACCAAAAATAGACTATCAATAACAACTGATATATAAAAAAATTGCAAACTTCTCGAGAAAAAAAATCCTTGGATGTCCTGTTGCATAAGCCATTTGAAATTTTCTGTTAGCCTATTTCCTATTTTCTTTTTATTTATTTATAATTTTCTTCTTTTTTGTTCTTATTTATTTTTTTATATAAATTATTAAGTCAAATTGGGGCGGGCTATCTATGGGATGGCACCCTTTTCTAGCCATGGTGGGACTATCATATATCAAGAGATATATGATATTATTTGAGTGAAGTACATCTGTTAATGCACAATCATTTTTTTTATAATAATAAAAGGTAATCCACATTTTGCTACTAATGATAATTAGGATTATCTACTGGTTACCATCCTTTTCTAGTGTGCGTGGGAGAAAAGATTTATATCTAGTGAGTTCGTCACTAAATAAGTTATTAACAATTATTAATAAGTTATTGGAAAATTGAGTAGTGGCATGATTTGCCAATATATATTGTATAACGCAATAGTCAAATCTGTCCGGAGGTTCCGATGTTCCTGGCTGATCGTCGAATTAAAATTGAGGATGGTGGGACGTCGCCGAAAGCGCTTTGCCACATTTACTCGACGATTAGTAATGGCAGCATCCACCGTCAGATTTGACTATAGCAATAATTGACTGTTTCCCACCAAGGCTTATTGATTTTGCAAGTGCGTTAAAACCGACGCCTTAAATCATGTGTGCAAACTAAGCCTCGGTTAACACTATCCTAACTTAAGGGAAATCAGCTAATGAGGTCGTACTCATGACGCGAGTTTCGAAAAATTTCTTCAAATGTCCATCGATCCTATCCAGGAGATGACGAAAATGGGGTCCGTTCAAAATTATATATATATATATATATATATATATATATATATATATATATATATATCTATATATACTTGCTCTAGCGATCGCCATTTTTGTTTGATCGTTGCGAAACTCGGAATTTAATAGGTTTAGGTAAAAAGGAAGATCAAGTGAGTTAATGGCGGTAATCGGACCAGGGGGAGGGAGGGGGGGGGTGAGAGGGGGGATTTTTGAAAATTCAAAATATCTCCGTTATTATGCGTCGGATCGAAAAATTGTATAGAATCAATCCTATTGCAAATTAAATTTACTATAAATATTGTTCTATACATTTATTCTGTATCTTGCATATTAACCGAGATATTTGCATTTGTATTGTGTGAGTGGTCGGCAGGAGTCGGCTATGTTCGGGACTTTCCGCCGAGAGCAAGTGCGGCCGTTTCCGAACTATTTGTCCCTCGTGAATAGGTTCAGAGATTCCTTCCTACTGCTGTTATTAGTAGGCAGATTTCTCTATTGTAAAACTTCACGTGGGAAATCTGCTTAGTTTACGCAGACCCTGCGTGACGGAATTTTTTAGTTTTTATTATTATTATATTTATTAACGTCCACTTTTTGTAACTCAGGCTAATTGGGACGGGTTATGTACAGGTTACTACCCTTTTCTAACCAGGGTGGAACTTAGGATGTTATTTAATGAATTTCGTCACTAAATAATTTCCTTTGACCAGGCAAGAATCGAACTCGCCACTCTAGGTTTACCATGTGAGATTAAGATCTACGCTTTAACTCGCATGGCTAACCTGAGCCCCTTTATTTTTATTATGAGAATTATTTATTTTATATATATAATTTTGATTTTAAAAACGAGTTGTTTTTATATTAAATTTACCGAGAAACTACTGTCCATAACTCGACATTCCCTCCCTATAATACTCATGAATTCAAATGGTTTCTACTAAAATTCTATTTTATTAATTCTAACATAAACAAACCTCCCTTCCTACGTGCTTTGTATTTAAAGTCTTAACATTTCAATCGGCCCTAATTAATTTATCATATTTGAGAGATATTTTCAATAAAAGTATTTTTCAACTATTATAATTCCTACGGGGAAGTCCATTTCCTTGTTATTTCTTTCAGTCTCCCGGTTTAAAAAAAAAAAAAGAAAAGAAATATAGAAGAAAAAATGTACCTTTATACTTTAGGAGCACCCCATAAGAATTCGTGATGAGGAGTTGGGTGGGAAAGATAATTCTGTTATGACGTTTCCTCTGGCCCTCCGTTCGTTTGAAAGGGTTCCTTGGAATACCAAGTGGCTGACGTGTGAATGGTTGTCTCTCTTTCCCTCACCAAACCTCCGACAACCCTTCAAATTTCTCAAAAATATCTCTCTGTTTCTGTTGAGAAACAACCTCAGAGGCAATGTGTAATTTGTAAATTACTATATGTATTGTTATTGTCTTATTTTTTCCAAGCATCGTTCTGACCAAGGTTTTCTATTTTCTATGTTCAAGAGTATTTGCTCTCGGCTCACCTCAATTCCTCCAGCCATAGGGAATATAAAACTGAGTTCTTTAATTTTTTTTATTACAATATAACGCTAGTAATTATTTACTCTTGGCCATAAAAAGGCACTTAATCTGCGCCAATAAAAAGCCTTGTTCTCTACAAGTACATTAGCGTGCAGAGTGCAATTTCAGTGACAAAGCTCCATCATAGGTCCCTGCTGTTTTCTAGTCGAGAAGCCTGTTCCACAGCAACCGGACGACTCTGGGCCGATCATTAGTTAGCAAAAAGTAAACCCATTATTTTTGACACATTCCATTGATAATGGTCTATTTGTTTCAAATGTTTCATAAAGGCTCTTATGAAAAAAGATACACTGTTAATAGTCTAAGAAGATACCATTCATCTACCAGTAAATCTAGTCGAAAGCTATATGTTTTAATAAAGCTAAAAGAAATATAAGATGCTTGAGAATTATTTCGCTTAACTTTTAGTAACAATCTACTGTTTTTCCATGGCACTGTACACCATGAAAGTCTTAAGACACCCCCGAAAGGATTTGCGATCAATGTTTTATGTTGAGAGTCTTCAGCTTGAAGTACAACCCCCGTTAACCAAGGAGGACCAGGGGTGCGGGTATGCAATAGACTGACGGGTCTAATTGTAACCTAGAGGCCAGAGGTTAGTCCACCAATAGTGAGTTCGTCTGTTGGAAGAGATCCAAGAAATTGTAAGCTTCCAGCAAAAAGGAGACATCCAGATTCAAAGGGTCAACTCAAAATCTTTATTCATACACCTCACGCCTCTAATTCTCTTTGGCATTTCAACGTCCTCACTTGCATTGAGCAAGTTGTATAACTGATATGGATTTTTAATTTTGGGAAAATGACAAAAACATTAAATTAGGCAATATATTTCTATTCAGTGAAGGTTCATTTTATTTTCCCTAGATTTTATTTTGCCTCCGCATATTCTATCTTGCCAAAAAGTGTTTTCAAACCGGAAATATACGGAGACTTTTGACTCCGTCTGTCGGAGCTAAGAATTACAGTATTTATCACTCGAAGGAAGCCTAGAAGCAGTTCTGGTTCGTTTGTCGATCATACACGTACGTTTATTACATCGTCAAGATGTCGTCTATTTTTTGACGACTAAGAGCTGAGATTAAAAAAAAAAAAAAACTCCCCTATTTCTATGTAAAAAACAAATGAGTATAAGGGAGCGGGGGGGGGGAGGGTACTGAAGGCTGAAAAAGAAACAGTACGAATAACTCGCTGAATACTTGAGTTACGAGGAAATGAATTCCAAAAAAAATGAAGAGAACCAATAGTTAACAATTAACGATTCGACTCATAATAACAACAGTATTTTGAATTTTCGAATGTCCCCCTCCCCTCTAGACCCCCACTATTTTAGGCCCAATAGCAAATATAATCTTTAGTGTTGACTGAAACATTTAAATATCGAGTATTATATAGATCAAGGAAACACCTTCCAAACAAGAACGTAAAATCCTAATTGATGACCTCATCACAGAACGAATTTGCATGTACATTATCAATAATAAATGTCTCTTTAAAACAATATTTGGCATTTAAGCTTAGAATAAAGTAGTTCATGATATAACGGATTATTGTTCATATGGCATGAGTAGGGGTGGGGGTTTACTGAAGGATGAAAACTAAAAAATCCAATACCTTGGCTAATGTTCATGATAGAGAAAATATGCATATGGCAATAATTATAGGCAATTACTTTTGCAATAACATTGTTCATATAGACTTTTTCGATCCGATGTACAAAAACGAAGGTATTTCGAAATTCCTCTCCTCTAACCACCCCGCCCCCCCTTCCACCCGATGTCAGTAGTTAACGAACTTAACCTTCCTCTTTACATAAAACGCTAATATGTTGAGTATGGTTACGATTAAAAAAAAATTGCGACCGCTAGTGTGTGTGTGTGTATATATATATATATATATATATATATATATATATATATATATATATATATATATAAACATTTTGAACTGACCTCATTTTCGTCATCTCCTCGATGGACATTTGATGAAATTATGTAGTGAATAAAACAACAAAAAAATCATCAAATTATTACCTCAAATTTATCTTGTAAATTACGGTCTAAAACAAATGTCATTAATTTTAGTTTTAAGTCATTACGACGTCACCTATTTCCCATGGAATCACTTAGCTCCATTTAATAATATTCAATTCCTGCTTTATAATAAATAATAAACAATAAATGTGTGTGTTAATAATTAATATTCCTTAAAATGAACAGCATTAAAGTTTTAAATGTGTTTTTCATGTCATCATATTTTCCCCCAATTCATCACCTTGACATTAAAAATTTATAGATGTGTTTTGAATTACAAAGTTCTCGATATCTACGTTTCTAGTTATTAAATATAATTTGTTGTATTTATTTTTAATAACATAATATACTATACAAATTTTCTGTATATTTAATTCCTTCCTATGAATCTGTTTTTTTTTTGTTAACATTAATTTTGATGGTTAACACATATAATCGGGTTTTTAGTTCGGTTTATTTAATTATTTTGAGGAAGAACAAATAGGTAAAAAATAGAGCTCGTATAACACAGAAGGAACGGGATGAAAAAAAAAGTACTAATTCTATCGATTTTTAATCAAAGTGTTTAAATGGATGAATTAAGCGATGGATAACACGCCATAAATTCAAGGCCATTTGTCTCAAAAATTTCATTTTTCTGTAATCGTTGAATAATGGTAACATTACTAAATTGAAATGAGTGAAGAAAGTGAAACATTTTGCAATAGAGTGAAGAAAGTAATCACTTTCTTCACAAGTGAAGAAAGTGAATTGCCTTCTTAATTAGTAATAAGTATAAATTAAAAAATAATTTGAAGTTGGAAATTAAATGCTTTTAAATGTTTCTTAACATTGTAAGAATTTATTTTAACAAAATAAATTGAAATGTGAATGAATTATTGGTGGAAATAATCAATATATTTTAAAATTTAAATATAATAATAATTACCTTCCTTGTTTATAACAACCATGCTTATAACCTACCAACAACATACCATAATCTTCACAACATCCTAATTTTGTTCATATTCTGGTTAGATCCGATCATGTATTACACGATTACAGAAAAAATTATTTAATATTACACTCGTGACAAAAGTAGAATTTACAACTCTCGTGAAATTGTAAACGTTTCACTCGAGTTGTAAAATGATCTACTTTTGTCACTTGTATAATAAATAACTATTTCCTTGACGATTTTGTATATAAATAAATATTGGAGTGAACATTTTCTTGGAAGCCCATGATTTCATTTTTTACTTTTACGACAAAAGTGCATGATTTGTGCGCTGAAGGCATAAAGACTTAGAAATCTCTTTCAAACCAAAAACAAAACAAGAAAACACGTTGAACTTTTCTCCACTGGTTTGTATCGAGACTCAAATAATATATATGTAAAGAGTCTCTTAAATAGGAAGTTAAACGAAATTTGCATATGAAAAAATATAATGATGTTAAATTGAATGATAACATTCGTAGTAAATCTTTGGTAGTTTTCCTTACCTGAGACAGACCAAGGTAAATAGATACAGTTTCAGATATATACAGGAACCTTCCATCCGCTCCCAGGGCGAATGCAAAACCGTCCAGAGACTGAAACAAAACGTACAAAATTCTGTTAGCTAAAGGAAAAAGTACTTGAAAGAACATAAATTTATAATTTTAGTAATCATTAACAGTTAATGATCAAGTGGAGTATGAATATTAACAAACTCCTTAAACATTTTGTTAAATTTTATATTAACAAATATAATTTACTATATTAACCTCAGTTACTTAAAATATATGTTTGTTTTTTATTTCAAGTAGTTCGGTATTATTATTACTTCGTTTCATGTACTAATAAGTTAACAAATCATTTATGTTTAAAAGTGATATGTATACCTAATATTTGCATTCCAATTATTTTTCTTGAGATAAAACAAAAAAACTCTTGGAGTTTTTGCATATTCACAAATAGGAATAGTGTCAATTGTTTTCTTATCAAGACAGTCGATGTTTCTCACTTGTATATTGATGTTATCGCTCTTACAACTCTGAAATAACGCCATAACTCAAATACAGCAATTTTTCACTCTCCAGAGGCACAATACTAACAATGTATACTTTTTACAAATAACTAATCATATCTGAGTAAGTGACAAAATTGAAACTATTTGATTTCCTAATTTAGTTAGTTTGAGTTCAAAATTGAAATGTCATATGCGCATCCAGAAAAATCATTTCTTTTGATTTCTTGCAATATTCCAATAATGGAGCTGATTTGCGGTTTCTGATGAAGATGAACGTGACATTAATCAGTTGACTTCTGAAGTACTAAGACTATACTGAGAAAAAACATTCATAACAACTTTTCGGAGGGACTGAAGAAATATACAAACAAGCTTCCTAAGAAAGGTAACAAAAACAGCTCGTGAAAGAACTAGAAGATGCTGCTTAACTAAGCAGATTTTTCATAAACAGGAATGCTACACAATTACGTCATTTAGACATATTAAAACCAGTTCTATCTTCCTAATTAGTTCACTTAGATAATACTGATAAGAATGAGAAGGACTTGAAATGTGAAGAAATAACTATATTTTTTTTTGTTTATTTCACACGGCTAAAGTTGACGCTTTACTGAGGGCTAAATATAAAAGTCCGTCACGCAGGGGCTGCGTAAACTAAGCAGATTTCCCACGTGAAGTTTTACAGTAGAGAAATCTGCTCAATAACACCTGTAGTAGGAAGGGATCTCTAAACCTATTCACGAGGGACGGATAGTTCCGGAAACGGCCACCAGAGCTCTCGGCGGAGAGTCCGGAACATGGCGGAGTCCTGCCGAGATCACACACAATACAAATGCAAATATCTCGGTTAATATTCAAGATACAGAATAAATGTATAGAACAATATTTATAGTAAATTTAATTTACAATATGATTGATTCTATACAATTTTTCGATCCGACGCATAATAACAGAGATATTTTGAATTTTCAAAAATCCCCCCTCTAAACCCCCCCTCCCACTGGTCCGATTTCAGCCATTAACGAACTTGATCTCTCTTTTTACGTAAAACGCTTAAATATGAAGTTTGGTAACGATCAAACAAAAATTGCGACCGCTAGAGCGTTAACAGACAAATATATATCTATATATATATAATTTTGAACGGACCTCATTTTTGTCATCTCCTGGGTAGGATCGATGGATATTTGAGGAAATTTTTCAAAACTCGCGTCATGAGTACGACCTCAATAGCTGATTTCCCTTAAGGGAAATCTGCTAATAAAATCGTAACAAATAACTCAGTTCATTTTGGAATTACAGTAAAATAAATGAAGTAAAATTGGCATTACATTACTTAATCGACTTGATATTTTTATGTAATAGTCTTAGATCAGGCGCATAATAACGGATATATGCATTGCAATTTCTCCAATGCTCAATTTGTGTTTCGATTTCAATTATTATCCAAGTTTTTTTCTTAGTATTACAAGGAATTTCGAAATATCAAATTTGGTCGAGTTCAAATAAACATTGCAGCCGCCACACACGCACGCGCGTGCCTCTATTATTTATAGATTATATACATTTATATTAGCAGATTTCCTTTAAGGGAAATCAGCTATTGAGGTCGTACTCATGATGCGAGTTTCGAAAAATTTCTTCAAATGTCCATCGATCCTACCCAGGAGTTGACGAAAATGAGGTCCGTTCAAAATTATATATATATATATATATATATATATATATATATATATATATATATATATTTGTCTGTTAACGCTCTAGCGGTCGCAATTTTTGTTTGATCGTTACCAAACTCGGAATTTAATCGTTTTATGTAAAAAGGAAGATCAAGTTCGTTAATGGCTGAAATCGGACCAGTGGGAGGGGGCGGTTTAGAGGGGGGATTTTTGAAAATTCAAAATATCTCTGTTATTATGCGTCGGATCGAAAAATTGTATGAAATAAATCTCATTGCACATTAAATTTACTATAAATATTGTTCTATACATTTTTTCTGTATCTTGAATATTAACCGAGATATTTGCATTTGTATTCTGCGTGTAGTCGCCAGTAGGCTATGTTCGGACTTTCCGCCGAGAGCTCTGGTGGCCGTTTCCATAACTATTCGTCCCTCGTGAATAGGTTTAGAGGTTAGGTTAACTGTTTTTTGGGGCTAGAAACTACTGGGTTATTGCGCCCTAAATAATGTTTTAGGTTTAGAGGTTTCTTACTAATACAGTTATTATTAGGCAAATTTCTCTATTTTAAAACTTCACGTGGGAAATCTGCTTAGTTTACGCAGCCCCTGCGTGACGGACTTTTTTTTTATATATACAAGTTTTAACGGATCTCATTTTCGTTGTCTAATAGTTTAGATGCATGGACATTTTTTGAAAATCGCAACAATGTAGAAATTAAAAAGCCCGTCACGCAGGAGCGTCGTAATCTGAGCAGATTTCCCACCCTAAGTTTTACAATAGATAAATCTACATACTGGTAACACATAGCACCACCATAAATATTAAGTGAATAAATACAAAAGGTAATGAGAAATCTTTCAGTCAATTCCTGTAGCCTTCCAACGGAAATCGTCAGACCTGTAAAGAAACAGTTCTGCCAACCGTTCAGAGGTGACCAAATAGATAGAAATATTCTTCTCGGGAAACAAAAACAAGTACTGAAATATATCTGAATATATCATATTAATTTTATTGAAACCATATACTATATTTAATGCTGTAATTTTTAATGAATCAGAATAATTTTTATCTCAATCACACTAATTTTGATAGTCCCAGAACAAATGTAGGGGGGGGGGAATCAACAGAACGTATTTGCATATATCTCACAAAGTAGAATTTCAATGAAAATAATAATTGACATTTAACCTTGAAATGGAATGGTTCATGATAAAACAGCTTTTTATTAATATCACATGACTAGGAGTGGAGGGGGGGGGGGTGCTACAGGCTGAAAACTGGAAAATGCAAATTTCTCGGTTAATGTTTAAGATTGAGAATATATGTATCTAACAATATTTATAGTACATTAAATTTTCAATAACATTGGTTCTATAATATTGTTCGATCAGAGGTTTAATAACGGAGATATTTCGAATTTTCGAAAATCCCCCTTCTAAACCCTCACCCCTCCCACTGGCCCGATTTCAGTCATTAACGAACTTGATCTTTTTTTTTTACATAAAACGTTTAAATATCAAATTTGGTAACGATCAAACATAATTGTTACGGCTAGAGCGTTAACAGACAAATATAAATATATATATTTTGAATGGATCTCATTTTCGTCATCTCCTGGGTAGGACATTTGAAGAAATTTTTCAAAAATCTCATCATGAGTACGACAGATTAAGGGAAATCTGCTAAAAGTTGGCCAACAATATGGACAAATGTGATGGTGAATTCGGCGCCAATGATATTGAAGTGGAATAATTCTGATAGCGGGTCGTGAGGTATGAACGCATAAGAAAGAAGTCAATCACATATGTGTTGGTTAAAGATTCAACATTGATGTCCTTGATACATTTATCTTTGGGGAAATCGGAATTCCGTTCCGTCAAAGGAATTCCACAAGATAAAATCAGTTGGTTTTCATGTTTATCAGATGAGTTGCAATTATTTGTTTCCCCGTTGCTTAGCTCCAAAGCAAACAATTTGTGGATGGACATATCTCATTTCACACCTGAAATAATATAATATTTTTTCGTTGTGTCACATAATAAATGATAATTACAATTTTACCCACATGGGAGTTAAACTTGGCTTTTAGTATTAGTTTAAAGACTTAAACATTTGCTTCAGTTTAATTTTTAAAAAGTCCGTCTCGCAGGGGCTGCGTAAACTAAGCAGATTTCCCACGTAAAGTTATACAATAGAGAAATCTCCATACGAGTGCTGAACAGTTGCAGAAACGGCCGAACTAGCTTTTGGCGGGAAGGAATAGAAGCGGCCATAGCTTATACTTAATAAAATGCAAATATCTCGGTTAATATTCAAGATAGAGATTAAATGTATATAACAATATTTATAGTACATTTAATTTGCAATAAGATCGGTTCTATGCAATATTTCGATCCGACGTTTAGTAACGGAGATGTTTCGAGTTTTCGAAATTCCCCCCTCTGAACCCCCCTCCCCCCTCCCGCTGGTCCGACTTCAGCCTTTAACGAACTTGATCTTTCTTTAGCGGTAACAGATATATATATATATATATATATATATATATATATATATATATATATATTCAGTTTTGAACCGACCCCAGTTTCGACTTGTACTATGGACGATCGATGGACATTCGCAGAAAAATGTCGAAAATCGCGTCATGAGTACGTCGTCAAGAGCATATTTCCCATAAGGGAAATCTGCTAAAATAGGGTCTGTATGTATTGGGGGGGGGGGGGAGGTTGTGAGGACCACCTCAATAGCTGAAATCTGTTTAATTTGAAGTTTTAAACTATGAGGTATAATATTCGACTGAGGCCTCCAGCATTCAAGTGTAGATGGGAGGATGCCCCTGCGTTTGTAACTGTAGAGTGCAGCCACTCAAAATTAGACCTGGTCACAAAAGGACAGTTATCCAATATAATGTACCTTTTAACTGCTAGGTTTCGGATGTGAATGAATTAGTCACAGACTTGTACTGATCTGTGAGAGCGTCTGTTGCGCCCTATTTCCAGGGGGGTACCTCCGCCGTACGTGCTACAGATGATCAGCTGACCTACTGGTTCAATTTCCAGGGAGCCGGACTGGAATACGAAATAACCTGGTTTAGGAAGGTCAAAGTGCTATTTTTTCCTCCCATCTCTCTCTCTCTCTCTCTACTGTTCATTGAGCGATAAACACTATATTGGGTACCAATAATAGATATGGAAGGGAAGGGACAATTGATAGTGAGGTGGTTGAATACGTGTGAAGCAGGGCTACGTGAAGGGGGTGTGAAAGGGAGCTGTAAGGGGTGGGGGGTGTTGTAGCTAGTGACCGGCGAATACATTAGCGGCTGTACTATATGGCAGGTAGAGGAGCCGGCGCTAGATAGCGCCACAACACCTGATTATGGCGGGCCAGGCAATAGGCGGTTCTAACACACCTGTGTCTTCCTGCTCCCCGAATAACGATCGAAGGCGTGGCAAGCTCCGCCTACTCTACTCTATCCATCTCTCTCTCTCTCTCTCACTCCATATCTCTCTATCTCTCACTAACCTTGCTCAGCTGTACATCTAAACACGTCTCCTGGGTTATTTGACACCTCGGAATTATCCATAGTTTTGATAGTCAGCAGGGACGTTAAGTGCCTTTCAATATGCTTAAATTCAAAATTCAATATTGTAATAAAAAATTCAAAATTGTTTGTTTATTATTATTTACGTCCACTCTATGCTACCATGGCTAATCGGGACGGGTTATCTATAGGTTACCACCCTTTTCTAGCCAGGGTGGGGCCAAGGAGTTTATTTAATGAGTCCGTCACCAAATAAATTTCTATTGCCCAGGGCGGGAATCGAACCCGTCACTCAAGGTCTATAACGAGAGATTACGACCAACGCCTTAATTCGCTCGGCCAACCTGAGCCCCTACGCCTAAATTCAAAATTGCCCCCCAGTTGAAAACCCCCCAAAATCCCAGTTGAAAATATGTAGTTGTAAGG
Source organism: Riptortus pedestris (assembly GCA_019009955.1). NCBI lineage: Eukaryota > Metazoa > Arthropoda > Insecta > Hemiptera > Alydidae > Riptortus > Riptortus pedestris. The sequence goes on along the minus strand of CM032228.1, from coordinate 212,840,088 downwards.
GAGAAAATATATGTTTATGTAATATAATATATAATGTAAAAAGTGTATATACTCTTATAATATAGGACAAGTAAGAATATTGCAAGAATTAAAAAATGTACAATAATTATTTATTATGTGGAGCTTCGCAACTATGGCGACTTGCTCGTACAATAGTTATTGGCTAAATATAAAGGCAGTTAAAAATATTAAGCCAGTAGTAAGAAGTGTAAATAGGTACAACGTAACTCGTGTTACTAGCACACTTCTTTAAGTAAATATAAATAAAGATTTAGTTAAGGAATAATTGTATAGAAAATTAGTAAATTTAATACCCATAGTAAATGACAGGTGCGGTATTTACAATATATTAGTTGATATTATTTAAGATATAGAGTAAAACAGGGACTTGCAAACAGCATTATACTACTATAAAGGGCATAATAACCTAGTTGTTGATTGCCCAAATCATATCAATCCTAAATCCTAAAAATCCAAATTCAATTTAACCTAAAATAGCAACTTTTGGCTTAATGGGCCAATTTCTTTTTGCATTCTGATAATAGTCCCTTTGCAAACTTACAGAGAAGTTGTGCTGTGAGCAATATTGATAAATAAGATTGTGCATCATGCCCATAGACTGGTTTTATTAAAAAAAAAAAAATAAAAAGTAGGCTTGTAAATTATATGGGGTCTACTGACCTCATGAATAATAAACTACGTTTTGGTGACAGAAGATTAAACAATTAAACCACTACATTTCTCTTGATATATTTTATCAAATAACAACTATTATCTGAACCAGAGAAAACCTAATCCGACAATTTGTTTAAAATATTAAAAATCAATGTATGAGTGTTCTTTAAGACCACTCCAAATAAAAATTAAAAACTTCATTGGTTTCTATAATTCAAATATTTTTGGAAAAACAGGAAATTTATGTATTAAACAAAACTTTTGACTAAGCAAAAGAAATATTTATAATAACATATAATACAATAAAGAACAGTCAAATTAAAGTAATATATGGCTTTCATTGTTTTTATAATAAAATAAGGACAAAGAATAGTTATTAATTATACAAGTGACGAAAGTAGATCATTTTACAACTCGAGTGAAACGTTTACCCACACGAGCGAAGCGAGTGTGGTAATTTTACGAGAGTTGTAAATTCTACTTTCGTCACGAGTGTAATATTAATTTTTTTCTGTACTCGTGTAATACATGATCAGATCTAACCAGAATTAGGATGTTGTGAAGATTATGGTATGTTGTTGGTAGGTTATAAGCATGGTTGTGAAAGGTTATAAGCATAGTTATAAAACAACTAGTGATGATTGTGAAGTAGTGCAGGTTATAAACAAGGAAGGTAATTATTATTATATTTAAATTTTAAAATATATTGATTATTTCCACCAATAATTCATTCACATTTCAATTTATTTTGTTAAAATAAATTCTTACAATTTTAAGAAACATTTAAAAGCATTTAATTTCCAACTTCAAATTATTTTTTAATTTATACTTATTACTAATTAAGAAGGCAATTCACTTCCTCACTTGTGAAGAAAGTGATTACTTTCTTCACTCTATTGCAAAATGTTTCACTTTCTTCACTCATTTCAGTTTAGTAATGTTACCATTATTCAACGATTACAGAAAAAATGGATTTATTAGTAGTAAAAACTTTAAATAAATAATTAGTATTTTATTTTCTACTGACAGTCACTTGTCATAGTCAATCGTCGATAGTTTCACTTAACCTCCGAAAAACTTCTGGAATTTAAAAGAATCAGAGAGGTTATGTTGCTATTTATTTTCGATTTGAATATTGGAGAATGCGTTATTTAGTTTTAAAGTGTTGGCCATTAAACTCAGAAATTATATTTAATTCGTGAATATATTATCAAATGAATCATAGGGTAGATGCCTTGGTAAAAAAAAAAAATATTTAACCCATCTATATATGTTCTTTAAATAAACTACTAAATTCGAGTGGTGTTGTTTAATTTCGTTATTTTTGATTCTTATTATGCCAACATCTAATAAAATTACTGAATTTTTTAAAATTTTTTTCAGAAAATACATCTTTGAATTGGACTATTTTTCGGGTTGTACGAATTGTATATACTACTGTTTCTATATTTTTTAAATTTCGTTTTATAGAGTGTCAATATTCCAAAAAAAAAAATAAAGTTCTACAAATTATTCTTGTGTCAGGACAACAGCTCCCTCTCCCCCATCTGGAGTAAATAAATTTTTACATAAAACTTTTTATACTAATTAACAAGCATCTTAAAAACCATTCTTTTTGGCAAATCAGTACTATGTTAATCCATTTGAACATTAACTACTGGGGAAAGGTGAGAGAGAGTTTTCCTTAATGGAAATCAGTAATCGGGGTTATACTCGTGACGCGATTTTCGAAACGTCCATCAATCCTACCCAGGAATGAAGTCCATTCAAATTTTTTTAAGTCTTGTAATTATCTGATTTTTTTTTGTTAAAGGATCAAGAATCCCATTGTTTTGATGAGATTTTTAGCAGATTTCCCTTAAGGGAAATCAGCTATTGAGGTCGTACTCATGACGCGAGTTTCGAAAAATTTCTTCAAATGTCCATCGATCCTACCCAGGAGATGACGAAAATGAGCTCCGTTCAAAATTATATATATATATATATATATATATATATATATATATATATATATATATATATATTTGTCTGTTAACGCTCTAGCGGTCGCAATTTTCGTTTGATCGTTACCAAACTCGAAATTTAAACGTTTTATGCAAAAATAAAGATCAAGTTAATTTACTATAAATAATGTTATATACATTTATTCTGTATCTTGAATATTAACCGAGATATTTGCATTTTTCTGTTTTCAACTTCTGAGATGAGATCGGCTAACTTCGGGTCTAATCGTGAGTTTCCGTCAAGAGCTAGTTCGGGCCGTTCCCGTAATTTTTTGACTCGCTATTCTGAAATTTCTCGATTCTAAAACTTCACTTGGGAAATTTTTCTTTGTTTACGCAGCCCATGCGTGACAGACTTTTTAAATATTATGTATAGATATACCTGAACACTCTAACGACCGCTCAATATATTTTAAGGGAATTGTTTGTATTTTTCCGCTTCCTATCATCCGTAATCCCCATCACTTGAATTTCACTTATGGCTGCTACATTTATAAATATCTCATGTTTAGCTTATATTCCAAATATTGTTTTCAAATGTTTCTAAACTAGGCTGAATTAGAGAATGCAATATTATATGGATGGTGTATATCATCCATGCTTGTGAAAGCCTACTTAATTAGTACAGATTACTTTTTATTTCCCGTAAAAACAGCATGAAGTTAATAAAGAGAACTGGCTGGTTAATAAAGGATAAAATTGAAAATAAATAATTTCTGGCAGGAGGAATAGGAGTAAATTTGGAGTGAGTATAAAGGACATGAAGGCATGCTTAGATTATATATATATGTATCCCAGGGGAGGTAGAGCCCCCCCCCCCACCTGGATATTGAATATATCCCCCCAGGGTGCCAGCCAAACCCCCTCCATCCAACCCAATGTCTTTCCACCTTCCCATACCTTACCTTATTCACATAAACTACATCTATATTTTTCAATAAGCACTATTTTACTATATTAATTTATTCTTTCTTTTGTTTTAATATGATAAATATACAATATTAAAAATTGATTAATAAATTAAGTGGATTCCTCAATCTTGAGCCAAAATTATGTAACGCATTTCCTCTCAAAGACTAAGAGTGGAAAATAAAATGGCAGAGTCCAAAAAGACCTTTCCAATGTTGTATTGAGTTGTCAATAATGCCACTGCATCAGAGTGCAGACAATTTAATAAAAATATCGTAATTAGTCGATTTTACAAATTTCGACAATCTAATTAACACAAAAAGAAAAATGGAAAAATAAATGTACTATGCAATTACCGAATTAGGGGGAGGAGAACCAGGGGTTCTGGGAGCATTAATTGAATCCCAAGAAAGGGCGCTAAAACACTCGTGACGAGTTTTGATCATCATTTAAATTTATTTACATATTTTTTTATATTACCTTCCAAGATTTTAGTGACATGGTACATTTATTAGCCACATTTCGCAAGCATAGTTCAAGTTTTCATTTATATCTTCTAATAAATAATAAGGGAACACCTACGTTTTGAAAATAATGTGTCGAAACACTGTATTATAGATTTTAGAGGAATTGTATAACTAATAAAACATAGTTCTGATTGTCCTAAGTAGGGGTTATAAAGTAGTAAAATAAACGAAATATTAATTACATCTGTTTTGCGTCATTGGGAGAAAACAACATAATTTGTAGATTTTTTTAAATAGAGAAGTTGCAATACAAATTTTCTGTATCTCTAATAGATCAGAAAAGTTTTATATTTTAGATTTTCATCTGCCCCAACGATTTTGATTTTTACTGAACTTAGGCAAACAATTTTAAAAAAAGAAGAAAAGAAAAAAGTTTTTGGTCAGAGTATCAAGAATTATGGACGCATCTAAATTAAAAAACTATGTTGAAATTAGGAATATAACTGCGGTCATGCATGGCATTGAAATTGACTCTCACAAAAGAAAAAAAAATAAGAGCGCTTCTGATGTGGGAAAGAAGAGCTCAAACAGTAAGACAGATAGAAAATAATTTGACTGAGTTTTTCATGCTAACTTTACATCAGTTGTGGTATCAAAAAGGGCAAACTTGTTGATACATATTGATTGAATGGAACCCATCAGACTGTCCAAGAAGACGATCAGTTTTTTACCAGGAGAAACAAGTAAGCCTAAGTGCTGGTGGCTTAATTGACTACAGGAAGACTTGCCGAGTTGGGCAAGAGTATTGGAGAAAACATGTTTGGGAAAACCATGAGGGATTGTAAAATAAATTGTGAAGGTAAATGACTAGGTCCTTCAAGGACTAGCAAGCTAGCTACGGTGAGCATGTATATTTTGGCATCTAGAGGCATAAAAACAACAACAAAAATCATTAGTCCCGGGCTTAGATCATTTCCATTTGGCGTGCGGAAATAGCTTATTATTATACTCAAAATTCGCTTAAAAGCTATTTCTCCTTGAATTTATCCCTTTATTGTTCAACAATTAGTTATAATAAGCCAGCTTACTATTCTTAATAAAATAATGCTATTAACATCTTACCTGCAAGATATGCGTCCCTTGATGGTGTTCGAAGATTTCATGAGCTATGTTGGCCGTCCGATTCGTCACACCAGCTGCAAACAATACAATATACGTTGTAATAATGTACAATACGTAATTTCTTACACAAACTAGGAACAATTATATGTCAATCCTGTACAAAAGTGGAGAGAATATTATATTAAGCAATCTACTGGGGAAAATGTAAGTAAAAGCCGTTAGGTATTTCTTTTCTGCAACTAAATACGATTCAGTTACTTCCCATAATTTCCCCAACATTTCCTAAATAATTTGTGTAACTGAAGTACGTGCAATAGTATCAATGGTTACTTCATGAGTTAGTTTATATTTTAAGCCCTGATTACATATAGTGATTGCAAAGGGATAACGTACATACATGCGTGACGGATTTTTTTTTTTAACAATTTCTATAACAACTTCACTGTTACGTTGAACGAGATTTAAAAGGATAGAAACAGCACTATATTCACAGCACTATGTAGGGTATGTATTTATTCAGGTCATGCCTAAATGTTTCCATAAGCCTTCCCCCATGGGGAACCCACGTGTCGCAGGCGGGATTTCCACTGGACGCTGGTCACTTTCCCTCACCCAATTATACATAGAAATGTAAATGAAGATGAGCAGGGAATCATAATGTCTCTTCGCAACTAGCTGCGTGTTGCGAATAATTATTTTATATAACAATTGTATCGTCCGATTAAGGCAGATCCTTCAAAACTTTTTAAGTTCCCTTTTCTCTCGCTGGCACTTCAAAAAGAAATATTCTTTCCCCAATTCGATTCTTACTACTGCAGTGATGGTTCTATTTTTGTTTATCATTTATGATTAACAACAAGTTGAGGCGACTAAAATATTTTTAATATTATTAATAATTCTTAACTCGTCACAGTAATAAACGAAAGTTCATATTGAGCGGATCAGAAAACGAAAACAATAGACCCTAAGTTTAAAAGGTCTTGCTAATGTACAGATCAATACACGAATCTTCTTAGGGGTTCAATGATGCACTTAACTTACAAACTCACAATATAATTCTTTACTCAATAGAAATTTGAGAATTTATAACTAAAAATTGCAAGAACGTTGATTTAGACTGTTATTCGGTAGTTAAGTGTGTACAAGAGATATTTTTGCAGTTTCGGAACTTCATGACTACAATTCAATAAGGCCAATAAAATAATTTCTATTTTCACATTAATTAGAGTTTGTTCTTAGAAGATATTTGTAAATAGTTTACATGTTGACGATTGGTTCATGAAGGAAATGAATTGTTATTAAAAAGAAGTTCAAATAGCTGGAACCCTCGAAGGAAAAATAGTTTTCTGTCAGGCTGGACTTAATGAATGACGGATTCAGTCTGTGATTATTTTTTTATTATGACTTGTAAGACAAACTGTTAGCAACTAGTAGATGGAAAAAGTAAAAAAAAAATCAAGGGAAAGAAACATAAAAAAATGCTTTTTTCATTAAACAAATAAAAGCATTATTCTATTTTCTCATTATGTTTATGAAATGGCCAGCGGTCTTATGTTGTTTTTCCCTTTTTCTTTTCTTTTACTGTGATTGGTATTATTATTTATAAATTATGTTTCTTTCAGCCGTAATAGCAAAAAGGGAAAATTAATTAAAAAATAAAATAATAAGAAAATGTTCTTTCGTAAGAGGGGCTGAATAATATATAATTACCCTTTAAAATTACGCATATTTTCTTTTTAAAGAGTGAACACTTCACTCACGCTTTAGTGGTGTCGATAACTCAAACTTCAATAATTCCGCAAAATCTTTAGTCTTGCGCAGATTGGCTTTCTTATTTTAGCTGTCAAGCTGTAAACTCAATTCAATCAAGGATTAGAAATCATTGGACCAAATCACGATATCTCTTTTCCAAATCACTTTTCGATTATTAATCTAATGTTCCTTGTTGAGTTATTTGGTGGAAGTTTTGACTTATAAACTTTATTTCAGTATTTATACAACATATGTGCATGTAACTAAGGCCTATGAATGACCGAACCGAAATAAATGAATTTTGATATATATTTCCTAGAAGACACTTGGCAATATTAATATCGAACAACGTAGCCGTAAATGTTGAACGTTCATTTTCTGATTTTAATCAAAATACGTAAATTTATTCATGTTCGTCCGTAATAATTGATAGTACTTCTTTTAGTATAAATGAAAACCATACAGACACCAAACTGAATAATAATACTTCATCCCACGGAACGTTATCTTTGCAAATAATAAGGCCTTTAAACTTAAATATCGTTGCTTGAACTTCAACTGTAAAATTATATACTGCTTAAACTTTTAGTAACTTTATTCGTTGACATAATAAAAACTGAAGATTTCTAGCGGTTCAAATTAAATAACAAATCACAGAACGAAATATTTGATAGCATGGATAAACGAAGGCGATTACTGAAATGAGATTCTGTTTCATTACACAAATGATTGCTGTTTAAAATACATTTCGTGTAAGTATAAGCTTTGAGATGATAAAGGTATGATTATTTATTTATTATCATCTTTAACAATTTCTGTTCTGTTTTTATATTGGTGATTGAAATCTTAATCTTTGTCCCGTCCGTGAAATATAATCTAATATTGAAATATAATATATCAATATGTTTGGGCTTGACTAGGCAATGTTTTGACTGGAAATTTGTTAGTGCGTGACACTTAAATATTAATTATATCTCATTTTTATTTTGAGTAGTGAGAAGGGATTGATAAAGGGCAAAATTATGTACCGAAATCAACAAAAAGGGCAAAGGCGCTTTAATCACCATAGATCTATGTGAGTAGAATATGTCGCTGAACCGATGGAGCAATGACGTAACTGTCTTAAAAACAAGTTATAATTGCCAGAAATATTTTATTATTCGATAGAGGGGGCTCAGGTTAGCCATGCGAGTTAAAGCGTTGACCTTTATCTCACATGGTAAATCTAGAGTGGCGAGTTCGATTCTTGCCTGGGCAAAGGAAATTATTTAGTGACGAAATTCATTAAATAACGTCCTAAAATCCCACCCTGGCTAGAAAAAGGTGGTAACCTGTAGATAACCCGTCCCGATTAGCCTAAGTTGCAAAAAGTGGACGTTAATAAATAATAATAATAATTATTCGATAGAAAAAATATAAGTCGGATTGAACAATTGTATTGAACCAATCGTATTGGAAATTGAACCTACTATAAATATTGTTATTACATTTATTCTTTATTTTGAATTTTAACCGAAGTATTTGCTCCTACTCATGTCACTTAAACAATACTCTGATATATAATAAACCACCTCATTCAAAGCTTAAATATCAAATATTGTTTTCAAGAAGCCTTTTTTATACGAGATCCGTGCAAATATGTTATGCTGATCCCTCCGCCCCCATCCTGTCTTAAGTTTTTGAACTACTAATATTTGAGTGATTGAGATACAAATTATTATGATTCATTATAAATCACAGTATTAGATATAGTAAATAGTTTTCAAGAAAATTAATGTATTATATTCAAATATATTTTAGTAATTGTTTCTCATCAAGGGTATTTCTATCTGTCTGTTCAGCTCTGAGATGTTGGTTGACCTGTTTGTTATCAATTCAGACGCTATCCTTTGGGAGGTTATTAAAATTGACTGAAAGATTGCTCATTACCGTTTGTATTTATTTAATTAATATTCACGGTGATGTTAAGTGTTACCAGTATGTAGATTCATCTTAAAATTCATGTGGGAAATGTGCTTAGTTTAGGCAGCCCCAGCTTGACGGACTTATTAATACAAGTGACTTCTTACGGACTTGCATTCTAGAGTAGTCTTGTACGGTATGTCTCTGCTCCTCGCTGCACAAGAAACCTAACCTTTACCATAGATAGCGGGAAGGTTGTAAAGATGTTACCTCAACAGGCCGGAAGCCCCCTTAAAGAGACTCCGAGGGTATGGAAGGTAACAAATGATGAGTGAGGGGTCACATGTTGCTAGGGGATGATTGGAGGAGAGCCTAGCGATATTAGCACGTCAGCCAAGGCTAACAAACGACCCTTCGCCCGCTTAAAAGTCAGTCCCTCATGTCCCCTACATCACGCCGCTATTTAGCAACGTCCACCTGCGCCTGCCCTGTCCACGCCAATCCTTATTTATTGGCCGCCATCTTTTTATTTCATAACCTCAACTTATCTTCTTTCTGAAAAGTAATTGAACAACAAAATCAATTACTCTTCTCTTGGAGGTACATGCAGCTCCTTCCAGTCAACTTGCTATAAGAAATATAAGTTGGATATTTGAGTTATTTCAAAGAGGATATTGTCCACTGATATCACAAAAGTAGGACAAGCCGTATTGAGATTCCAGAAGGAAACAAAATTTCTCTAGTGATTGCTCATAACGCAGATGTATGAATTCAGTCAGTAGTTGTAAAATAAGGAACACAACGAGCAACATTTATTAACTGAACTAATAAAAAATAAACGAACAGATGTTTAACATAACCTTTACCAAACGAACATTTGTTTAAAATAGCGTTTGTCTTTTTACACAAAAAAAATTATAACCTAACATAAATTTATAAAAATGAAGTAGTCCATTAACATTTCTAATAATTTCTTAAAAAATCTAAGTTAATCAATATAAAAACACAACGTCCATGTACAAGAGAATTTACAAAAATAGGCATGACGATTTGTAAAATAATGTCTAGCATCCTGAAATACAATTGTTATAATAGTGCCTGAGACTGTACTCATCATTTAGTTTGTGGGATCAGCTGAATTGATTAACAGCTTCTTTGAGCATTTTAATTTTCTCAACAAATGGCCAGAGGTGTCATATTTTTAAGTTAATGACTTTCATATAGGATGGGTCTCAAATAACTGTTGAAATACGTTTAAATATATTTATTATTGTTCAATATTAGCAGATTTCCCTTATTCAAATGTATATTGGCGTATTTCCCGCTGAAAACATACGGATTTATTTATTTTTTATTTCATTATAATCGTTTTCTTTTAGCAGATGCTACAGAGCGAATATGTTTACTTAGTTAAAATTAGTTAGTCATTGTGTTTCCTGAGTAGATTTTACATTCCAAGGTAAAACGCATGAAACTCCGCAAATATTTTGTTTATTTCAAATATCTCTTTGAATGCAATTTTCCTTGGAATGATCGAACATTCTTGGTTTCTACATCTAACTGATGGAAATTACATATGGGTTCCACTCATTGAGCGGCTTAGTTGTTCTTGGTACACTGATAAAATATTTGTCAATGGGTAAATAGGTGGGGAGTTTTGCGGAGGGTAGAATCGAAATAACATTGGCCCATTGGGTGTGGGATTGACGTCGAAGTAAACACCGGCTAGGCCTTTCATTAGTGCTGGCAGTGTATGTGTCCGGGGGCAAACAGCATCTCCTTTATAAACATTAGTTCTCTCCTTGACTGGTAGACAGCGCTGGGGTGTCGGGCTCCTAAGCAGATATTACTTTCATATTGCCTAGCGTTCCTCTTCCCCTCCCTCTGACACTAAGCCTCCCTAATATTAGAACCTAACTCTGGCTCAAACTGCATTATGAGGTTAAATAGTGACCTCTGGGGTTGGGGGGTGTTAATGGAACGGTTCATTTGTGGAGGCTACATGGATGACATTATCGCTACAGACATTATTTCTCTGCACTTATTGCAGGAAGCGAAGGTGGTAGTATCCAAAGGAAAACAGAAATAAAAGTCTTCATTCCGACAAGATTATTTAGGGGTACATGCTATCATGTTTAAGCCATGCTTGTATAAAGACTCAACGACGTCTACGTCCATAACAGTATTTCAGAAATAAATAGGGGCAGCGAACAGTTACGGACACTCGTCCGTTATCCGCCCACTTTTAATAAAAATGCAAATATCTCGGAAATATTCAAGTTAGAAAATAAATGTCTATCAAGATTTACAGTAAATTTGATTTGCAATAAGATTGGTTCTATACAATTTTTTGATCCAACCTATGGTAATAGAGATATTTCGAATTTTCGAAAATCTTCCCCCATAAATCCCCCCCTCCCACTGGTCCGATTTCAGTCATAAACGATCTTGATCTGTCTATTTGCATAAAACCTTCAAATATCGAGTTTGGTAACGATTTAACAAAAATTGCGACCGCTAGAGCGTTAACAGATATGTATATATATATAAATTTTGAACGGAACTTATTTTCGTCGTCTCCGGGGTTGGATCGATGGACATTTGAAGAAATGTTACGAAAACCGCGTCATGAGCACGACGTCAATAGTTGATTTCCCTTAAGAGAAATCTGCTAAAAGGTAGAGTGCTGACTTTTTCTTCTTAGTGCTAAAAATTTCTAAAACAAAATCATACGTTCAATTTTTTTTTTTATTTCTATAAAAGTTGCCAGTCGAAACTTTAGTTTGTGAAACTTTTTAAGAGCTCGGCATTTTAACCTACTACGTCCAAATGAAATTTAATAACTGTAATATGATAGCAGATAAATAATATGATAGTATGAGCCTAGTTTAAGAAACTTTGTATGTCCAATGTTTTTCGATTGAGTTTTAGGTTTATTACAAGTTGCTTAGTGTATTTCGTACTATCAGATGGAATAGTGGTTGTGAAGTTTCTAAAGACTGGATAAAATAGTGAATTGCTATCGGACACACACGTCCGGACAGACAGACAGAAGAAGAGAAAGCCTAGCGAACCCTATTGACATAAATTGGAAGCCCCAGCCCCTGTCATTCCATTTGTCTCAGGAGACTCGCCCTCCTCCCACCTCCTAACTTAGTCAATTATTTGCCCCCTCTTCTCCAATAAAACATACTCATTTGTCTTTTTTTTTTCCTTCTCCTCTCTCCTTTGCTCTACCTCCGCCCGCCGACTTGCTCCTTTTATTGTTTCTGCCCCAGAGCCAATATGTTCTCCGCTTGTCTCACTGCGAGCCTCCAAGGTGGGATCCAATTTTAAAACACCCCCAGGACCGATTACATTTTATATAGGATCATTTGTTTTGAAGGAAAGGGATTTTGAGCTAAGTGTATGATTTGCTCAGTTTGAATTAGGAAGTGCATATTTGTTCGGTTGTTCCGAAAGGAAATGGTAGCAATTCTTCTTCTGGCGTTACTGCATTTCCTTAACTTCCTTTGTTTTGTTTTTTACGACAGTGAAAATCTACCCCTAACACCGCCTTCACCAAACATTCCTTAAAACACAGATATATTAATAAACCGAAGAAATAATTAATTAAACAACTTGAGTTCGGGCTAAACAGAAAAATGATCGGCCCTTAGACAAAATAATTCTTACGAAAGAAAGTGGCGAGCGAAAATAAAGGTAATAATTCAATAATCTAAAAGCAAAAAAAAAAAGTGAGCTTAAAATGCAAAGAAAAATAAATTGGATATGAACAAATAAATATATAAATAATTATAATAATGTCACCTTAAGCAGTTAGTTAAATGCCTATTTTCAGATGATTTTTTTAAATTTTTTATTCTGACAAAATAGATTTTATTTAGGTATTAATTAAACATTCATCAAGTTTAGTTCTTTGAATTTCCTATGAATTTTTCGTTTATGATTCATAATTAGGCGAATTATTCCTTTTTTTAATATATATTCAATGATGGTTATTTGTAATTATTTTCTTTCTTTGAATCATATTAACTTTTGATTATCATAAGGAATTGACTGATGCCTTTATCTTTAGTAATGAGCTTATTCAGTAAATATTCCGAATTTTATTGACCAGAAATGGCTAAGACAAAGTAAACATTCCTGCAGTTTCTATGTCAATTTCAATTTCATAGCAAAATCTGACGGTAACGCATTGGTGAAATGAAACAAAGCAAGCTTGAAGAGGCAACCATTCTGACAGGTTATATAATCCGACCTGTGTTTTCCTGATTACAGCTATCAAAAGGAGAAAAAGCTGAGGCAAGGAATGGCCGGCCAGTTCCTGGTTTAGTACCGTCCCTGAGATAGGGGCTGATGGACTCCACACCAATCATGGCTATCAACGCTAGCCCATGGGAACCGCCGTAAAAACCTACCGGACCCTCGATCGGATAAAAGCCCAATCTATAGTTATATGCGGGATTCGCCCGTTTTTAGAGCACTAGTTCGGAATACGAGGTCCGCTACGACTTGAGCATTTGGTTTTACGCAAACGCCAAGAACGGATTGCAAAACGTCTGCCAGACAGGGACTGCTTAATCTAACCAGATTTCCCACCTGCTGATCTGACGACATGTCTTCAGCCCCTTTTCCAGAAATCAGAACCACATGAGAACAGGGCAGGACAACCTGACAAGAGATGTATTGTATCTCAGAGGATCTAAGTTAAAATAGCATTAGCACAATTGGGGGTGTACAGAAAACTGAAAACTAAACCATGCAATTATCCTGGTTAATGTTTTAGTTAGAGAACAAGTGTATAGAACAATTGCAAATTAAATTTTTAAAAAGATGGGCCTTGCAACATTTTTTGATTCGCCTTTTATTAGCCGAGATATTTTGAATTTTTATATTTATTTTACCTCGTCAAAACAACATTCCTTGCTAGTTGAAAACGCTTAATACGAAATTAATGTGCAAATGAGACATATTTTAATACATTGGATATTTCTAATGAGAAATAAATTGGAATGGAGGCTTTCTGATGATCAATTAGAGCTGGACTTTCTGGTTTGGGCTACTATGACCTCAACTACAACTTCCAGGATAGAAATTTAGCCTCAGGCGAACTTCTTAACTATCGGGAGCTCAGCTTGAACCGTAAAAGATATGAACAATTTCAGGTTACCCTATTTTTTATAATGATTATAGAAGTGAAGAAATTTAATAAAATAAACCACATCCTAACACATTGGAGACTAAAAATCTTGTAACCACAAAACCTCGTAAAACGCTTGTAAATGGTTCCTTTTAAGTTAGAGTAAGGCCTCCTTGATATATAGGGTTTTCTGTCATTTAGTATGCAATCGTATACATATTAATGCATAGTTTTTAAAGTTTAAGTTAAAGTTGTTTAAAGAACAATAATATGATCTCATAATACTATTTTTGACGTTAAATTGTTTTGTTTTTCCAGCCAATCTCATTACTCACATATTTTACTGTAAATCTTTGGTTATTGATTTCGGTGCTGCAAGACTATGATTCAGAACCTGCGCAATGACTTTCAATAATAATAAATTTAATTAGGCATAATTTTACCCTCTAATTATTAATTATTAACCTAGAAAATTTGCCATTCACTTCCTTCTACTCTCTTATAAGGTAGGAATGCTGAAAATTCATTTTTCAGTTCGTTTTATTTTAATGAGGATTTTTAAGCTATTATTTTACGCAGATACGTCAAGTGTTCTTCAAGGCTATATATATTTGAACTCATGACGAATACATGTCTCTTTTTTTTACATAATGATCTGAATAATTTTCAATTAGTTCTTTTTTTACTATAACAAATGCTGAAAATGAATTAAAAGATAAACAAAAGTCTGTCCATTCATTGGGATGGAACGACCTTGAAATAGTTTCACGTTCGTCAAAAATATTTTTAAAATCTAGGGTTGTTAGTCATCATAATATTAAAGTAATTATTTCACTTGTCATTAAATTATTCCTATAAATACCTTAGTCAGGATGTGGCTCTTACTTTAATAAAAGAAAAGAAAAATAAATGAGTTTTATATGGAAAGAGATAACTTCATGTCAGAATTGTCAAACGTTAAGATAACTACAAGTATGAAAGGGATAAAGGTCCTAAGAAATTAAAGATTTCTTGCAATTTAAACACCTGTCTCCTTCCTTAATTAGTCATACAAATGGATGTATAATGGAAGTTACGCAGAGCGACTAATAAAACTGAGCCAGATATGAAGGTAACAAAGATATGAATGAGGCGGACACTGATTGACAAACATCTCGCCATTAAGGCAAATCAAACACTGGGTAAAGCAAACCACAAAGCTAAGAAGAAACATTAACCAGAGTTATCTACAAATTTACTATAATAGCTTGAGCAGAAATAGCATTAAAGATTAATGCAAGCTCAAATATAATTTTAATTATTCAATTCAGTATTTTATAAGGTATTACGATCTATTGTATCTATTGGCTAGTTAGTAAGAGTATCTACATTTCACCTGCTTTAGCCCCAAAGAGCCCGGGGATTATATTTAATAAACGTTGGGGTTTACTGCACGAATTTTTTAAATCAAAAATTTATTAATATTCATATCTTACATATTTAAACTATTTTATCGTCTTGTAAAATGTATTCTAAAACTTGTAAAATTTTTTTTATTTTGTGTTAGTTATGGAGAATGAACTTCGCATTATATTAATTTCTTTTATTTTTTTAAATATAATAAAAAATGAAATACCGCTATAAGGCTTCCATTTCTAGTTTAGTGGTAACATTTCACAGAAATGTCTTTGTTTAAATATTCATTTAATGAATTTTTAACTAAACATGCAACTTTATTTATCTATGTTCTTATGTATTGAATGTTTTGTATGTGAATACTGCTTTCAATAAATTAAGAAAAATACAAAAGAACACTAATGAATAATGTGTATGCATCGACATTAAAGTATTTTAAAAAGAAAAACAAATTGTTTTTTATTTACTAATTTTTAATTTATTCATATTTGAAATTATTTAGAATCTAGTATTCATCAACTGAAGGTTATGTTGACGAGTCCTAAAGACTACTCATTGATATAGGCCGTGATAATAAGTTAATAATTAAATAATATATTAGTTGAAATAAGTTCAAGTGTACTAATGCAGAAATAGTTTTTGGTTATGTAATAGATTTGCTGGCGTTTTAGGCATTGCATTTTAAAGCTATTACATATAATAAGTAATTTTTACCTTAACTATGTGGTAAATAAATATCATTTATCCACACACGTATGGTATATGATAACGATAATAAGAGATGGTCTGGGGTCACGATTACGCATGAAATATCATTTTCCCGGTTCGAATTCGTTCCGAAGTCATTATACGGGCGCCCAAGCATTCACGTTACCATTTTAACCTTATCTGAACGTTCCAGTTTTGAAACTCCATCCGAGAGCGTATTAGAGTCGAGAGGAACGTAAGCTATAACTCTCCGCCCAAGACACATAATGGTTGCCATTATAATAGGTTAACAGTGAACAAGTTGATCCATATTTCAGCCGTCAGAGGGGCTTATCTCTGAGCGCAAGTTAGTATCGTCAGGACGGACATATTTAAGGTAAATCGGAGATCGGATTGGATACCCGCTGGAGTTGGGGGTCGTTATTGCTCCTTGCTCCTGTATTGATGGTTATTGCGAGTCCGTGGAGAGGCGATAATATTCAAATTAAGCGCCCCCCCCCCGACGAGAAAGTCCCTCCTACGCCTTCCAACCCTTTCCTCTCTCTCTCTCAGTTCACAATTGTTTTCTCAATTGGGAGCGAACGGGGGACTTAAGCGACCTTCTGGGAGCACTTAAGATAAATAACAGCCACCCCAGGCCACTCTTTATCCTAAACCCTAATTAGTCCGGAGGATCGCGGTGATCCTTATCGTCTGCGAACAGTCTCTTATACAACCAGCACCCACTTCATTACACGGTTTCTTTGGGCACTTATTTAGCTGTACGTTCTCTATGAATCGCTATTTGACGAAAGAGATGGAGCTGAACAACGGTTTTGGGTTTTAACTGAGAGGACAGTTGACTGTTTGATTGAGGGGTGAAAACAACAACCACATGTCGTCCAAAAGTGCTGAGCATGAACACCTAAATGCTACTGATTTTGTCCTGTGGCTTTATCCGGATGCATTTTTCAAATTACGAAACAGTTATCCTTGTTTAAATTTCCAACCTTATTATAATCCCAGAACAATTTCTCAAAAAGCTTCATATTCTACCTCTTTCCTAATATACTAAAATTCAATTCTACTTTGTTATATCTAGCGTAAATACCCATGCTATATTTATTGCGCTTTAATGACATAAAATGATTGAATTCTATAAAACAACTCTTTGTTTCCATAAATCATCTTACGGAGTACCCTTGCAAAAATGTACAAGCGCTACAGTATGTATTACGATCCTGCATTTTTTTTTACTATAATTTTAAGCTTCAGGAAAAAAACCCGTTTTCATCAACTTTCACAGATTTCAAAGAAAATATTGTATTCTTATTTATAAAAAATGTGCAATTAATCTCATTTAGCTCCCAAAACACTAGAAGCTATTAAGAGAGCATTATTGTTGTTGTAGCTCTTATTGGTGTTCGTCAATATTCTAGGTAAGTCTCTAGATGCTAACGGAATCGCACTTTGGAAGAAGGTCACAAGGACACGGGCTGGATTCACTTGCCATCGGTCTGATGAGATTAAATGACAAGAAAGCCATCAAGAAAGAGTTCTCGATATCGAAGGATTCAATTCCAATCAAGGCCTAAGTTCCAAGGAGCCATCTCTCAGTAGAATGCATACTAATAATTGCAATAAGATACTGTTGTCGAGGAGGGAGCTGACAACAAGCGTAAAGAGTTATTAAATAAATAGAGGAGGAAATATAATTTTATAGCTCTCATCTATGCTTACCACGTCTAATTGAAACTCACCCATCAAGTAAAACTTTTAACATTATAGTAGAAATTCTGCTTTGGAGCGTGCGTATTAGATAATATGGGGAGCTTTTTAAGAATTGGTTTAACATATTAATCAGTTTCATGCAATAAGGTCGATTGGGTTTCTTTGTGACACGCTGAATGAGGTTTGGTAGTTGTTTGCAATCTATACATCTGTTCCAAACTCTAAATAAGTTTGCAAACCATTGCATAACATCAATCAGAACACTAAGGAACTAATTTCCGCTGTTCTGATTCCATCACTCCGTAACACCGAACCGTGGGGGCGAACCGTTCACGTACGTAAATGTAGGTTTTGTTGATTGCAATTCATTTACTTGCCTGGAGACCATCAGGTCAAGTGAGCTGCACCCGCATGCACATTATCTGTTTCCCATGGTCTCAAAGATAACGATAGACGCCAACTTCAGTGTAACAAGGTTATTAGAAAGCAGTACGTGACTTCTACCAATAATGCCGGTGGACGAAAACTAGTAATCACATTTGGTTTCCCGATACAACTGCAATGGCATTGTATCATTTTTTAATGAACTGTATAATTGCTATTTCAGGATCAATCGAATCTTATCAGTTCTCCTATTTACTATAAACTAGGCATTAAAAGAATTCATACAGGAATAGATAAAGCAAGAAGTCATTAATTTATCATTCTCTACGTATTCTGAGTAACGTATATAAAACGTTACTCATTAACGTCCGCTTTTTCTTACTGAAACTGGTTACCTTTAGGTTACCACCCTTTTCTAGCCCGGGTGCGACTAAGGATATCATTTAGTGAGTTTGAGTGAACTCACTCAATAAAATCCCTAGCCCAACCGAGGTTTTAAAACGGTATTAACTAGTATCCACCCCAATTAGCCGTAGTAGCATAAAATGGCGATTAAGAAATAATTTACAAATATCATAATCATTTCAGTGAATCATTTGCCTGTTACATGCATTTCTCTAACTATTGATCTGAAAATGATTTTTTTTGTTTTATGTGTCATCAAGGAAACCACTTGTTTTAAACCTAAAATAAAGTATGTTAATGTCGGAGCAATTTTTAGTCCTGTGAGTTAAGGCGTATGTATTAATGAATTTGGCAAACCTAGAGTTGCTCCCTTGTGGCAATAGGAATTTATTTAGTGACGAACTCATTAAATTAAATCCTTAGTTTCACCCTGGATAGAAAAGGGTACTAACGTGAAGATAACCCATCCCGGTTAGCCTCTGTAGCACAAAGTGAATCTTAACCAATAAAAAAACATAGCAAGTGAATAGTCATATTTTCTTTAATGTTCAGTCTCTATTTTAAAGAACATATTTGGACATTGCTCTGTAGTTGACGATCTCACTAAAACATTATAGGTTTTTATATGTAGGGTAGTTAGTTAGGCTGTTGCTGCCAATTCTCTGAACAGAGGCAAAGGAGTCGCAGCTGCGGGTTGCACTAGGACTTTTCGGAATTAAACTAAATCTCCCAAATGTTGCACTTTTATGCTTAGCCGTGCTCGGTGAGTTAGGCTAAGTTACCTAGCCCAATTTATCTATTCAAAATTGTATATCTCTTATTAAATGGAGACCGCTGGTATGGGGAAACCAAAAGGTACAGCGGGGGCAGAGGTGGGGGAAGAAAATAAAGGTTTTACGAATTTGCACTGTAGACAGTCTACCTTTTCCACGGTGTTTCCTCAGCCACCGTCACAACACATAGGTGCATGATTATATTTCTGAATGGCATTACAGCTGTAGATTATGAATGAAACTCCGCCGAAGGAGAGTCTTAGCAGAGGCTAATAAAAACAGCGATATGATTGTGCGGGGATGAAGCGGACTTAACTGGGAGGCAGCTCGTTATTCTGCTAGACAGCCAACGGTAAGCCACTTTAGGCGACGTCATATTTCTGAGAAGGGGAAAAGTATTATCATCGATAAGGCTCCATTAGATATCGCAGGCTCCCCTTACCGATTGGATTTGTCTCGCAGCCGACGCCATTTGTTAAGATTATCTCAAATTTGGCGTTTATCAAGGCATTATTTTTGATCCCTATCTTTTCAAAGCCCGGTTTCATTAGGGTCATCATGGGGCAATTGAGTCAATTCGCTTTTGGCAAATGACGTTGGTGTCAGCTATCATCGACTTTATTATTGACTATTTAAAATGATACCAAAAATTCTTTCATTTCCTATCCTTTACATTAAAAAAAACAACTTAAAAAATGTAAATAACAACAAAGTCAAGCCTTCAAATCTTTATTACATTTTTATGCAAATGAAAAACTAATGGTGAGAATAACAATTTTCCCTCTAGAAATACGTTGAGATGTTAATTCTTGAATACTTTGTTCACAGCGTTCATTGCTTATCTAGAGCAGAATGGAACAATAGATCAGAATATTTTAAACATTAATGGGCAGGTAATTGAGGGGTTGAAGATCAATAATTAAAATACAGTTTGCCTGAAGGGAACTGCATACTGCTTCTCCATAACATTTGGATGTATCTCAGTTCGATTAGCATGGTTCCTCTATAATGGAAACTGAATAAGGGCTAAAAATAGATATCATTGAAGTTATGATACTGAACGAAATTGGAATTGCTATGCAAATTTACTGTTGTTTAGAGCCATGCGAATTATGTTGTTCGGTGCGTTTCAATAATCACAAAAAGTTCATTAGTGACCAATTATTACACGAAATAAAGCTTTTAAAGATTCCCTTCCAACTCCAACCACCCCCCCCCACAACTGTTTCAGATTTGGATTCTCAAATTAATAAAACCATTATTTATGTATATATTTGTATTCTTGATGTATTTTAATATAGAACAATATCGTAATTGCCATGAATAAAAATTCCTCTCTTTTAGACGATTAAATTTCGCCACTCACTTGTTTCAGAAAGACAAAAGACTTTTCTTTTTAGGCAGTGACAACATATTGTTATTTACCTCGACAGGGTAATATTTCGAACCTAGCTTGGAATAACTGCTTGGAAACCTATACTGAATATGCTGTTTTTTTTTTATGGTCATCCATATTATTTTGATTTGCTCAAAAGAGCAGCATATCGCTTTACTTTGTAGTATCTCGTTTAGTATTGGCAACATAGAGGTTGTCTAACCTCTGCTACTAGCCTTAACTAATCATTCACAACACAGTGCTGATATCTAAACCATTTAACTATAAACATTTGGTAAATTCTCCGTTACAATAGACAGCAAAGTGTTAAGGCATTCCACTACATGATAAAAACACCATCCTGTAAAGAGCGTGGGACTTCAAAACATCATATCTAGAGTATAAACATAGTTCGTTAATGAGCAAAGCTGGTTGTGAGCGTTGAGGGATGCAGTATCACCTAATTTTCTTTGGATCTATTAGAAATACAATAAAAATATGAAGAACCTTTTTGTGATTATCATTAAAATACCTATAAATTAAATTTTACACTGATTGAACCGGTGTGTACAAAGGGAGATGTAATTTTTTCTTACTTACAACCCCCAATTAAGACGTTAGAATATCTATAACTTCTCTATCAAGTGGTTGAAATAGTCAAATAGGACACATTTCATTTTTCGATACGGGAATTTCGTTATAAATATTATAGTTTCATTGTACATGCCAAAGGAAATAAACTGAGTTTCAGGTTTGCTACGACATAGGGATTTTGCTGATTTATGATTTACGTTGTCTATTAGAACAATCTTCGGAATTCTAGTTTTCCGAGTAGTTTACCTGGATCACATTGCAGGATGCTCATACTTATTTCTGCTCTACATATTACACTTGTGCATAGTACTCTACTTTGGATGGATGCTCAATACACGGCAGTGTAAGTCCCCATGGCGTTTTGCCTTGAGATAGAGTGTTCCTAACGTTTATCAACATGTTCCGTTGTTTATGTTCATTGGCTTCATTCATGAAGGTTTTTCAAAGTACGGAATGCTTCTGTTTCTACTTGATATCAGGCCCTTATAGGCCAGATGTTATGGAACATCTCAGCTACCCTATGAATTCCAATATTACGATATAGATTCCCGAGCTTTTACGAAGTCTTTTGCAGCTCGATACCTGGGCACTTTTCTGCATGTGGTATAGTGACGGGCATTGTTTTAGTGGTATCAGAGCTAGCAGCTTTAAGCCTGGGTGTGTATAGGGAGTGTGTGAAGGGCCTGAGGTATGCGGCTGGACGTCCTCCGATGTCCCGTTACGGTTGGGCTGAAAGGACGCACGTGTTCGGCCGGACAAAGTAAATGTTGACGTGCCGTGGAGGATCGCCTCATCAGACACGGCTACCCCCTCATGCTCTCCTTTATACAGGCCCCACTCTCTATATCTCATTTTGTAATAAAACAGCCCCTTTCCACCTTATCGGACATGGTTTAACGTATCTTTAATTACAAAACGGGCTGGACCTTTTCAGGGACACTCTCGATCGGTTTGTTTCGCTCGGTCCTCTTCTAGGCACGAGCCTTTTCTGACGATTGACACCTTGGTGTACTTTTTCCTCAGCCTTTTACAATGACATTTTTTTTTCTTTCGTAAGTTTATATTGTTGGTAAAGTTGGTATTGTTTGTCATTCTGCACAGAGTGACGTTAATTGGTCCTTTGTTGGAGGTAAATTGATGACTTTCTAGGCGTGGGAAACATTCATACTTCCCTGTGAACCGGCTCTTGGAAAGGCATGAGCGTGTAGAATTAAAAAACTCGAATAAAGAATATTATTTAGGTAATTATTGGCCCGAAATTATCTTGACTTCAGAGATTAGAGTTATACACCCTGAAAAGAATGGTTACGATCTTTAAGAGGCCAATACCTTCTTGGTATGATCTATTCTTCCTTTTCTATTACGGAACATTGTCAAACATTAGCCACTAATGGCATTGGCACATTATAGATTCTGCGGTTTTCCGTGATATCGGAATTGCTAATGACCTTTTATCGTGTTCTAATCTCCATCCCCACGAATCCCATGCAATCGAGGAATAAAACTGAAGCTGCAAACAATATGATTTTCGTATTTATAATGAAATGAGTACACTAATTGTCACTTATGAAGCCTATCCCACAGTGAGGTTTGCACCCGATGATTTGGTATTATTAATTCTAGGAGTCCATTTGCTTCTACTTAAAATAAAAAAAAAGAAGAAATCTGTCGTGCTGGAGCTGGCTTAACTATCCATTTCCAGCCATGCTGAAATATCTCACAGGTGTCTTCATTGAATTAGTATAGTGTTTATTTCTTTATAAGGAACCTATATAAAGAAGAATTGAATTAAAAGCTCGATGTGAGGTATTTAGAGATTCAATAGCTTAAATGAAAATTGCGTAAAAAGGAGAAGGCGTTAAAAGGTAAAAATGGAAAAATACGTAATAAACATAAGAATATAAGAATATAAGAAATAATATTATTTAGTGACGTTCAGTTTGTGCTACTACGGCTGATTGAGGCGGGTTACCTTTTCTAGCACTAAGGATTTTATTTAATTTTTTCGTCACGAAATAAATTTCCTCTGTCCGGTCGAATTGAACTCGCCACTCTAGGTTTACTATGTGAGATTAAGACTAACGCCTTAACTCACATAGTAAACCTGAGCCCCTAAGAAAAATATTCGGCAGAAGAAAATACAAAAAAGCATTGAAGGCTATTAATTCTTCAATATATTGCTAGTTATATAATACTTTTTTGATCCTACGCACGATAAAGGACTTTTTTTTTTACCCCTTCTATCAACTCTTATTCACAGTCAGACAATTTGATTATTATGTTTTATTCACACACGTGTTATGTATGTATAATTTGGACGGATCATTTTTGTCATCTACTAGGCAGAACAGAATGATTTTAGATGGAATTATATGTGTAATTACCACTTTAAGTTCTGATTTTCTTTTAAGGAGACCTACTAATAGTTCAGAACTACCTGCCGAACAGTTGGTGCGCAATTCCACTTGAGTTTGAGTAAAGTAAGTTATTATTGCTGATTAAGATAGATTAACCTGAAGCCTGCTGGTCGGACATTATAAAGGACTGGGTACTTCTGGCAGAAAGCTCTTGAAACTATTTGACTCAACTATTGATCCAGAACGAAGGCTGAATAGCGAAACTAATTGACTAATGTGAAAACTTTTGTAGTTTATCCCGAGCCTAATTTCGCCTATTTTCCCTCAAGGACGAAGGGTGTGATCAAATCTTTTTCGCGTGTGTTACTTTCGACAATACCTGCCTCGAACACTCCTTATTAAATTTGTCTCAGCTGTTTGCCGGATTTTATGGCTTATATTTTAAAAACTGGACAGGCAAATAAACGTTTCATGTTAATTTCACGAATCCCTTCAGTGAGATTATCTCAGTAGTCAGCACCTAGATGTTAGCCTTTGAAAATATCCAAGTCAGAAATAATATAGTTGACAAATAAAATGCATGTGTTATTTATTAACTTTAATTTTCCTAAATTAAATGTATAAATACTTTTCCTTGACTGTTGCTAACTTGTATGTAAAATTGAAACCAACTCATAAAGTGGCAAATCTTAGTACGAATCTAACTCCTGTGCCTTGGTGGTTTCTATTGCGTTCTCATGATGTTTATTGGATTAATCATTCATATAAAGTGATAAGACATTAATACAGTTGTCAACTTCCAAGAAGATCAGGAAATAAAAATTTTAATGTACCTAATAACTTTAGCTGGTTTTGTATTATGGTGTTCATGGTGAAATACCCGTATTACGTCAGTATTTATAAAAGTATCAGATATTTTACTACTACTGTTTTCTTGTAGATACTTCGAGATTTAGCATCAATGAGAGTTGTTTTGGGTTAGTGCGATTTCCTGCAGGGCATGAGCTATTACGTAGGTCGCTTGAAAATAAAAACATAATCACTTGGGTGAGAGATGTTTAGAGTAATCAAGAAAATATGAAATATCTAATTTCATTGTATCTATTAGAAACACAGTAATTATAAATTTACTACTTATATAAATTAGATATTTTTTGTGTATCATAAAAAAAAAGAAAACAACTATAAATTGAGCTCTTTGTGAACATTTGCGAAGGAAGATAACTTTGTAATTTATAATATATAGGAACGACAATATGTGCGAATTAATAATTTGACCATTTAACAAGGATCGGGCTATATTATCAGCAAACTGGGTCCTCTATTAAAACTAAAATGTATGTTATGAACATTACTTTAAAATGTTGCGAGATTGTTGGGAGCTAATTTCTGAAACAAGTAAGAAAAACTAAATATCAATGTAGTGCTGGAGTCAATTTTTAGAGCACTGCACAGGACTATCCAGTATACATGCTCGAAAAACTTTTATTTCAAGTTAAAATCAATTAAAATATTAAATATCTGCTGACACTGTATCTATATCCCAACTAAAAAATTTAAAATAATAGAATGTTTACGTTTGCAAGGAATATGCAACTTTGCCAATTTCCAGTTATTGTCTGACTGAATAGATCGTTTCTCGATATCGTGATATTTGGATATTGGCTTGGAGGAAGGTTTTGGCACGAGTCGTCACTTTAGTTTAATAGGTAAAGAACGGGAATAGATTTTCTGAATACTTGGGTTTGATTAGAATAGAAAATAGTTATTCTTCGCCATTATGCATCAGATTGTAAATTTGCATTTAAATCTATACTTTCAGTTTAAGATTTCGCGTCACTAAGCTTCTTATTCTATGTGTAAATCTCGAGTATTGTATTATACGGTTTTTAACTAAATGAGAAAAATAGTAGAAAAGTCATCCTTGGTCCAGATTATTTATGCTGCAGCTGCGTGGCGAACTCTTTGTATCTTATTATTTACATTTAAATATTATTGAATTCTTATTTTTATATAAAGAATATATTTGGAATATTGAATACAAACAGGGCTGCAGGAAATCAGACTTTTTTTTTTCCTTCCTTCGTGGAACTTGTGTCAATATTTTTGCTGGTATATTAAGGGTGACTAATGTGGGTATTGTTAGTTGTAAGTAGAGGGTGATTGAGGCGAGAGAAGCGCACTCTAGCGGTCAATTATCCGTACTCTGATTTGCCTAGAGTGTGGGGAGGGGGTAGAATAACGAAGGGGAGCCCTGGGTAATCAGGTTTGCCAACCCCCCCTTCAAGCCTAATAGAATGAACGCTCATCACCATAGCTAGCCGCTCTAGAAGCTCAAGCTCCGATGCTACGCAGATATCTATTTTCTGGATTCGTGCCAAAACACTGTAGAAGTCGCAATTGCGACGGAGTCGACTGGGTTCAGAATGGAAAAACGCTTGACACTGAACCATTGGTAGGTTATGTAAAGTATCCGCTCATAACTAATTACAGGTCATATTCGTAGCATGAAGCTAAATGAGGATTTCAATTACGTTTCCCTGTCTATATACAACGTCTACTACTTGTTCGTAAACCGGAAATCCTGATATTCGTGGAAACGAACTTAAGAAACAACGGTCATGAGGACTTGCTGATATTACCTATCGCATTCTGAATAAGACTATCGGAAAATAAAGGCATCAGAAAGAATAGAAAGAACTTTACTCCCGGGCAGAATTGTTTGACGTCCATCCATCCTGTGAAACTTAAGACATTGCCTATATGACGAATAAGCCATTGCATCTTCAGCCTTACCCCATTTATAGTGTCACCAAGAATTTTAAGTTCATTCATTGAAATGAAAAGAATATATGTGTGTGTGTGTGTGTGTGTGTTTATTATATATATTACTGCTCGTTCACTAGAATTAAATACTTATTTTTTATCATTTTAAGGTGCTATTTAGAAACAAAATTTACTGTTGCACTGAGGTTATTATGCTCAGGAAGAGTTGTGCGATCGATTTTCACCTTAGTAGGACAAAGTGGGTGTTAA
Organism: Riptortus pedestris; assembly: GCA_019009955.1. Taxonomy (NCBI): domain Eukaryota; kingdom Metazoa; phylum Arthropoda; class Insecta; order Hemiptera; family Alydidae; genus Riptortus; species Riptortus pedestris. The sequence continues at coordinate 212,813,378 of CM032228.1, read as the reverse complement.
TGAATAACAAACTGAAATTAATATATTAATTGGCTTTATTGAAAAGCGTTGGCCTTTCTTGTACTATCAGACCATAAATATTTATTTTAAACCATTCAAGTGATAAAATTAACCTTATTTATTTAATTAGATTTTTCTTATTATTCTGGATCTAACATTCTTATATGATCTTCATAGTTTAATGGCACGGGCCACCAATAAAACACATTTCTTTCCACGCAAACTTTATTCACATTGTCCTACATGCTTCGTGGAAATAATAATAACATTACTTTTAAAACTCCACATGCTACATACTGTAGTAATAAGACCCTACTAACATGATATATTTGTTAAATATATAAATAGCACTTCATAGTTCATAAACGAAAAGACCGACCTACATGCACTCACTGTAACACAGTACTGACCATTAAACATCTCCTGACTGACTGCAGACTACGGGAACATCTCAACTTACCGAACAACTTGTACAAACTATTAACAGAAGGTAGCCCACATATAAATACACTCTTAAATCACTTGAAGACAATTAACATTTACAACAAACTTTAAACCACACCTACTCCACTCATCTCTCTACGTTTTTATCTCAAATTATGTTACCAATTCGTATTTGTGTTTTTTGTGAACAAGGCTGTATAATACATTTTTAAACTTGTGCCTTAGACTTTCATCATCCTCAAGCCAGGATTTATCGCAAAAATTATGGTTTTACATAGTTTTATTTTAACGGTTCCTTAGTTTTAGTTTATTCCTTAGTTTTATATATAGCTATATTTTATACTATGTTTTAATAATCTTGAATTTTTTTTTTTATTTTAACATTTAAATTTAAAGAATTGAAAATAAATGATACAGAGCGACATCGCCTAGTTGCGGAGCTTACCAAATAAATAAATAAAAATAGCACTTCAGAACTTAAGTAGCAATCTGCCTAGAGGGATGTCCCCTGAAGAGGTGGTAGATAAGCCACGAAACATGTAGGTCAATGTGAATAAAGTTTGCACGTAAAGAAATGTGTTTTATTGATGACCAGTGCCATTAAACTAAGGAGAACATTTAATTAGACTTATTATTGTGAATTTTGAAGCTATGAGTACCTTTGTTAGTTATGCGGAAACTAAGATTTGCTTGAATCTGCCTTATTTTTGAAGATTCGTTTAGTTTTACACATAATGACAACTGACTTTATTTATGTTGATACTAGCAGAGTGGAATGTAAGTGGTTTAAAGTGGCATATGCAAAAGATAAGACTGGTGTGGTTAGTCAAATCTGAGGAGGGGACGATGGATAAATGAATCAAAGAGAGAGAGAGGGATGAGGGTGTGAGAGAGAGAAGGGGTTACAATCCTCTAGTTAGTGGTCTCTAACAAGGCCTAATTGGTTTTAAAGCATCCCCTAATCAACCTAGTTACATATTGCCCGCGCTTCCAGTTAACTCAGCCTTTCGCATGCAAAGTCCTCCGACCCTAACCCTCTGAGAGTCCGAGTCTCTGCTTCAGAGAAAGAGAATGAGCGAGAGGGCCTAAATCATATTTCTCCAATCCCTAGTCATCGCCCTTTCTCTATTTAACCCCCTTTCTGGTGTCAATTAAGAATAGGATACCATTTTTTTTCTCTTTTAATCCAGTTACAATGAGAACGGATATTTTCTACAGACAAATTATTCTATGAATGAGGGCGAGGACGTAATGTTCAGGAAGTATTTCATGCTTTCATCTTCCAAAAGAAGAATATGAATTTATACATAAAAATTCCAATTTAGCACTTTCTTGTTCGAAAATAATGTACATTGTTTATATTTTATTTCCCCATTGTAAAAGGAGTAGAAAAATATAAATCACTTCCAATTATTTATTTTTCCATTTTTCGAAAACTCTATACATATAATTTATTTATCCACTCAAAACTTTAAAAAACTGTGTTTCACCTTGAAATTTATAACTTGAATGTGCTACTTTGTTATTAGCGATTTTCCTTCAAACAGTAGAATATTTTAACTTTGATGAGTAAGAAGTATTTCACGTGATGTTATAATAATGAATAGGAAAATTACATTCATCATTTACTACTAACTCAGTTTTGAGCATTATCGGGGAGAATAAATTATAATTGTGAACCTCAAATAAGTTTTGACAGATTAAAACTGAGGTGTATTTTTAGTAAAAAAAATTGAGAATGCAAATAACTTGATAACCTTTGTTTTTCAATATTCCAACACGCAGAACATCTTCATTTTGATGATGGGATAGACGGAATGTACACGTTAAGTAAATAATTGGGCTTCTAATTATATTTTTTATTTGTTGGGAAGTTTGGCTAAAGAAAATAGAGTAACAAGACACGTTTAAATAGTGTTCTTATAAAGGAGTAACTACTAAAGAACAGAGCGGGAAAATGATGTCATATGTTTTAGTTTGACATATGAAAAGTCTGCTTACCGGATTTTTTAATTAACCAAAATGAAGCATTTTTAAGATATGCTTTATGAAGGTTTATCAGAATCATTCATATTATAAACGTCTTAACTAATACGGAATTATCTAAAAGCTGTAATTTAATAATATTTCTATGAGATAATCATTCTCGAAATATATATGAATATATAATTTGAATAGATTCACTTGAACTCGATAAACACTTAAACTCACAATGATGACGGACCTGCTTGACATCGTTTGACGATAAATAAAAGGTGATTGATAAAGTGCTATCCGTGACACCTGACAGGTGAAGACATAGTTATAGGCCGTAGCTCCCGAAAAAGCCTCGGCATATTTAATAATTCATCTGGAGTCGGAGAATAAAAACTGTACGTGATTGGACGGACAGTCAGGCTAACCTGCATGCATACTAACAAACCTTTATTGAATAACCATAACCTCCTCTCGACGCCATTCTCTTCGGCTTTCGTAAAACTTTCAGGTGCCAATTCCTGGTGAAACTATCACTATTTCATTCCTAGGGGACAAAATTGTTTATACATGTGTTGCTAGTTGTAGCCTGAATCTAAATTGGGTTTTGATGAGCTTAGGCCTATGTGGTCTTGTTTTATTTGGTTTTTGTTGTTGGAATGTTTGAACCTCATCCACTGGCCCTAAATACAATGTATATTGTTCGTAACAATGAGTGTTCAAAGATGCTTTTCCAACTTATTTTCATAGGAACGCACAATCGTCCAGAGTGAAATCTAACTTTAGAGACGTAATTCCTATCTAAGTGATGTAGTGAATGAAAGATTCGGAGTTGTACACTACATACTCCATACAAATTAGATTCAAAAAATTAAGATGGCAGAACACTTGGGAGTTGCGAGAATAGAGGATTTTTTTTTAATACCGAAAACATCCACAAAGAAAAATTGTTCTATATTTGAAGGAAGGAAATCAAAAATGTGGCTGGAGGATCAATTGAATTACGTTGCTAGGTCCCTTCGTGGAATATGTTGTTGGAGAATGAGCGATAAAAAGGATAAAAAGATGGAAGATGATCTAGGAATTGTTGACTATAATTTTTTTTTTACTCTGAAATCTTAAAGACATTATTATTTATTTTTATGGTAGTAATGCGATTGAAACTTTTATTGTGATTGTTCTGGAGTAATAAAATCTGTTCTGATCACATTCCAATGTTCAGTTTATATTATTATATTTCATTTTTATTTTCTCATTTATTTTCACGGGAATCTCTTTATTTCCTATCTCTAGATCCTCCCCCCCCCATTGCAGTTTAAAAAAACGGCACTGAATTTATTTTAGTTATAATTTATAGTTGCTATAAACGGATTTTGTTGTAGCAATCCTTTCTGCTCCTCGAGTCCTGCCTTGAGGCGTCTCCTTATTGTGGAACTTATTGAATCGAGGTTTACTGAGACATTTTCTATTTTTGATTATTTCCGGTGAGGAAAATCAGCTATTAAATTATTACGTATGACGTGATTTTCCGAGTTATCTTTCCGTTATATTTCTTAGGTCCTATTTAGTAGGTAGCAATAATAACATCCTTTCAGGACGGGGGCTGCGGGAGGAGTCTAGCAAACAAACTAAGAAAACCAGTATCATAGTAGTTTTAGGTGTTCGGCTGAAGACTAAAATGTATTTAGGAACAAAAACAAATTTCATACATTAGAAAATAATATTCTTGAATATGCGCACGAAGAGAGCTTTGAACTGTTGTCGCCACTGTGATTGATTCATTAATTTACAGTTTATCAATTTATATTCAACGGGATGAGTTCAGAAATATGACCGTTTCCCTTCCTAATTTAAAATAATTGAAAAATATAATATTTGTTTTCATATACCATAGAGATTATGGGTGTTTCTATGCCAAGAGCACCACCTCTAACCAAAACACTCATACATCAAGTAAACTTTTAATATTTGGGTAGTGTTTTTAATTCATTAAGTCCCTGTGTGATTTTGAATAAGCAAATTCTGCTACTCTGTTTTCAAACTAGAGATTGAAGGTTTTTCTTTGATTCACTCGTTTTCCTTGAATTGAGGGATCCGGTTAACCACCAGAGTTAAGATCTGGTCTAACTACGCTGGACAAATTTCCTTGGGGGCAGAAGGGATTACTCTAGTGTCGAACCCACTAACTAAGATTGTTAGTTTCACCCTGTTTTGAAAAATGTGGTTAACCTACCCCGACCAGCAGTAAGTAGTAGATTGGATGCGACTTTAATAAATGGTCGTAAGGTTTGGCTACAAGCAAGATGAGGAAGAGGCTCATACACAACCAGTTCGCTGTAAACAATAAGATCACGAACACAGTCTATAGCTATTTTCATTATTCCATCATCTGTTCTTTTCGTCTTTCGAAGGTCCATCGAAAAGTATGCAATAAGTTTATTAAACATCGTACTCACTGTTGATGGACTTTGAGAAGGCCGGTTTGTCCCTGGACCAGGGTGGGTCCCCGTGTCCAGAGAAATCCCTCAGCTTGAGGTAGGAGATGGTGAGCCTGATGATGGAAGCCTTGTCCAGTTGGGAGGTGATGGCAGCTGGAAGGGGCAGCATCTTGGCCAGCTCGTAGAACTCGTAGTTCTCCTTGCCCCGTCTAGATCGCGCTGCGTCCCGGCTCTTCTCTTTCCGAAGCTCGAGGATGCTGTAAAATAATGAAAGACGCTGTTAGCCAATGCCGCATGTAGGAGTTATGCAATTAAGGAGATTAAAGAAAATCACTAACTCATATTATTATTTGATAATAAAAAAATAATATCACATATGTAAAGCTTACTTCTAAGAACCCAAGCATGGATAAGTTAAATCGACTCAGAAATCGGAATATGTGAGTGTGCGTTTGTGTTTACGTATATGTATCCAGTAACTCTCCAGTACATCTTTCTTAGTCCTGATGGATATCTTAATGTCTCATTATAATTTCACTAACAACTACAATTAATATTCTGTAGTACATGCACAGCCCGGTAATGCAAATATCTAATATAGACTTCGCAGAATAAAAGAAAAAAATCAGGCCACTAATATATATGCTTTTTCCTCCCGGAAGAACTGTTATGAATAGCTAATAGAATCTTTAGTTTTCAATGAAACTGTCTGAAATATAGAGTGTAGTGCTGAACAAATAAAAATTATGTAGTCTACTATGTAAAATCTTAAATAACGATATCACACCCAAAATATTTCACACAGTAAAAAAAATCAATGAACATAATAATTAGTATTTAAGCTTCAAATAAAATGTTTAATGATGTTCCAGATTATTGTTGCTATGACGTGAGAAGGAGTGGGGGGTTTACTGAAGGCCGAAAACTAAAACATGCAAATGTCGGTTAATATTCAAGACAGAGACGAAAATGTTTAGAACAACATTTATAAGAAATTGAATTTGCAAGAGTATTGGTTTTATACAATTTTTCGACCTACAATAATGGAGATATTCCCCCTTAAGTGGAAATCTGCTAAAACCTAAGTAGTAAATAATCTAAGTAAAGCATAATACATTTTAATCTCAAATGGAAGTAATAAAACTTATGGAATTCGGTAACCTCTGATTTTTGCCAATTTTTGGTACAAGAGCCTGAAACATGAATTATGCTAATACATCTCAAAAAGTCCATATACATATTTATATGGTTATTAATGTTAAGGAATAATGAAAAATAGTTATTGAGTACATCCTCTTTTGTATATTTTTACTAAATTATATAAACTTCTTTCTGGGCTCTGCCATACTAATCCATGAGTTTTTAGGAATAGAAATGGCTTACTAAATTACTTTTTAGAAGCCTATGCATAATGTAAAAATATCTAAATTAGGCAAACCTTAAGTATGAGAGGGAAATAGGTTCTTTAGTCCCTTATCTATGATGTTAGGAACATGTCAAAGACCTTAACAGATTAGTCGATTACAATCATTCAATATATATAACCCAATACAATATAATCAACATTACTCCGATAATTACATGTACTTACAATTAAATGTCAGACCACATGCCACGGTCACTCTGGCTGGGGCCTAAACAGATATAGCTTTCTAAAAACATATACTCGGTGATAAGTAAATCTCTTGCAAGACTAAATATGACAATAGTGACTCGTAAATCCGAGAGTATCTCAGTAGTGTACGGTAATCTATGGAGAGGCTATAAAATATTTGAGGAGGAACTATTATTGTTTTCGTAAATAAAAAATTAGATTAAGGCGGTCATTCCATTCTTATGCCCTGAAGTAAAACGTCCTTTCCTTGATTCAAGAGATTTCGGAAACGTTCCAATATGGGCCATAAAGAAGAAAAAAAATAGAAAAATAAGTTGCCCTTCCCTCCGGACGAGGATTACCCTAAGGGTCAGGCGGGCAGTAAAAGGGATCAGAGAGAGGACACATAGGTTTGAGAAAGTGCGCTAGAGGAAGAGGGAAGGTTTAATAAAATGTTAGTGATAAGAGGAGTTGAAGTAGTGACCGGTACAAATCGGCCAATCGGCTATCCCCTTTATTCCTATAGGTCCCGGGGGAGGGCTTACCGGCAGATGGGGCATTCCTGGGGAATCAGTCGACGCAGCAACCCTGGTACTCATCAGTCTCCCTGCCTTTTTAGCACCTTCATGTCGTGTTAGCACGCGCGTCCCGATAAAGAATAGCAGTCGTACCTCCATACTGAAATATATGAACTGGATATCCCTTCCCGGCTATATAATCATTATTGATGAAAAGAGGTCTACCGTAGACGGTAGGATCGCGGCAAGTAAGCTTCTCGGAGTAACTTTGACGATGGAGCTCTCTCCCAAAACAGGATATGGAAAAAGGAAAGAAGTAGTCTTTCTGTTGGGCGACATCATTGGAACTGTAATATACCATAATTGACAATCTCAATCATCCAGAATATCCTCACCAAATCCGTAATAATGTGACTGGTACTGGTAGTGACATATTATTTGTCGACTTTAATTAGAATTGCTGATTAACTAAATATCAGACCATACATTTACCATTATTTACCATATTACATTGATTTAACAGAAGGACTGTTACGACAATTCTTAGAACATAATTATTAATGTTGAAACGTAGTTTTAAAGCTTCAATTTCAAAATTCCAGTCCTTGTTGTCATCTGTTAAAACCCACCGTCAGCAAATAAACCAATTGCCATTATTTATATATTTGGATAATTCATCAAAGATAAATAAAATGATTTAATGATGTTTATATGTATGACATGGATTTGTTTTTAATTTAGTTTACAAACTCCCCACAATATATTTCTAATGGTTTTATGAAGAAAAGTAACACAACAAAAAAAGTTTAGCTTAACTATGTTTAAGGCCCGTTGAATGTTCTCCTCAATCAATTATTTGCCGTTTAGAGATGATAAGAATTTAAAAAATTTAAATTCTGAAAAACATTCATTAGAAGAAGAAAAAAAAAAGTACTCAGGGATAAAAGTTTGGGCTACCCAAATACATTGGGTTGCTGAAGATGCTAAATTATCTACGTGGCCGATATTGAATATTTAAAAAAAATAATTGTAACAGAATTTTTAGATTAATGATGATATAAATTCAGAAAATAATAATGAGTCATAATATGAATCTACGAAAATAATATAAGATATACTACTACTAATAATAATAATAATAAACGAAATAATATATATATATATATATATAATCAAAATAATAATGCAAATTAAAAATAATTATTCGCCATAAATGTGGTTATTTGTGACTTCAAGTGGGTCTATTATAATAGGCAAACAGCTGTTGTCCAAGCACAGTTCTTTCATATAGTCTTGAGTCTCCTTCGGTATAATTTCCTTTGGAGCCGAATTTCAGTCCCTGGAGTTCATGTGTTGTTACCGAAGTTTTATCGATATTAATTGAATTTAAATATACAATATTAACAGGATTTCCTTTGCAAGAAGGAAACTGGTTGGTTAGTTCGTCCAGAAATTCTACGAATACCCTTGAAGAACACTAAAGGAAACCATTGATTCATCATACATCTGGAATCTGTGGTCGCAAAAGAGCCTAATAAATGTTGTCTGCTTACATTCTATGCGAGAGGTTCTAAGAATTGTATATGCAATGGGCCAATTAATCATAATATTTATGGTTTATTTAAAAAAAAAAAAAAAAAAAAATACCACATTTAGACCTCGGTCCGCGAGTTTTTCGAACTACAGCCAGCCTATTCTAATTCCCTAAGACCAGGTAACAAGATGCCTCAAGAAGAAGCCGCTAAGTACGGAAGTTTGAGAGCATAGGTTAAATAAGAGTTGAGTGAGTAGAGAACGAAAAGGCAGAGGAAACTGAGTTTGTTCCTAAGTAATTTGCTAGAGTCCGAAGGAAAAGTTTCAGAGGAGGCTGAGTTTACGATGGGTTCGTACGTGAGGGGTCGCCCTACGTATACCGACACCTATAAAATTGTGGGGGAGGGGGTGCATGATACCCCTCCTTCTATTCCATCCCTTATTTACTAGTTAATGAGGGGTTGTATAAGTTTAGGTGTTTATTCTGAATACATTTTTAGTCTAATACCAAAATGTATGCAGGAAAAAAAAACAGTATTTCCTAAATTTCATACATTAAAAAATAATATTCTTGAATAGGCACACGAAGAGAACATTGAACTGCTGCCGCAAATGTGACTGATTCGTTCAATGCAATCGTTATCTGAACAGTGCATCAATTTATATGCAATGGGTAGAGTTCAGAAATGCATTATTACCTTCAATCCTTTCTAATTTGAATTAATTGAAGAACAGAATATTTGTTTTCATATACTTTAGAGATTATGTTTATATCTCAAGGCTACCACATCTGACCACAACGCACTCTTAAAATACACTCTTATTCTTTGGGTAGTGTTTTCAATTAGTTAGGTCCGTTTTGAGATTTTGAATGAGCAAACTCTGCTGCTACTCATTTTTTATCATAGCCTAGAGATTGAATGTTTTCTTTGATTCACTCGTTTTTCTTGAAGACAGGACTCCGGATAACCACCTGTGCTAAAAACTGGTCTAACTACGCTCGGCAAATCTGGAACCATGGGTTTAATTTCGGGGGCAAAAGGGATTAATATATTGACAAACTCACTAAATAAAATCCTTAGTTCCACGCTGCTTTGAAAAATGTGGTTAGCCCGCCCCGATCACGAGTAGTAGCATGAAGTGGACTTTAATAAATAATGTTTAACAAATTTTACTTCAAGGTAGCAAATAAAGGGTCATAGGAATGGCGTAAGGTTGAGCTACATACTAGCAAGATAAGGGAGAGGCTCAAACACGATCAGTTCATTTTTATTATAATGTGAAAAGTTAGCTTCTCTTTACAAATAACTGGTTAGTTGAGAGTCACAACATCATGCGTTTTATGTAACCGATAAAGTTCTAAATCAATGACTTGGAATTCTAGAATAATTCATAATGAATTACACCGTAATTGCAAAGAACCGACATCGCTGTTATTTTTTTGAAATTAATTCCGTGTTTGGTACAGAAGGATGATTGTAGCGTACCCATAATTACTTAGTCTTAGCATTTTTTTAATATATCCATTTCCCGTCGCTATTAACAATTTATGTTGACTAATTTCTACCCAACGCCTTGCCTGCTCGATGGTTAACTCACGAGAAAGTACGCTTGAAGAGAAATTCACACCTCCCAAGTTAGGCCAACATCCATGTTTGACTTTTGTTGAAGTTGGCTTGGGAAACTCGAAGCCCTATTGTCAATTCTTGAGAACTTTTGGGAGCTACCTCAACAGTGTCCCACTAAGCTTCCGCTTACGGGTTTAGTCCAAATTTCTTTTAATAATTTCGTTAGTATGTCTTTGAAAATGAAATGTTTGATTTCTCTTATGATTCGCTCCATTTACTACAATACCCATAATTACAATCTATCTAAATAAAAATTGAATGAGTTTGTTCCAATTCTCTGTACATTTACTGGGATATTTATTTTAGCAGATTTCCCTTAAGGGAATTTTTGTTTGATCGTTACCAAACTCTATCAAATTTGTTACTGGCGAAATCGGACCAGCGGGAGGGGGGGGGTTTAGAGTGGGGGATTTTTGAAAATTCGAAATACCACCGTTACCATACGTCGGATCAATAACGTGTATAGAACCAATCTTATTGCAAATTCAATTTACTACAAATATTGGTCTATACATTTTTTCTCTATCTTGAAAATTAACCGAGATATTTGCATTTGTATTGTGGTCTGCAAGAGTCGGCTATGTTCGGGACTTTCCGCCGAGAGCTTGTGCAGCCGTTTCTGCCGTAACTGTTCGTCCCTCGTGAATAGTTTTAGAGATTCCTTACTGCTACTGTTATTATTAGCCAGATTTCTCTATTGTAAAACGACGTCGAAAATCTGCTTAGTTTCCGCTGTCCCGGACTTTTTTTACTTCCAGGCACTACGAATAATGACATCTAAATTGGAATTCTTTTCAGCCATTGAACACAAAAGAAATGGTAACTGGTAAGAAGCAATATTTAGTATTTTACCAACATAAATCCATCATTATTCTTGGCATGTATAAGTATTACCGAAAAAAAAACGTATATATAGAATTTTGTATACATTTTTCAGTATTATAATGCAATCTGTGTTATAAATTCAGTATTATGCCTATCCGCTACTGATTATTGGCTTTTACGTCTACTCCACTATTATTACGAGGGAAAGACAGCAGCATTGAGTTCTTTTTTAGCGTTAGCTACTTATTAGTCTATTGGTTCTTTATAATTTGACGGAGAACCGTAACTACTCTCACCAGTCAGCAACGAGTAAAACGACCATATTTCACGCATTTCTCACAAATACGCTTCTATGAAGACCTGAATTGACCATATTCAGATTCTAGCGAGTAACAGACTATGCCCAGATGGAAATGATAAAGAAGTTGCTCGTCCTTTTTACATCTCTCTCTCTCTCTCTCTCTCTCTCTCTCTCTCTCTCCCTCTCTCTCTCTCTCTCCCTCTCTCTCTCTCTGTCTTTCTGCGCACACACAAAAAATAAGGCAACTAAGCCGGAAGCCTCGTACCGTATTGGGTTAGTTACAAGAATGGAAACCACCTGTTTTATCGCCCTACTCCCGAGAAGGATTTCGTTATATATCCAATATGGAGGTGCATACATAAAAGGTATTGATGAACTGAAAAACCCTACTTTACGAGTCTCTCCAACTCTGGTGCTCTGGTGTTCTACAGATTTGGAATGTGAGCATCTCCCATTACAATGGAGACTCGCTATGGATAACATTTGTTTTAAGTCATTACTATTTATTCACATAATGAGTTTTAAGACATTTGTGTTTTTTTTTTTGTACAAGTCTAATGAAGGAATAATCCGAAATCGAAAAACAAAACGGCTAATAAAAATTGAGTAATTTTAAACAAATATAAAGACTAAAAGAAAATACGGGAAAGTAAGTTATTGAAATTAGAGTGAGCCACAGAATTCTTGTAGACTTGAGTCTTTGTGTTTTCTTAATATATGATAGAGGTTCAGTGTCTACAGATCTTATTTGATAACTACTAAACTTGGCAATTAAGCAAGATCGTCAACGGAACAAGAGTGGAGGCTTAGAGAAGAGGTAATACGTAAATGATTATATTTTTCCGTCGTTATGGGTCGCATTGAAGAATAGTCCAACCATAATCTTGTTGGGAAATTAAAGTACAAATAAAGGAAAGGTTGATCTCAACATTTTTCTGTAAAACGAGTATTAATGGAGCTGTTTGTATTTTTCATTTTCGGGCTTCAGTAAAACCCTTACTCTTGTTCATACAATGTTTACTTGAAGAAACTTTTATATCCAGGTTATTTTTCAAGGCATGCTTACTTAAGGTAATTTCTAAGAGAGAATTTTACATTAATATATCGGGATGATCTGATTAGTCCCATGGCCACCTTTATACCGTCAAAATATGATGACACTGAAGGTTATGAACCATCTCCGAGGCAAGCATGGCCTGGCAATTCCTTATACAAAGGCCAGTAGTAACAGATAAAATTGGCATGAATCTTGACTAGAAATTCATGGATTAGTATTAAATTCTGAATCAAAATTGTTATTATAAATATTTGGAGCTCATAGACATCCAAAAACATAATTTTTTACTTATCAACGCCCATACTAACTCATTCAAGCATTGATCTCAAGGGACTTAAATAGCGAAAACTTGGAAGATTTTCAATATTGCTATCCAAACACAATGGGACTTTTAACAGGGAGCCAGAGTTCATCACTATTTGATCATCATAGATTGTTATGATTAACTTGTGGGCTTCAACTAATGGCTCAATTAATTTCTACTGCAAATGCGATTTTATGTCATTATTATCTTAGTTATTATTTTATTTTGGACAGAGTACAGTTGCTGTTGGAGGACCTTTTGAGGTACTAGAGTGAGGTAGCGGAGACTAAGACAGTGAGATACTAGACCACCTGGGGTGCCTCGATTTCACGCCTACTATCCGGCACGCTTCTACAGCAACATTCCTCTCCCACAGGACTCTTCTCTCTCTTTCTCTCTCTCTCTCATTTTCCATCTCTACTAACCCCTTTTCTTTTATTCTTAATAGCTCGATCTAGTCCTACTACTTGCCTCTTGGTCTTTTGTCCACCTCCAAATGAACCTTGAAATGCAAAGGCACCTGAGTAAATCACAGTTACTCGTTACACGAGCTATATTTTTATGTAAGCTGATAAGAAACATTCATACGTAATTGTCTGTAATATAAAAAGATATGCCAAATAATTTTGAGGGTGGACTTACTCAAAGCACGGAGTTTTACAGCTGAGCCAGTGTCACTTTACGTAATTACGATGCATCATCAAGTTTAAATGTAAGAATTTTTCTCCAACGGATTCGACATCAAAAAGAATGTGTAATTGCACTGTGAAGTAAGCACATAGCTATGACTCAGAAGGAGAAGAGGACGTTCCGTCCACTTTCCTTCCAGTTTAACACCAGGACAAGATTCCTGAGGAAACAGAACATGGTTGCTGCAGTCTTTGTCGTTGATAAGAGAGTCTGACAAGAGTGAGGAATGTTGAATTTACATTTGGGTGGGGCAGAGGAGAACAATACCAGAAGAGTAACTTACATGGAAATGTCGGACAGAGGTTTTTACGACACAGGGAATTCAGAAGGTCTTAAACCCAGTTTCTGACGGATCTGGAATTTTATGGCCTAATAATTGGAATAAGAAAACTTTTATTATTTCTGGCGGAGGGTCGGGACTGGAAATAACGATTGAGAATGGACAGCGCACATAAGGAATGACGGCAGATGGCGCTGGAATTAGGACTGGAGAAAGAGATGGGTAAAGAGATGTAGGTTTGATCAATAGACTAGACTGGACTGCGATGGCCCGGGGCAGTCGTTGATTGCCACCCTGATACTGACCTCTCTGTTTACCGGAGACTACCACTGCCCGTTCCAACAAATCGATACCGCATCATTGGCTCTCTTCAGTTCTTATCAGGATCGGCTCAGAAAACCTCTTATTCCCATTAACAAATAAGCTTTCTGTATCAATATACAAACTGCAAAGGTTTGCCTCAACTTTCCTTTGAGGTCTGTTGACAAGGTCTCACCTCTTTAGAAGGAAGTACCTGACGTGTTTGTGACAGAAGATACAAAAGATCGCTTCTTCTTTATTCAATTGCTAGAAGACGCTAAGAAGGCATTGGGTAGCGGATTCGGGCCCGAACTCAAAACTCAGAAAAATCACATAACCTAATGCAGAAGCCCTAAGCGCCTGTTCCTAAAAATTGACATTTTATGGACATATTTTTGGGTTTGTTACAGTCTTTCAGGTATTTTTTTGGTGTAATTTGCTTTATTTATAGCTGTTTATTTCTGTCAATTTGTCTATTTGGAATGCTAAGTTGATTACCACTTTAAAGATGAAAGTGAAATAATATTTATTCTCTTTAGGGTTCACCATGAATGGAGGTTTGTGTGATGAGGACTATATACGAATTTACATTAAATTATAAGGAAGAGGCCATGAGGATAAAATAAGTTGTAGAGGAAGTTGCACAAAGAAGAAGTGAAAACGCATCTTTGAAAAATTTCAAATTCATCATAAGATTGTTTTTCAATATCAGCATTAAGGTTTCCAAAGGTCAATAAAAACTGGAAAAATTATTATTACATGAATAAGGAGGTAATATGTAACTTATTTAAAATCTTCAAGCAACTACGTTATCGGTTTCAGGTTCGTTTAACATATATTTTATGCGAATGATACATGCAACTACTTTAGATTTCAGTATCTTTTTTAATTTTAAAAGGAACTTTATTATCATTTACTTCAGACATATAGGATGACATCTTTGAGAAAGACTTTCCGGACCACTATACGATTTATGGAACATTCCAATTAAATAAATTAAAAATTAATGATTGGGCATATAATAAACAATAAATATACTAAATATTAGATTTTTGTAAAAAACAATATCAATGGTCAACTTTCTTCCAAAAAAAATTTTGTTGTATGTTGGACTTCTCAATGGTGTGTTACATGTTATTTCGATTTTTACCTTTGGCCCATATTTTTGGCATTAAAGATTTAATTCTTATTCTACATTTAATTTAAACGTTGTAAGTAAACATTTAAGTGTTCTTGAACAATCTGATTTTGGGCACCACATTGAGGAATATGGACTGGTCGTATGTGTCTTAGTGTGTGTGTGTGCCTAGTGTTTGTCGATGGTAGGTTGGCTCCAGCTAATGCTCACGTAGTTTGATGGTAGCTGTACTAGAGGTGAGGGGCGGTGGTCCCAGGGGGCGCTAACACCCTACCCCTCAATTTGTGCCAATTTGGACGTCCCTTCTCAGACAAGTGCCCGCTAATTCTGTTTTCTCACCCACCGTCCTCCCCCACTGCAGATCCTCTCTCTCTCTCTCTCTCTCTCTCTCTCTCTCTCTCTCTCTCTCTCTCTCTCTCTCTCTCTCTCTCTCTCTCTCATTCGTCTTCCCTTTCTCACTTGCTCCTTTTAAAAAGAATCGCCACCCTCAATTCCCTCCTCGGATTACATATGGCCGATTCGTCAGGCACCTCGGACCTTAGCGTTCTTCGCATTCTTCCTAAACAACCCGCAGCAAAGTCCTCCCTCCCTCGGCCTCCGAGGCAAGACAAATTGCCCTTATTTTTCTATTTTGAATTTGTCAAATGGGGCATGCAGCCCCTTCGTCAGAGTCCCCGGGGAGACCTGTAGTTTCGTAGCTTCCGCTCTTGATTCCCCGTATTGTTTGAAGGGGCCCTGTTTACGAACAAGCCTTCCCGATTATAGGGTTTAGCTTAAATTGTCTCTAGTTAGGTCCTAAATGTTCTGATGGCTCCAATTTTAGGGTGACTCCTACATAAGTGCCTTTCTCATTTTGCCTTTATGTTCCCTGACATTATGTATAGATGTAGTTCGTCTCGAAAATCCTTCATGTATCCAGAACTAACAACTCCAATACAACAGCGTAAAATTTTGGAGGTACTAAATGAGTATACAATCACTTCTTTCTAATATATGATTCATTTATTACTTGGTCTTGTTTTGTATTAAATAATTGTCTATTGAATAACATCCATGTAATACATTCATTAATATTCTCAAACATTCTTTCAGTCCAAAATATAATTATAAACCAATACAGAGACTCCTTTTAAAGTTTTCATAAAACATTGCGACTTTGTTAAGAATGCATTAGGTGTAAAAATAATCAAAATGATATACTTTCAAATTAATGTGATATGTTTTCTTCTTCCTTGACTTCCCCATTTACCATATAGCTGGGTAATGCAACAGTAAAGAGTTTAGCTCAGGGTATTGTAATAACTCTCTTCTTGCAATATGTGAAACTAGACAAATGATAAGCCATTTAGCGCATTACAAATTGTGGTCAAATGCTGAAAAAATCAATGAATCCAACTTATTTATTTTTCTCCATTTGTTTCACGTCCCATTATAACCTCTTCAGAAGCTATACGTATATTCTATCTCAAACTCAAGGCTCACAGCCCAGACTAATAAGTAGTAGGAGGGTAAACATAAATCAGTTATTTAAAACGATATGTGGTGTAGAAAATCGATTAATGAAGAAGTTATCTTACCCAACTCGATGTTTATTAAAATATGTTATAAATATATTATGTAAGTTTCTTAATCTCAGTTTTCTTATAATGAACATTCTTTTTGTTTATCAATATGTGAATATTTTCTTTTATATTGCGCTTGGTAAGCTTCTATTCTTTAACTGGAATTTATCTAAGGTCAAAACTAAATTAATGTCAATGCCCAAAAGAATGACCCGCAAAGGCGGTAATGTTTTCAAAATTAAGAACATACAATACTTTTTTAACTTTAGGGTTGTGAGGACTCTCTTATATAAACTGTTATCACAAGCATAACATTTTACGTTAATAAACATTGTATTTTAGTATCTTTGTCTTTAAGTTTATCTTTTATATGACTAAAACTAGCTGATGCTATCGCGATACGTCCACGCTATTGGTCCCACATCCAATAAACAACAAATAATAAAACAGGATAGGTTCTGGAAGAAGAAAAGGAAAACTCAGGGGAAAAAAAGTATGAACATCTTCAATATGATGGAACGAGCATTCTTGATGTACTCAGTAAAGAATGTCTTGTTTAAAAAAATAAATAAAATACCAAACGATAGAATGATATCCTTAATGACGGATTTCCCTCCAGGAAAATATACTAGAATTTAAACTACTGCCCACAAAATCTGTCTGATCTTATTTAGAAATGATGCACATTTACGAGGTAAAGGAAGTATTTTAGTCGCAAAAATATTCGGTTTTGTCGCACCCTGAACCCATTTTGACTAGTATCGGCGTGATGTCTGTAGGCGTATTGCATAACTCAAAAATGGGAACCCTTAGAATGTTGTAATTTCTTATTTTAGCAGATTTCCCTTAAGGGAAATCAGCTATTGAGGTTGTACTCATGACGCGATTTTCGAAATTTTTCTTCAAATGTCCATCGATCCTACCCAGGAAATAACGAAAATGAGGTCCGTTCAAAACTGTATATATATCTATATATATATATATATATATATATATATATATATATATATATATATATATATATATGGTAATTCAAATAAAGGGTTAGAACCGCCAATATAAATGATATTATTGTCATACCTCTCGGTGGAGACCGTCGTCATTGGCTGATGGTTGAGTACCGCTGGCAAGCGCTTTCGATGCGATGGCATCATCTTCAAGCCTGTTGATAGTGTACTGAGTTGCTTGTCCGTCAGTCAGTGGGTTTTATGCTCTGTTCACCGTATTAGTTGTTTACGTTTAGTCCAGATCTGTTTACTTACCATTAAGATCTGTCACACGAGGGATGTTGATGTTCAGGTAAGTTGTTTTCGTGTGGTGGGTTGTTTACGTTTTGAATCGAGATCTGTTTACTTACCACTCAGATCTGTCAACGGGTGTGTTAGTGTTCAGGTAAATTGTTATGTGTGGTGGAATGTTAACGTTTTATTAGATCTGTTTACTTACCATTCAGATCTGTCAAACGAGGTGCGTTTAGACTAGTGTTCAGGTAAATTGTTATCGTGTAGTGGGTCATTGTACTCATCCGTATGGGTGTTTACATTTCTAGTGTTAATGTGTCAGGTGGTATGGTGTAATACATATGATAAGTAGATACGGGTATAATGTAATATTTGTGTCATTGTTATTATACATTAAAAATTATGTATCATAGAAAAATGAATAAATAAATGATTAAGTACTATATGGAACTACCTGCGTCGTCGCTTTACCTGTTGGTAATCCTGGGTGATTCCGTCTGTTGGCGTCTTCCGTTTATTATTCCTTTTAAGAAGTTGTAGTGGTCTGAAGATCGTGTCCGAACTAGTGTTGAGCTGTTCATTGATGATGTCTCCGTTGAATGTCCGTTGTTTGTATATCTCCATATTCTCTAGTATATCCAATCGTCGGCCTTTCGTTTGTCGGTGTAGAAGTTTCATGCTGTCGGCTATACTCGTCGGGTCGTGGCAATGGTCGTTCAGGTGGTTGGCGAAATTGGAATCTCGTTTGTTAAGTCTGAACGAGCGGATATGTTCGGTGTATCGCGTTTTCAATCTCCTTCCAGTTTGTCCAATGTATGTGTTGTTACAGCTGCACGTAAGTTTATATACTCCGTTCATATTGAAGATGTCCTTGTTCTCGATGTCATTTATGAGCTTCTGCCGTAGGTTGTTGTTGGTTCTGAACGTAGTGTGAAGTCCTTCTTTCCGAAGTGCGTTTGTGATTTTATATGTATCAGGACCCGTGTATGTGATTGCGTGGCGTTTGGTGATTGGTTCAGCCGATGTGCTCGCGTCTTGCTTGGCGTTACTAGTTATTTTCTTGAGTAACTTATCGATCGTGTGTCGTTTGTAGCCGTTATTGTAGGCTATTTCGTGAATTGTATTCAACTCCTTGTCGTAGTTTTCCTTTGAGAGCGGAAGGGTATGTAGTCTGTGTAGCATGTGGCGAAATGCAGCTAGTTTGTGTTGAGTTGGATGGTTTGAAGTGGCGTGTATTGTTGTATCCGTGGATGTAGGTTTTCTATATATGCCGTACTCCAATCTGTCAGTTTTCCTGGTAATCATGAGGTCAAGGAAGTTTAGTGTTCCTTCGTTTTCAGGCTCCATGGTGTAGCGTATGTTGGGGTGGAGTTTATTGAGGTCTTTCAAAATCCCGTTGATGTCATCTGTTTCCACGATGCAAAAGGTGTCATCTACGTATCTGAAATATCTTGTAATTTGATGTTTATCCATGAGTTTTTCTATGTGCGTATCTTCGATGTGTTGAATAAATATTTCCGTAAGTATAGAAGAAGTGGGATTTCCCATTCCGAGTCCGTCTGTGGGTATATATATCTCGTTGTTGAAGCGGAAGTAATTCTGTTTCAGCACTGTCTTCGTCAGGTCAGCGATTTCCCTGATGTAGTCATCATCGTATAAGTCGCTGAGTCCTGTAGTGAGAATGTCGATGGTTTCTTGCACTGGTATAGATGGGTATAGGTCTTTGATGTCGAACGACACTAGTCTTGTTCGTTCTGAGATCCGTACACCTGCGAGTTTGTTCACAAGTTCTGTGGTGTTCTTGATTGTGTACGTGTTCGGTAGATGCACTGTGTCTCTTAGTATAGATGTGATTTGTTTTGCGAGTTTATATGCAGGCGCTGGTCTGTAGTTGACTACTGGTCTCATGGGTGCGTTGGGTTTGTGTATCTTGGGTTGAGCTCTCAGTATAGGTGGTCCTGGATTCATGTTCAAGTATCTATAGTGATTGTTGCCTATAATGTTGGTGCAGCGTTTGAGTGCGTCACGTACTTGTCTCTGGTAGGCATCTGTTGGGTCTGTCCTTTGCCGAATGCAGTTGGTGTCCTTGATGAACTGGAGGGTTTTGCCGACGTAATCTGGTGTGGTCATGATTACCGTAGCGTTGCCTTTGTCAGCTTTAGTTACCACGAGCTTGTCGTTCCGTAATTTGGTTTTTAGTGTTTTCGCCGTTTTGTTTTCGGTTGAGTAGGTGGTGGTTCCTCGCTGTTTGTTGGTGGTGTTTTCTAGGATGTCTGCTATTCTGTGTCTTATCCTCTCCTGTTTGTGTTGCGGTAGATAGGTGATGGCGTTTTCTGCGTCGATTATGTTGGTTTCAAGTGTCTCTCTTCTGCTGGTGCTGTGCATGTTGTGCTTAAGTCCTTTTTCCAGGAGTTTGGTCTCGTTTTCCGTGAACGAAGTATCCGTGAGATTGACAACCCTGTTGTGAAAATGAGAAACTCTGTTGGGTTTAGCCGTGCCGTTTGTCTGTTTGTTCGTGAGTGTTTCCATTTTTCTGTGCATTTTATCGTATTTGGCTGTCATTGTCCGTTGGACTTTCTCGTGTAAGTAAGTTGAGAATGGCTGGAAATAGTGGTATAGGTTCAAGCGAGTGAGTAAGTCCGTAGCTTGTAGGTGTAATTTGTAGATGTCGTGGTTCAGTCGGTCTTTCTTAATATACAGTGATCGTATCTCTGTCCTGATCCAGCACTTTTGTGCGTCAGTTTTAGTCTTGTGTGCGGCGTAAGTGTTAGTCTTGATCTGTACGGTTGCGTATCGTGGGGTGACGTGGTTAGTTAGGCACTGTTTGTTGAAACGTATGTTGGCAATTGTCTTGTGTAATTGTATGGTTTTATTAGTAAGTCTCGTCAGCTGTAACAACACATACATTGGACAAACTGGAAGGAGATTGAAAACGCGATACACCGAACATATCCGCTCGTTCAGACTTAACAAACGAGATTCCAATTTCGCCAACCACCTGAACGACCATTGCCACGACCCGACGAGTATAGCCGACAGCATGAAACTTCTACACCGACAAACGAAAGGCCGACGATTGGATATACTAGAGAATATGGAGATATACAAACAACGGACATTCAACGGAGACATCATCAATGAACAGCTCAACACTAGTTCGGACACGATCTTCAGACCACTACAACTTCTTAAAAGGAATAATAAACGGAAGACGCCAACAGACGGAATCACCCAGGATTACCAACAGGTAAAGCGACGACGCAGGTAGTTCCATATAGTACTTAATCATTTATTTATTCATTTTTCTATGATACATAATTTTTAATGTATAATAACAATGACACAAATATTACATTATACCCGTATCTACATATCATATGTATTACACCATACCACCTGACACATTAACACTAGAAATGTAAACACCCATACGGATGAGTACAATGACCCACTACACGATAACAATTTACCTGAACACTAGTCTAAACGCACCTCGTTTGACAGATCTGAATGGTAAGTAAACAGATCTAATAAAACGTTAACATTCCACCACACATAACAATTTACCTGAACACTAACACACCCGTTGACAGATCTGAGTGGTAAGTAAACAGATCTCGATTCAAAACGTAAACAACCCACCACACGAAAACAACTTACCTGAACATCAACATCCCTCGTGTGACAGATCTTAATGGTAAGTAAACAGATCTGGACTAAACGTAAACAACTAATACGGTGAACAGAGCATAAAACCCACTGACTGACGGACAAGCAACTCAGTACACTATCAACAGGCTTGAAGATGATGCCATCGCATCGAAAGCGCTTGCCAGCGGTACTCAACCATCAGCCAATGACGACGGTCTCCACCGAGAGGTATGACAATAATATATATATATATATATATATATATATATATATATATATATATATATATATATTTGTCTGTTAACGCTCTAGCGGTCGCAATTTTTGTTTGATCGTTACCAAACTTCATATTTAAGCGTTTTACGTAAAAAGAAAGATCAAGTTCGTTAATGGCTGAAATTGGACCAGTGAGAGGGGGGGTTTAGAAGGGAGGATTTTTGAAAATTCAAAATATCTCCGTTATTATGCGTCGGATCGAAAAATTGTATAGAATCAATCTTATTCCCAATTAAATGTACTATAAATATTGTTCTATACATTTATTCTCTATCTTGAATATTAACCGAGATATTTGCATTTGTATGCATGTGTGTGATCGGCAGGAGTCGGCTAAGTTCGGGACTCTCCGCCGAGAGCTAGTGCGGGCCGTTTCGGTTACTATTCGTCCCTCTTGAATAGGTTTAGAGATTCCTTACTACTACTGTTGTTATTAGGCGGATTTCTCTATTGTAAAACTCCACGTGGGAAATATGCTTAGTTTACGCAGCCCCTGCGTGACGGACCTTTTCATTGTTCTAACGTCTAGTTATGTACTTTTTCATTTTTCTACCAAGAGAGTGGGAAGGGAGGGTTATGGAAGGTCAAAAAAAAATTTCTAATTTTTTCATACGTGTCAGAAATATAACGAATTTTTAGAGAACCTTTTCGGCCATCATGAAAAGATTTATTCAGTGTATTTTATAACATTTTTAGATCCGATTGAAATATTAAATAATAAATGAAAAGGAGATATTGCATTACTTTCAAATTAAAAAAAATTGAATGTTGGAGTACAAGGAATCACTTTGGCGCCAACATGAGATTTCTGTAAGATACTTTGAATATTGTTTGCTAAGTACCTGTAGCAAAAAACTCATCTACAAGATTAATGTAATTCAAGATATGCTTTTTAACCAGCTTTTACTGAGTTTACTGTAATAATAGTAATCTACTATTAGAATTTTCAATTCTGCGAAGGAACTTTTCATTTTGGGCAAGAATTAATTTATACTTTCCGTAGGGCTAGTCACGTCCCGCGTACAATTTGCCTGAGCTGCTCGAGTGAAGAGGGCAGTTGAATATTAAATGAGAAGGGTCGAATGTAAGAAAGCGGAATCGGAAGATCAAAGCGAAGCACTTCTGCCCAATTGGAGCTCTCCTTGGCTTCGTCCGAAGGGAAAAGGAAGTGCTAAAGGGGCCGGGTATTTATATTCCCAGAGGCCGCGAAGGGACTATAATAGGCCTAGGGCTTTGCATGTCACTTCGCTCAGACACCCTCTTGAGGCAAGGTTCAAACAGCTCTCCATCACCTATAAACCTCTTTACGCTTCCTACCATCTCGACTTTTTATCGGCCACTTTTTTTTTTTTAAGCTCAGCGTTTTTACGCTGGTTCAAGGAGAACTAGGTGAAACGGAAGGAATTAGATCACCAAGCCATTTATATGTTCTGCCTTTGCGAAAACCTTTTATCGACTGAAATATCTTGAACACGTCTACTTAAAATCCGTTTATACATCCAAAAAAAAGAGATATTCAGGGCTATTATGATTTCGGTTGTTCTTCTTAAGTTATGCATATCATATCTATCATTGTTCCAAGACTGGGGACACATCATACGTTGCAGTTACAAGCTCATACTGTGCATATCATTAATGAGTTTATTCTACCGACGAATGTCTCTCTAAACCTTTTGCCCTCGAGAGGAAAACTCTTCATATTTCCCTGTTCTATTTTTACTGGTTAGACCCATTCAAAAAACAAGAAACCACTCAATGCTCTCGTGGCCGTCTTCTTGTTTTCAGTTATTAGAAAGACGTAAGCTTCCTACATAATATTTCTTTATCAGCGACCAGTTTCACCACACTAATCGCATATTAAAGCCAATTAAAAAACAAAAAAAAAAAAAAAAAAAAAAAAAATCGATTGGTTCAGACCAATGACAGGCCTATTATCTCGAGAAGCCTCTTCACATCTAAACTATTATCATCTACAAATTAAATCAATGAAATTTATTCAGTGAAAATGTTTTTAAGATTTACTACTATGAAGTTACGAGTTTTAAAATAGTTGTTGGAGACATATATAACAGAAGTGTACTTAATTTTTACCCTCACCCTACACCTAATTTTTGCCTCCCTTCCTCTTCCATTTACTTCTGTTAAATTATAGCTTACTCTGTTAAATAAAAATTAGTTTTAGTTAATTGTTAATTAGACCAATAGGACAGGTACTGGTACTAGTAATTTTTCTCTTGAACTAGTAAACCCAACTAGTTGCACTCTTCGAGTAGTGGCTGCGCACTGGGCTAGTTAATTAGGGTGGTAGCCCCAGTTGTAGTAAGTGCGGTCATATATATTTTTCATATAGAAAAGTAATTAAATTATTAAATAATTACGAGTACGGTTCATCAATAGAATATCGCAGAGTTTGTAACAGTAAAGGCATTTATATTCTTGCCCCTCCCTAGATGAAATGAATCCCTTAGTGCACAGTTTCTATTTGGCGGATTTTAGCAAGCCCCGTTTTAAGAATTGCACTATTAAACTCACTAGATTAATTTGAATTTAGCACCATTCGTTCAAATTTGTATATTTACATCCTTTAACGCGACAACTTTAGTGTGGAACGTCTATTATCCTTGGAGCTCAGACCATAAAGTTTTCTTGAAATATGTAGACCTCTTTGGGAGGGGGTAAGGAGTGACTCAAATACAATATTTCAAATTGCTACTTACATATTACAAGTTACCGCCGTTAGTAATGACAATAGCAACAAATCTATAATAATATATAGTAATGCATGAAATCCTTTTGATCGAATTGATAAAAACGGAAATTTTTTGTCAGCAACCATAATTATAATTATTTGTTAGCATACCTATATTATACTATTCCAATAAGGAATTAAAGTATCGTTTTCCTGTAGCTGCTATACTCCTATACTTATTAGCGAAATTCTTCCAATTTAAATAATTAAAGAGCTTCATGCAGTGGAAAGTACGCATGGTTGCTGGTTCGGGATGCATAAATGTATTTTTATTCATCGTTGCTTGTTGGTTGGCAATCAATAATGTAAGGCGATTGACGAAGCATAATTTTGATTAAATTTTGTTGTTTTGCAATGTTGAGCTTTCGAAAAAAATTATAATAACGAAAACAGAGCATTTCAGACATATTTATTAGCCCTTAAAGCCGTGTAAGGAGCGATATTGTACGAGAGCCGTCATATCACGTAGGAAAACAGCGCAAACGCGTGACGACATCCTAAAACAAAACGGCCAAACGGCTGCCGCTTTTACTAATTCCTAACAGTGTTTGAGGAGTGCATTGGTTGCCTGCACTAATGGCGGTGATTAGTGAACAATGAGCCAACGGTGAAAGGCCATTGCCTACTCATTGTTCACTAAGACAATCGGCCAATCACCTGCTTTGTCTCAAACTGTCAGCCCTACTCCATTGATATACTTAGCTTCATTAGAATACAGAAGCCGCTCACTCTATTTTCTGTCGACTAACTTAGATAAAATAACGAACTAAATACATACATTATTTTTTTTTTCAAGCGGGGAAAAAGCTTCCGGGACCTAGCCTTACGCTAAATTAAAATAATTTGTTTTGTTGTGTGTTTTTTCAGGACGAGCTACTTAAGAGCATTCTTTCTCTTTCGCTTACCACAAAGAAACTCTAATTTCTCTTGGCCCAGACGGAATATCCTCAACTTGATGTTTTTCCTATATCATGCTGTTATCTTGCTCTAAATATCGTGCATTGTGCCCCATTATCCATAAATGTAAGCATCACATGTTTCCTTGTAATCCTATCAAATTAACTGAACAAAACATTTTGCAGTACTTTAATTAAAACGATTTCCTTTGAAAATAATAAACGATTTATCCGTTTAAATGCTTCGGACCAAATAACCCCAGAGGACATAATATATGGATTTAAGATAAAAAAAAAAGGTTCTATCTTTAGATAGGAGAAATTTGCAATTTTCTAATTTCCTTTCCCCCTTCTCCCCAAGTAAATTTCGATCAAAGAGGGAAGTACACAATTATATGCGGTTTAAATATGGAATTTCAACATTCTAAGGGTAGTTTGAGGCATGGGAAGTATAGATATAGACCTACATATGCAGATAAAATTACAGTCTGGGTGAAAGCCCAATGCTTATGTGTCTAAATGGAAGGGTAGCAGAATTTCTTAAACCACTATAGGTGAAAATTCAATCCAAAGGTTATGAAGTAATGGAAAATCGTTGAAAATAAACGAGTCACATACGGACGGACAGTCACAATGGCACGAAAAAAAATACATGAAATTCTTGGACCCAATTGTTCTCAAATTAACAGTTTGTTCAAAGAACTTGAACTTAATGGGGCTCAGGTTGGGCATGAGATTTTAGGAATTCGTCTTAACTCACTGGGTAAACCGAGGGGTTTTCTTTCGACTCTCGTCTGGTTGCATATAGGACCAATAAACCAAATAAAAATTCTTGGGATCTCACTCTAGCTAGAAAAGAGCTACAACGCTTACCTGTAAATAACCCGTCCTATTTGAAAGTTGTAGCATAAACCAGTCGAATAAATAATTTTAATTTTTTTTTGTTTATTGAGGACGAATATCAGCCGTCAAATGAACAAATTTAATAAAGAATACGAGCAGAAGTGGATTCAGCACTTTTTCTAAATTGAAGATATTATTGAAAACAAAATTGGAAAGCAGTTTTTCATCGTATTCTATTAATATTTATGCTTCTCAAAAATTTGACTCAGGCGTATTTGTTAATGATATTAGTATTTTAAAGGCATGATTTGGTCAACATGATGGCTTTTACTTGAATAATTTCCAAGTATAATTCATTTTAATGTTTATTTACTTGGAAGAATGCGCCAGCGTACAGTATCAACATACATTATAAATTTTCCCTGTTTCCTGTTTCCCAGTAAATATCACCATGAAATATTCAGTAATGAAAAATATTCAAATTTCAAGCAACGCTGAGTTATTATGAATTTCTCGGAATATATCATTTATATTCTTGATAATTCATTTTAAGTTGGTGAGCAACTGATAAAGTATGTGTATACATTTTAAATAAACGACGTCATAAGGTCAATAAAATCCGTTTAAATTTGAAAATATTTTACAGTGGTAGGTTTTGGGATTTCAAATATTTTAAATTTGTCTTTAAGCCAAAATCAAAAGTTAAAGTTCCATAATGCTCAGACCGGTTTGTTGGAGTTTAGGGTTTATATCAGAACAACATTAAATTATTTGGACATATTTGTGTCCCCCCCCCAAAAAAAGAAAAAAGCATTAATAGACTTTAATTAAATTAATAAGAACACTTGTTTCTTGGAATATTTCCATACAATAGTTAATGTTTATAGTTGCCGAGAGAATACTCAACTGGAGTGTTCTTCATTTCCTCCTTCAACTTATTTCAACCAAAGAAAAAAAAAAGATAAATACATCTCAAACTAATTCGATTATTTGTTTGTAAATGCACATAGAAAAAAGTGCTACTAACAGAGGATTAAACTCGCAGGTTAACTAGTCTAAGAGTTACTTTAATGAAAGTATTCAATGAGTTGAATGAAATAGGATAGGACGTGAGGAAGCCCGCAGCTAAGCTGAAAACTAATGTTGGGAGTGAGTAGGTTTGGACGTGGCTTCTTCAGCTGGCACGTACCGTCCTTAGCACGACCTATCTTAAGCACTCTTTTTCTCCCAACCTGGGAAACTCGTCCGATTTAGCTTATGAATATTTTAATATCATACGAGTTGCTCCAAAGAGGATACCAATATTCAGATCTCGTTTCGCAAAGTTGCATTGGCTTATAGTGATCGGCTAATGAAAGGTAAAATAGGCTTGTGCTGAGTACTATTGTGGGTTAGTTAGTGTGGGTTTATCGTATTTTATAGTGGCATGTAGGCTGCATTGGCTTATATTTGGAGATACAAGCTTAGGCAGTAAAGACTACTGACAGGTAGTATTGTCTTGTTGAAAGTGTAATGTACATATAGGCAGAAATTTTGTCTTTGTACAGACGTCTTTTGGGCTGAATTGGTAAATTTTAGACAGTATAGCTTACAGATGGTATAGAGTACTAGTAGGTAGTATTATTGTCTTATATGTAGTATAAACGTTTGACAGACTATATTGGATTGTTCTTGGTCATCTCGAATTGCCCTGTAAGAAAACTATTAGGAATACTATTCTCTTCCTGTTCTTTACTAGTAAGTATATCTAGTGAATTTTATTTGCGGGCAATTGATTTAATAAAAACCATAAAGTCTATTACAAATAATCTTCAATTTCACGAAGGAATACTGATATTCCTCATGTGAAATTAGTTTGGTATAAGGACCTACGACAATGGTTCCTTGTTGATTCGGTAAGCGGTTTGCTGATAACTTATCGCCTGACATATTCGTGTTTCGCCTATATAATGAGAATTTGATTTTTTTTCTACTCAAAAGGAGTATGCTTGGTGTTACCAATATGAGGATGGGTCAAACAGGCATAAGCAAAAATGGTCTGCAGTAGTTCATGAAATTCAAAAACCATTTTCATTTGGATGTTGTTACAAGCTAAGCTTCGCGAAACGTATTTGGGAAGAGGGCGTAATGAATTCCGTTTGTCTTCTATATGGTAAGGCTTACTAACAAACGGCAAAGGCATCGGGTAGAAAATCCGGAACAATATTTTGACATTCGAAAACGTTTTGTGGTCACGCAAGAAAATAATAAAACTTTCTGCAATATAAAACCCACTTTTTTACTGACCAATGATTTAAATATCGTTTATACTTCAAATATTAATAGCATATACAAAAACCAGGTAGCCATGAATAGAAGATTTTTATCTAAAATTAATGTAGTATGGGATTCGGCCATGGGAATTCTACGAGGGGTGATATCATCTAGGCTATGTTGCACTTTGTTTATGCTTTTTCTTTTTTCAATTAATTACCTTTGTATCTACTCATACTTCAGTAATTTCAAAAAGGCTACATTTATTAATTTTTTCCTCTTTCAGTTTTCTGAAGAATTACCAGTCAATTTTCAAGAATGTAGTTGGAAACACCCGTGACCTATTAAGTTTTCATCAAATGATTAAACTATCTACTTCAAGGGTGAGAATATGAATGGTGGCGCTTGGCGAAATTAATTTTATTTGCTTATTTAGATCTTCGCAACAAAGGCGAAGACAAACTATAAATTTTGCATATCATAAAAGAGTTAAAAAATTAAAATGTCAAACTTAAATTCAAATACGGTATAACGCTTTCGGTTTTTGGAGTAAAAATTTATATTTTTTAAATGTCTGAGAATGGTTTCTATCTGCCCATCGTATAAGCTAATGTTATCTTTAAGTGATGGCGTTGCTTGCTGCTAACAAATCGGTTTGTCCTAAGACAAGAGTATGTTAGTAGATCCAACACGTTAGTATGTCCAATTCGTACGTATGACTTCACATCTTCTTGTTCTAAGTTCGCAGGACTACGGTTTGACTTAATATTTAACTTTTTATAGCTTATCGATCACGGTTAGCGAGTTCACTTGCTAGCAATGTGTTGAGTATTTTCGTTTTTGTTACATTCAGTAAGTTCATGTCATGCATGTTTGTATAACATAGTGAAGTTTTGAGCTTGTGTATAGTATTAGATTCATATTCAGTTACTGCCTTATCTACGAATCTGAGAAGGCCATTTTTCTTGATATTAGTAACAATATTTGGAAGAATATGCAATATTTGATGTTGTAAATTTCATTGTGAATGATTGTCGCTTGTACCGCTCTCATTTATGGAGCCATCTGTAAAGGTGTGCAGTATTGTCACATGTATAGACATATTCAAAAGTTGTTAGAAAACGTTTAAGTACTTTGAAGGGAAGCACTTGGTTAGGCAAATGTGGTAATTTTTTTTCAAAGCTTGTAAATATGGGACGTGAGAAGCTACTAAACGGAGCGCTGTTAGGGCTGTTCTAAACAGCTGTTGAGCGGAACGATATAAGTTTTGATAGGTGTTGTTGACTGATGGACGTTAGACCGGGGCTGGGGGGGGGGGGGTATCTACGTGCTACGTACGTGGCTGAGGAAGGAGGCACGTAGCGTAGGGTCTAACGTGACCGGCCTCCCTACATATTTATGTATTCCTACCCCTCGATCGATCTCTAACAGGTAGCCTCTAGCTCTTCCACCAATCACGTTCAGCCGAGTCGTCTTGACCAGCCTCACCCCCCAACGGTCATAGTCGCCGAAACCGCATTCATGAAGCACCCATAGCTCATAGACTAAGGGGGAAAAAAAGTACGTCACGCCGGGGGCTGCGTAAACTAAGCAGATTTCCCAAGGGCTGGTAAAGCGCTTGTGATCTCATGTCACCACATATTCTGTATTTATATGTAAAAAACCGATGAGTAGAAGAGACCGGGGGTAACTGACACACAAAACAAGAAAGTATGAATAACTCCCTTAATGCTTGTGTTACCAAAAAATGCTTAAAACACAAATTGTAGAAAATCCAAAGTTTAACAAGATTTTTCCAATAACATTTTATGGTCCCACTCAGGGGGGTGCCATTCGGCAGGTGCGCAGATCGTCATCATTTTCCACTTTGAGCTTTGTTTACATAGTGAGCATCTCTATCTTTTTGTGATTTTTTTTTTATTTTTTAGTGTTATAACTTATTTTTTTCAAAATGCCGAGTGATTGTGATGTAGCGACATGTTCCAACAACCCTAGGAAATCTTAGTATCTTTTCACCAGTTCCCGAAAAACCCAGAAATTAAGAAACAGTGGGTAGTCCTGTGTAGACGAGAAGATTTGAACTTTAATACGATTTTTAAATATATCTCAATTTTAAGTTAATTGCTTAATCTCAATCTTAGTTTATTGGTTGGTTTGTTCAATGTCATTGACTTTAATTTCTTTGTATAATATTAGGCATAACTGTTTTCATGTTTTGAACATTTTATCTTATTATAGTAAAATTTTTCTTTGTATTGTGTTGATTATGTAGAAAAATTACGATTTTTAAATATATCTCAATTTTAAGTTTATTGCTTAATATCAATCTTAGTTTATTGGTTGGTTTGTTCAATGTCATTGACTTTAATTTCTTTGTATAATATTAGGCATAACTGTTTTCATGTTTTGAACATTTCATCTTATTATAGTAAAAATTTTCTTTGTATTGTGTTGATTATGTAGAAACATTACGATTTTAAATATATCTCAATTTTAAGGAACTATTGTGTATTTATTTTTAATGGAATCTAATTTGTACATGGTTTATTTAAAGTAAAATATATTCAGCTAAAGTAATTTGTACCATTTATTGACCTATACCATTTTATAAATTTTGTATTCACCAAATTAATCAGAAAACAGCGTATATTGATGGTATTTAAGCTGGGTTTGGATCTGAGTGACGTAGCAGGCAAGCTGCATTCTGATTGGCTATTCGTCAAATGGCGCTACCTTATCTTATACGTACCTTGGTCCCACTCATAATAACGAAGATATTTTGAATTTTCTAAATCCCCACTTTAAACCACCGCTTTTCCAGGAGTAGGTGTGGGAGTTTACTGATTGCCGAAAAATAAATTAAATTAAAATAACGTCCACTTTTTGCAACTAAGGCTAATTGGGACGGGTTATCTACAGGTTACCACCATTTTCTAGCCAGGGTTTGGCTTAGGATTTAATTTAATGAATTCCGTCACTAAATAAATTCCTTTGCCCAGGCGGGAATCGAACTCGCCACTCTAGGTTTACCATGTGAGATTAAGGTAAATGCTTTAACTCACATGGCTAACCTGAGCCCCGCCGAAAAATTAAATATGGAAATTTCTAGGTTAATATTCAATATAGAGAAAACATGTAGATAACAACCTTTATTGAGCATTAAATATTGATTCTATACAATGTTTCGAGCCGACGAAATACCCCCCACCAGCAACTGGTCCGATTTTAGCCGTTAACGAACTTGATTTTCATTTTAACATAAAGCGTGTAAATATCGAGTTTGGTAAAGATATGACAAAAATTGCGGCCGCTAGAGAGTTAACAGACAAATTTATAAATCCATATCTAACCCCCTCCTCCCGTTAATTTTTGCCCTTAGCGAATTTAATCTTTAGTTGTTCATAAATCGTTTAAATATCACGTTTGTCAACTATCAAACAAAGATTCAG
The DNA here is from genome assembly GCA_019009955.1 of Riptortus pedestris. Taxonomy (NCBI): domain Eukaryota; kingdom Metazoa; phylum Arthropoda; class Insecta; order Hemiptera; family Alydidae; genus Riptortus; species Riptortus pedestris. The sequence goes on along the minus strand of CM032228.1, from coordinate 212,781,434 downwards.
ACCACTAGAGTGTTAAACATGGATATGTTGTATGTAAGAATATATATATATATATATATATATATATATATATATATATATATATATATATATATAGTTTTGAAAAGGCCCTATTATCGTCTTCGCTTGGATAGGATGGTTGGGCATTTGAAGAAGTTCTTCAAAATCTCGCCATCAGTACAACCTCTATTGTACCCTCCCTCTTAAGGAAAATCAGTTAAAAGCCAGTCCACTGCAGGGGCTGAGTGAACTAAGCAGATTTCCAACTTACTGGAATGACACGTTGGTGATCTGATCTCAACCACCTATTCCGTATTTCTCCTGCAGTAGAAGCGGACGTAAGCAGGAATCTAAATTTAAGCAGAAGATACATGTTAAGAGACATGCTACTTAAAGTGGAAACCGGTTCAGTAGAATTGGGGGTTTGCTAAGGGCTGAAATAACTAGATTAATACCGAGTTAGAAAAAATTAAATTTTCAATATTTTATTTATTTGTTTTGTATCACGCAATTTGTAGCGATTTACACCAATCAACAAATTACCAAATCATAAATAATTCTCCAATTTGTTGAGTTTAGTTCATATGGAGTAAATATAAATTTATATTTGCTGCTGGGTGATATCACTAGTTGAAAATAAAATAAGAAACTAATTAAATAAAAAAATTAAAACTGAGAAAACTTTTGAACGGGAAAAGAAAAGTCATCAAAGGAAACAAAAACAAAAACAAAACACGAATAATTAACAAAAGAGAAAAAAACAAAGAAACGAAACCATAAAGTAATTTTACATTCGAATACAAAAAAAAAACAATATTTCATAAAAATAAATAAAACTATGATTAGTAAATTTTTAATAGATTGATTCGGTTGAATTTTAATATCTGCCTCTTCAAACTACGGAAATACTTGGAATTGATAACCCCTTTCTCAGTTTCAAATTATTACGAAGTTAATCTTTAGTTTTACTAAAAATGTATAATTTGGAAATTTGGAAAAAAATATAACTCATTTTTGCCATTTCCTAGGTAGAATTGATGGACATTTGAAAACGTTTTTTTTTTAATTTCAAGCCACGAGTACCATCTCACTAGCTTCATTTTATTACTTGAAGGGGAATGTACGAAAAATAAAAAATAACAGCCTCATGAAATTTGCTGTATACACCTACTCATGAAAGTTTACCGATAATTCCATATATTAATTCTTATCACTGATAATTCCAAATATAGATATATATTTCACACCGATTTCATTATTCGTAATGTTTCAATTTCTTATGGTATGGTCAAATACTTTGACCACTGATAAATTGGTGAGTGCCCACTCATTTACCACTTACATACGCTTGTCCCTTTTCCAAATAATGATGACTATCAAGGAAACCCAAATTGGAAAATAGATGGTTCTACAAATTACAGGAAAGGATTGTCACTGCTAGTGATTGTGAGGAAAGAAGGAAGTAACAGTGTGTGGGGCAGTGAAAGAGATCGGGTGGTTAGTAACTGTGTCTGGGTTTTTAAGTAAAAAGACAGGGTGAGAGAGAGAGAGAGAGAGAGAGAGAGAGAGAGAGAGAGAGAGAGAGAGAGAGAGAGAGAGAGAGAGAGAGAGAGAGAGAGAGAGAGAGAGAGAGAGAGAGAGAGCGACGAAGGGCTGATTAGAGACGTCCTGCAAGTCAGCAAGGAGCTGAGAGGAAGTGCTCCATAAGCGTAGTGGATCCCCAGAGAGCACCTCTGACCTCCTTACACGCCCTTCCGTCGATTCACCCTCTTTTCCCACCCCTACCGAACACCACATTGTTTTCACCTACTCTTTTTACTTTTCCTTCTTCCCTTTTACAGAAAACTCTCCGGAAATGTATTTCTCCCCTTCGGATTTTCTCGGTATGCTCTTGAGAGCATGATTTTTCAGTTAGTAAATAATATTTTTGCGATTTTACCAATCCAGAACTGTTAACACTGGTCATACGTGTTTTTGAATAGATCTGAGTCATAACGAACAACAGTGTGAAATAGGATAAATAAAATAATTATTAATCGATTGTATTGAGGAGTTGAATGTTGAATATTACTATTTAAATTAGGGCCTATGGTTAATAGTTTGTTTCTTAAGGTTTTAGGAAATAAACTACTAGGTTATCATTCCACAGTAATATCTATAACTCTCGTTTTGGATAAGTACCTGTATTTTGTGAGTAAATTGTTAAATTGTTTATATCTTTGGAGCTCAGGTTAGCCATGTAAGTTAAAGAGTTCACCTTAATCTCACATGGTAAACCTACAATGACGAGTTCGATTCCCGCCTCGGCAATGGGAATTTATTTCGTGACGGAATTCATTTAATAAAATCCTTAGTCCCACCCTGGCTAGAAAAGGGCAGTAACCTATGGATAACTAGTCTCAATTAGACTTAGTTGCAAAAGGTGGACGTTAATAAATAATTTAAATTTAATTTTGATTTATTTACCATTTAGTAATTCTTTCATTTACCCTTAGTTAATCTTATATTATTAACAACGGTAGGAACAGATTTTTAATTTAAACGTATATATTTTTAACTAATTTTGTTTACCACATGCGTACTTGAACTTACATTAATTGCATTTAGTTATTTACATCATATTTTATGTCGTACTTAGACTTAAATTGCTTTATTAAAATTTTTAATTTTCATTATTAAATATTTGAACCAGCTCTTTGGGGTCATCCCCAAGGGCAACTGATGCATTTTTGGAAATATTGCATTATTTTCCGGGTTAAAGTAAACGCCATTACTTCCATTCGATAGTTTTTATTTGGGCTAGTACTTTTCAGAGCCTTCTCCAATTATACATGGATACTGGTGATGGGGAGTGTGCCCCGAATGTACTATGCCAAATAAAAACTAGCAAATGCAGGTACTGACTGACGTTTACTTTAACCCTGACTATCGATCCGAACCTCCACCAGCCATCCATAATATAATAATATCCATAATATGGATGTTTACTATCTATACTTCAAAACTCTTTGTAAAATTATTATCCTTCAATATATTGCATTTATTTATTAGCGTTTTTTCTCGGTTGACAATTGTTCTTTATATATTTAGACTCCCCTACGAGGGATTCTTTAACTGAGTTTGAAGAAGCAATTGATCAACTTGACTTACACCTAACCAAAGAGGACGTGGATTGAGTTGTCTTCAGTAGATTGACAGCCCCAGTATACCCGAGAAGTCGGACACTGGTCAGTTTGTCAGAAGACTAGATCTAAGACAGACAAAGTCTTTCATCATAGTGATGAATGAAATTTTTGTACAATCTCTCAAAACAGCTTTCCTTAATGTGTTTCTTCATATTTGATAGCATATTTAAGCATCTTGCGTAGCTGAATACGTGTATCTTCGCATATGTTGATTTTAGGACTTGAGTCATTGATTTCAACTTTCATCAATCGTTATTGACGACAGACGCGAGTGATACGTCCAATCAATAGAAAATAATGACGAATCTCTCAAGATCCCAATCAACAATGAACTATTTCCCCGAAGGTTCCGCCATGCATTTTTAATGGGCATACCTGCACGCAGTCAGCATTAAGATGTGGTGACATCACCAACTCTTCCAAAGAGAGTTCGGTAGCTACTGATCGTATGCTTATCAGTCTCCATCAGATCTATTCCTTTTATTTATCCTTGAAGGATTATACAGCGCTATATGGTCAAGTCTTAGTAGTCGTCCTGATTAAAGTCAATCCTGAATATTCAGTGATTTTTATGCCCTCAAGGAAATAATAATTGCTTTAAATGATTTTTATATGTTATTATTGATCAAATAATTCCTTTTTCAAAAATAGAAAACTTTAATCTAGTCTATAAGTAATGGCCAGGCTAGACAAACCCTATAAGGATCCTTTCTTATGAATTAATAAAGATCTAATAATTAAATTCAGTAGGCAATGAAAAGCGACTATAACTTTATTGTGATTATTTATTGCAAATTATTAACAAATAATGAAATTCAGTTTTATATTTAAATATTCTTAATTAATGGGTGGATTTTTTTTTCAGAAGATGGGGCCAAAATTATTTCAAAACAACTAATATATTATAAAACGACTATAAATTATAGAGTCAAAGCTTATTTAGCCTTGTAAGAAAAGCAGCTTGATGAACGTGCCAGTTAGCAATCTTTAAAGTTTCATAAATGTCCGTGAGAGACAGATGATGAGATGACATTAAGGTAACATTACTTTAGAAACAAGTATCTTGTGAAAAGACGGTTTCTATGAATTACATATTTACTGAAATTGTCAATAAGTAGTTCATTTTGACACCCGTCCGTTGAAAATTGTGTTAAGATATTTTATTCTATGCCTAATATGTATATGGGGGCTAAGGTTAGCAATGCTAGTTAAGGCGCCGGTCTAAATCTCACTTGGTAAACCTGGCGTTGTGGGTTCAATATGCATTTACTCGATACTTTTATGAACCACTTGGTCAATATGAATTTATTTAATGACGAACTCCTTAAATGCTTAGGACCATCCTGACTAGATAACCCTTACCAGTTAGCCTGCCCTGTGCCTTTATAGTCTGGCTACAACATGAAACTCAACTCAGCATTGTTATTCCTGTAGCAAGTTTCAAGTACCTTAGATAATGAAAGTATAAATTTGAATTACTATCTAAATGGGGTAATGATGGGTCATAGTAAGTAATTTACAAAGAATCATTTGAAAATTTGTCGTATTCTGTTGTAAAAATAGTCTCGCATAAATTCGTTAACCTCCTTCAAAACTAGTTTAATCAGAAACAATTCGATAATGCAAAATTTGACGCTCTCATCTCAACGTTCTTAAACCAGTCATTATAGTAATTCATATTAAAGAGTTGACAACAAAAATCAATAGATATGCCCATATTATGGAACTAGAAAGAAACACGAATTTCCTAAAATAGAAATTTGAAAAAGTACTACATTATGATTTTGTCTGTGATAGATGAAAATATATGTAACGCACCTTCCCATGCAACAAGTCTGAGATGTAACATTGTTAAAGCATTCATAAAGTTATTGTTATGCTCCTTCATACTCCTTTAAGTGTGCATAACATCAAAATGATATTAAAATAAGATTTTTAAAATTTATGTCACCTCTATTCTATTAAAATTATTACTAAGGAACAGCAGATTAGGATCTGGAAAGAATTCGAAATTCGAAGAACAAAAAAAAATAGGAACAGGAAAACATTAGGATAGATTTAAAAAAGAAATGGATTTAACAGATGATGGTCAGAAATCAGGATATGACAATAGACAGAATGACTTATATAAAGTAAGGGGCTCAGGTGAACCATGTGAGTTAAAGCGTTACCTTTAATCTCACATGGTAAACCTAGAGTGGCGAGTTCGATTACCGCCTGGACGAAGGAATTTATTTAGTGACGAAATTCATTGGCAAGAAAAGGGTGGTAACCTGTTCCAATTAGCCTTAGTTGCAAAAATGACGTAATAAATAATTTAAATTTAAATAAAGTAATTTAAAGAGGTTATATCATTATTAATAGTATTATTTATTTACGTTCATAATTAGCTAATAACGCTAGTAGTAGCTATCTACTGGTTGCCTTTTCTAGCCAAGGTGAACTAAGAATTTTATTTAATTTTTCGTCACTAAATAAATTCTTATTGCCCAGTTAAGAATCGAATTCACCAATATAGGTTTCAGATATTCTGAGGTAATATCATAGATAAGAAGCAAATCTTCTACGTAGAAGTATATACAGAATTCGACGTTCGGAACGAAGGACTGCAGATAGACTGATGGAATTGAAGAATTTTCCTTCAGAATAATTCTATTTGCTTTAGAACTTTTGGAGGTTCTTGTTTCCATCTTCAGGGCTACTTATATGCTACCACGAATAGAGTAGACGAATAATAGTTATAAGAGCAATTACTCAGCCGCTCTCTGCAAGGGACAACCAAATATTCCCTCATTTACAAGTTCATGAGTATCATAATCTATCACCTAGTTGTATTTGATGGAATATATGTATATGTAATGTTTATATATATATATATATATATAGGTACATAAGAGAAGAGGAGTAGCAGGCAATGTCAGAGAGGAAGGGGACAGACCGTTCCAGGCTGGTGACTCTGAGGAGGGGTTTTTGTCTCTAATCCACCGTCACAGTCGACTGCTGGGCCGATACCACAAGCACAGTATCTTCTCGGTGGACCCTGTGCCGGCCACCTCTCTTTTTTCACCGCCAGTAGTTGGTGAGGCATCAGGGCTACCTTCGGCTCTTTTTTGTGCCCTTTCAGACCTTCGGGCAAGGCGAGTGCCCTATATCTAAAGGATATACTCATTAACATGCCCTAATATTTTTCCGGTGGTTTTCTCGAGTAAGAACTTTATAAACAAAGCAAAGCTTTCCTTTAGGAACGATTGGCTCAAGAATATGGCGACTATTCCCGTAATGCAGGAATAAATGAAATTAAAATATATCTATATATTTAAAAATGAATGTTTATTTGTATGACCTTTATAGAATCGTAAACGGCTGAACCGAATTTTATGAAACTTGGTATGTATGTTTCTACTAACCCAGGTTAGGTTTTTGGCTATATTAATATTTTCTGACATGAACAGGAGTGGGGGTTATAAGGGAGGCCTGAAATTAAAAATAGGGATATTTCGTTTCCTATTGGTTTTTCGGCAAATATGCACTTAACACAAGTTGTTTATTTTATTATTTAGAGTAACTTTTGTAATAAACACTTTTGTCGTATACCAAAATATAAACGAGTTATACGCTAAAAACTATAGCGGGAGTCAACAATTTTGTAAGGCACTAATGACTCAACCGAGCTAAACGAAACTCCTTATGTGATTTGGTATTAACACCTCCCTGATTATAAGCTATATTAAAATCGTGAGGGTTGTAAGGGAGGTTTGAAATTAAAAATAGCGATATTTCGTTTCGTATTGGTTTTTCGTTATTATTATAAAGTTGTTTATTTTGTTATTTAAAGTAACTTTTGATATATGCACTTTTTTCCGTATAACGAAGTATAAATGAGGCATACACGAAAAACTATAGAAGGGGTCAACAATGTTATAGGACACGAATGACTTAATCGAAATCAGCGAAACTCCGTATTTTTAACTATAAGATATATTAACATTTTTAGGAGCGAACAGGAGTGGGGGTTGTTAGGGAGGCATAAATGAAAAATTGTCATATTTCGTTTCCTATTGTTTTTTTTGGCTAACAGGCACATGACAAAAGTTGTTTAATTTGATACTTAGCGTAACTTTTATTATATACACCTTTATCATAATAATAATATTTTAGTTGGTGGCATAGTAACGCGCGCAGGGTACTGCTAGTTAATTAAATAAAATGGGCAGTCTGAGAATAAAGCTTCCTCTTCAGATCACCCCCATTTCCAAAATAAAATCACTTTTTGACTTGTATCTTTCACTATTCATAAAACTTAATCATCGCGTAATCTATTAATAAAGCATTATAATAGGCATATCTTTAATCGGCATAGTTGTTGGACTTATATATCGGTGATCCCTCCTCAGTTAGTTGAAAAAAGAAGCTGTTAACTTTGAGAGTGCCAGAAACACAACATCAGTGGCTTAATGATAACATTAAGTTCTTTTGATGTTCATCATTACTGGATTAACATTTGCTATTTAATAATCTGTTGTACAGAATTCGTAATATTTATGATTTCTTAAAATAAGAACCCATCTGTTTTCTAAGTGTTGTTGGCACTTGTCTGTCTTGGAGATGAGGTTCTCCAAGTTGTTCTTTGAAGATATTACAAACTATGAGGAGCGACCTAAATAATGGTACTCCAAACTCTATATGGATCACTAAAATTGTAAAAATATGTTGGTAATGTTTCCAGGATTTAATCTTTAGGCTTTCTTGTTCTAACATAAACTATGAAGAAGAGGGTGAAATGTGAAAAAAAAAACATTTAGTGATTAAATAATAATAAAAGAAATAAATAAATTTCAGCACATGTCTCTTAAATATTTTAAAGACTTGTTACCTCCATACAAGAATTACATATATATATATATATATATATATATATATATATATATATATATATATGTATATATTTGAGTTTATTTATATTATATTATATTATAGTCATAACAAACCATAAATATACCTAGTTTACGATTCAAACTGCTTTAACTATACTAAAAATTGTAATTAATAATATTTGTTATTAATTTATCTTTTTAATCACCATGGACATATTAAGTTAGGTAGTTAATATTAAGCGCTTTATTTTTTTTAAACTACCCCTCCCATCACAAACATATTCAAGTGCATGTTGTTTCTTGAGCTCATTAATAAAAAACAAATAATATTTTGAATATTTAGTAAAAAAAATACCGATTAACCGATGTTAGCAAGTTTCAATAATTATGGATTTTCATGTATGTAAATAGCATGTTAAGAACTATAGATACTTACAAATATTAAGCACTGGCATATATTACATTATTACAATTAAAATGAGCTGTAATATTTGAACTATGCCAAAATAGCTATAAATTCATGTAGCGCTTTTCCATTTATTTCTTAATAATGATAGGTTTTTAGTTCATGAAGTTTGTGTGTGTGTCTATATATATATATATATATATATATATATATATATATATATATATATATATATATATATTTATATAAATTAATGTTGATAACCAGTTTCTATAAAATAATTATTGAATTAATTAAATAATTAAGTTTAATTTTAAATTATGGAATGATTCCTTTATTTTAGTCAGGCAAAAATAATTTGTATTTAAAATAGCATTCCTACTTATACCGAAAATAATTGAATGTAAATATGAATAAAATATAACTAATTTAGATAAAATATGAATAATAAAATATATCAACACAACATAATTTTGACGCATAGTATAATGACTGATTTTTTTTTTGTTTTAAAATTATATAAACCATCATTCAATTTGTAGATCGCATTACAATCTTGTACTACCCACGTCACCAGACTTTAAATAAAACAACAAATCAACATCATTTTGAAAATACGAATTATAAAAGACGAAATATGAAAGACGAATTAATTTAAATAAATCAGAGATCAATGATTATTTTTAGTAATCATAATGATCAGGATTATTCTGCTGGATGGCCGTTACTTTAATGACCTTGGTCTTTAATATGTACATCAAAACAACAATAATATTTTGTGAATATTTAGTAGGTTTTTATTTTGGACTATACATATGACTCACGGTTTATCATATTTACGTTAGCTAATATTCATGAAATCAAGAAATATGCTAACCAAAACCACTAAAGTCATTGTCAATATATGGATAATTTCAAACAGTTTCAGTTTTTGTAAACTTTTTTTAGCGATGCTGTTATAGTCATTTTCCATAGTGTGTTGTATCGCAGTTAAAGCATTAATGCGGTTTTCAAGATTTGGAACTAAAAACTGATTTTTTCTCATATTGGTAAGGAATTGGGAGACATAAGTAAGTCATAGTTAAAAAAATAAATATTAACAAGAATTCGAAATAAATCATTCATGCAACGGCCTATGAAGTGACCAGGTCTGTCACAAGTGTATTGGTGGGGAAAATGTGTTCATAGGACTCAATCTGCAGAATTTATCACATCTCTTTTGTAAAAGTAGCTACATTCTAATTCGATCGTAACATAAGTTGCCACCAAATGCTGAGTAGGAGGAGAGCAGATAAAAGTACAACCTAGGAGATTAATGTTTAAGAAAATTTAGTGTACATTTCCTTGCACGATCAATAACTTCATTTACCCCAGTTTTGAGCTAAAGAATTAAATTATGATTTAATTTTGTTATAGTTTCATAACTTAATGATAAGTACTTGAAAATATACTTAAATTTAGAAGTAGTAGTCACTGTCAGAATATTTACTTTTCAAATTTTCTCGAAGGTACATACAAGATCAATAAATTAATATATGAAAACACTGACTTTAAAAAATAGAATTTTTTTTTGGTTTTCCCATTTACTACATTAAGGCAAAAGTGGATGTAGTTGTTATGCACTTATATTCCAGAATTACTGGTTGAATAAACGCCAGATGATTTACTATTTAGGTGTTATAACATCAAGGGACGATATCAGGGATGAAAAATTTAATAGAGGTAGAATCAAACAATCGCAGATTTACATATTATTAAATATATAATTGGGCTAAATGAGTTGGGGTGGTCATTAAATCCTAATGTAATATATACTGTTTAAGAAGAAATATCGTCCCCATTTAAGACCTTCATTATTGCATAATATACTAAATATACATCAGTTGTGTTTATATTTGACTACCTAATGATGTTTCATACAATTTCCATAATAGAAAAAAAAATAAAACTTGTTCTGCTCAGTAAATTCTCCTTGACATAGTGCTAGACGAGTTCGATCCCCGTCTGGACAATGGGAATTTCTTTAGTAACGAACTCATTAAATAAAATCCTTAGTTCCATTCTGATCTTGGCATATCTATCGAGGGGTCGATATTCTAGGGGCATAAAGAATAGTGATGATCTCACTAAATAAAATCCATAGTTCGCCCTGGATAGGAATATGTAGTAACCTGTTGATAGCCCGTACCGATTAACCGTAGTAGCAAAAAGTGGATGATAATATATAATAATTATCTAACCTAACATATGTAACGAAATAAAAAAACATTTTTATTAACAATGTTAAAACATAACAATGTTAGCAATGAGATTTGGTCTTCATTTTACTAGGAAAACCTAGACTCGTGAGTTCGATACTCCCCATGGTATTAGGAATTTATTTGGTGACGAACTTAATAAATAATGTACATTGTCCCACCCTGGCCAGAAAAGGGAGGTAACTTAAAGCTAACCCGGCCCAATTAGTCAATGTTAAAGATTATATACAATTTGAAAAATTATGCATAAAAGAAAATTACAGAACAATTAAAGACAGTGGAAATATGTAAAAATGATTTGAATGGTGGGCAAGAGAGGGAGTGTGATAGGACTTGGGAAATCACTTGCCCTGGGCTTGGTTGGGGACTTGGTTATTTTTAAGGCCTGTGAGCAAATATATATTTTTGTATTATATTAGTTAAGGTTGTTTAGTTAATGCAGCATCAACAAGCTCAGGGCAGTTTATATTTATTTTAAACTGCCTCTATTTTTTTTTTTTTTTTTTTTAATATTTCATTTAAAATATCAGTTTTACTCTGAAATGTACATTATACTAAACAATGGAGTAATAAGAATATTACTTTGACTATTTATTGGCAGTAAAAGTTTATAGTTTAGAGATTGACATGTTCATTGTCCTTCAATGGTTTTACATATACACTTAGGAGAACAGTATATTAACTTAATGTACTTATGAATTCCAAAAGTCAATTTAACTTAGAGGTGTTCACTACTCATAATACACGAATTAATAATAAATGTCGTGGACAAAATTCATATGAAACACTCAATTATTTATTAAAATTGAAATTATTGAAATTGTAATAATCTCAAGCAATTCGTCTTATTGATTTCAATATGTTTTATATTATTTAGGTTTAATACATTATAACGTTCCGTAGGAAAGGGTGATTTGTAATTTGTTATTGTGACATATAGAATTAGGAAGTGCATACGCAATAATTGACAAATTTTCTTTCATTTTTTTCCAAACATAAATATATTTTGCTAAACCTTTGCGTATTTCTCCTTGCTGTAATTTATTATCAACAATTCTATTAAAATATAGTACAAAGTTATTATAGGTATTCAATTTGACTGTCATTCAAACCTTTTTTCAAATATACTAAATTGAAATAGATTTGAAACTTGGTTTAGGAGAAAAATATCGGAAAACAAGAACAATCTTATCCAAAAAGCATTAATAGACGGTGATGTGTATCAGAAATGTTTGTTAAGAAACAATATGTAAGCTTCTTAGAAGTGTGAAATATTTATTCCACTATGTTTAATAAAGTTTTTAAGTTATTTAGATTTAGGGCTCCCATTATGTGAACAACAAAGAAATATTGTCAACAGTTACTAGAAAATTTGTTAATCACGTAAGGCAACACCTGTAAGTAGCTTACTATTTTACTTAACATAATTAAAAATTCATTTAATGTGCCCAGCATTGAAGTTATTTGGGCGTGTTACACTATCAGATACTCTCCTCCTAACTGTTTTCGTCTATCTATCTGTTTGTAGTATGATTTGTCTGCATCATACCTGCAACACTTTTGAGTTTGCATCACTGTACGTTACAGTATTATTACTATTTAAATTTTCGTGTTATTAATCAAATTTGTTAACTGAAACGTAGGTTGTAGGTCTTTTAATTAGGGATATAGTCGATTCATTTTTGACGGCCTTGAAAGAGTAGTATGATTTTTTTTTTATATATAAAGGTTGGTAAACCGGTCTTTTTAGTGTATAAACATCCTTTGTAATTGGTCATTATTTATACCATACTTGAATTTGAAAACCCCTTATTCTGCTAATTGTTTTTGTTTACGACACAAATCAATAATAAATTATTAGTTATTTTGTAGTACCAAATATAAACTTCTCAGTACTTCCAATTGGCCTGTACTAAGAAATTTCTAAATCTATTAGTTTTTATATAACTACCATAATTATTGTTTAGCCTGAGAAGATATTATAAATAATGAAGTATTTTTTTTTATTTTTTTTTAATGAATTTGTTTATTTCTGAGATAACTAAGAAACTGTGTCCATTCATTGCAGAACGTAGCTTAGCTGATAAGTGATAACAAAAGAGGGTGATAAGAGATATTGATAACATGCACAAACAATAATATAAAAATTTGAGTTAAATGAATTAAAATAAGTAAAATAAATATAAAAGTTGACATGCCCTGGTTCAAGAAGGCCGGAATTGTGTTTGAAGGGTACGCAGAACTCAGCCGGGACGAGCCAAGAGTGAGTGAAGGCAGCAGCTCCCTGTCGGCCTAGGGCACCGGTATAGTCCATAGGAACAGGCTGGTAGGGCAACATCACGTCATAGCACACAGACACCGAGTGAAAAAACTCACCCCCTCCGTGCCGGCTTGCTGCTCGGCTCTTTCCGGCTATACTCGGGCACTGTGGCCCCACCCTCCTAGTCACGTGACCCAAGGCCCCGCCCCCACCCCTCCAAAATGGCCTCCACGGCACCCCCACCAGACTAGGTGTGTAAGTACAGGTACGGGTTCAAGGTCCGGTCCGGTCGATAGAGAGAGCTGCTACAGCATATCATACAACCATCCACACCCTCCCTTCCACCCTCATTTTATGCTTTGATAGGATACTCTCAGCTGCCGCTCGCGTACAATTGTCTTTCATTGGCTGTTTTCATTGTTGCGCCCTATTGAAACCCTCAATCTCCCGTTTACTTCCCGTCATTCAGTAAACTCCGTTCCTAATAAAAGATTTCATACATTGATCTGTCTCTCAACTTTTGTTCTACATTTACAACTCTTCTACCTAACCTACTTTCACAGGTCTTCCTTGTTTCTGGAAATCTCCGCTTTTTATGTATAGATTTATATTGATTGATGTACAGAACACTGGACAAGAATCCTGATTGATATACAGAATGTTTATTTAGAGGATTATACTATATAAAACTTACAATTTGGACCTGAAAAAAAAATCGCCACCTTTAAAATAAACACCTCTTTGTTGTTTGTTTGAATATGTAGGTTCAAACAAACGACAAAGAGGTGTTGATTTTATAGTGCCTGACTAGCTTAAATTCTAAATTTATGCTAACGTGCATAAGAAATGGACGTTCTTCTTGCTTTACATTTTTCATTGGAGATCCTGAAAAGTTTCTAATGGAGCGGATAGTTGTTGATATACTATTGTATCATTGAGGGCGTGCTATATTTTGTGAAACACATGGAGACGGCCTTTTCTCGCGGTTAGTAAAGTGTTGGTAGTCACTCGAACTGAAATCGAGTACACCTGTTAGTTTTATGTAGGCAATTTATTCCTCCTGCCATAATCATGGCTAAATGTTATGGCTGATTAATTTTTGAATTTCTTTTTCTTTCTAGTAAGTATTATGAAAATAAACTAAAACCAAACTGTCACCAATACCTCCTTTCTATATTTTCAAAAATGTCTTACACCCTAGTTTTATCTTGATTAAATACCCTGTAATCGCATATTTGCGGATGAAGATTTTTCTGGTTCTACTTGCACGAAAATCATTGATGACCATACATTTTACTAATTTCAAAGCAATAAAAACATACTATCTTAAAACACGAATGTTTTGTTTTAATTCGTTCAGAGCACTGGTCTGTGTTTATGTATGAAGACTATTATTTAAATGGTTTAATACAATTGTTTACGTTATGTAAACGTCTAACTTAACTTATTAACTTTAAGTCAGTTATTGCATTGAATATAACAAGGCGTCTGAGTTTATAACAACTTCATAGGTAGGTGGTATTGGAAGACATAATAATCCTATAAATAGGCCATTTCTTTTACGATATAATATACAACAGCGATATTTTATTGAGGATATGTACAAAATATCGCAAACTCTAACTAACTGCGAAACTGGTCTTCTCCTTGAGTTAAATACAACGAAAAACAAATGTCACAAAATTTTCCTAATTTCATTAGAATTAAACATAGATAGCCTTCAGGCAAAGTGATATTCGGCATTTAATATTTACGTAGAGTAGTAGAAGCGGTTATATGAATGGAAGGAGTTTCATTAATAAGAGTGGTGATTGATAGGAGAGGAACAGGGTGGTAGCGTACGTGCTAGAGGGTCCTACGTGGGGTGGACCCCTGACCTGAACGTGCTGTCTTAGTGTCTGTTCCGGCTCTAGTACTCTTCCCAGACCTAGGGCCACTATCATACAGCAAGGGATTATTGATAACACTGATAAATCTTATCAACAGTGTAATTTTAAGGTTGATGGACTCCAAAACAAATATATTTCGTAAAGACATAAGATATGGAAAAAACAAGAAAACGAGACATTAAAAACTGCAATCCCATGACCAGCGTCATTTCCAACAGTTGTCTGAAATTATATGTTTACGTCCAGAGTACTACGAAAAACCAAACTGAATTACATGAAATTTAATTAAAAACAAAAACCAAAAGATTACAAAGAACAAATCAAAATCGAATGTGTTGAATAGTTCTGGGTAGGCATATTTTCGGGGGTACAATAAATACTACGAGTATATAAATATTCTTCTTCTTCACACATTTATACGTAACACCCTTTCCCAAACTCCACAGAAATATTTAAATTCATTTTCTCTATTTCCTTCTCTTTCCAGTCATCCCTTTAAAACGCAAAGACCATTTGCCGAATATTTACCTGAAGGTTTAGCGCCTCCGAAAGAGAACACCTTGACATAAAGTAAAACAAAGGGGATTCAGTTCTCAGTTTTTTTTTTTAATTGAAGGCTCCATTAAATATGATCACTTTTGGAAAAGAATTGTATTTCATCATTTTTCTTGGATGCTGTATTACACTCTTTAATAGAATTAAAGAGTATTTGTCAAATTTTGATCAAATGATCAAGTCTTCTAATCCATTGTAGGAGTCTTTATAGTGGACACTAAGCCTTGAAGGGTTAAGCTCTTCACTTTCTTAAACTTCAGATGTATTGGCAAGTTATATTTGTCAAAAATATATATTAATAAATAATATAGCTTTGAAATATGACCACCAAGACAATTTGAAGTAATAATCCGAGCAATTATTTTGACCGGAGAGACAGAATACACAATGATCTACCTATCATGATTTAATAATTTGTTTTTATTGTTTCCGTAATTCGACTCTTTGTGGGTTAGATGGTAAAGTACTGACCTAAAAGTTATACGTACTCTAAATGCATATGAATATTATATATATATAATATAAATAAATAAATAATTTAATGACTGATATTAATACAATAAATTATTTATGAAAGTAACACATAAATTCAGTGACTGTGTAGCGAGTGGTGAAATGATCCGGTAGAGACAACTGTAGCATTATTGTATAAAACAGCGTGAAATACGGGGCACTACAGGTGCAGGCCAGGCACGACTGGCGCACTACTACCGGGTAAATAACACCACAGATTCCCATGCTAAATACATCCGCTCAGATATATGAATATTTATCACCATGCCTTATAAAACTTCGCCGGTAAACAATGGATATAAACTGTCATCTATTTACATTGCACAGTCAGTGAATGCTGATTCTTTTTAGTGCTCTAAACATTTCAAAATATTAAAGAAAATTGTATTGTATGTAAATATAAATAGTGATAAATGAATTTTTTTATTCAGTGTTACTATTTCAAAATCTGATGTCACCTGTAACTACTAATCGCCAAGGCCATTATCCTGTATATATCCTGTGTGTGTGTGTGTGTGTGTTTGTGTGTGCTTCCGGTTGATTGAAGTATGACAAAAGATTGTTTTGGGTTACAAAATTATACGAAAATCCCTGTAAAACCAAGATCGATTATATGAAGGAATTAAGCGTATTAGCGTAGAAGTTTAGAATGAAGGTGATAACTTCAAATGTATCGAAGCACATACATTGAAACCAATCATCAGAAATCGGAACGTGGCGATGCGTCTTTCCCGATTACTAAAATGTTAAGGCGAAGGTTAAGACAAAATTAAATATGTAATTCGAATGTTCGAGACCCGGAGTAAATATCGCCACACATTTTCGCACAAATTAAACTATTTATTAACGTCCACTTTATGCTACTATGGCTAATTGGGACGGCTTATCTTCAGGTCACCAACCTTTTTCTAGCCAGGGAACTCGCCACTCGAGATTTGCCATGTGAAATTAAAGCCAAAAATGTAACTCATACTGCTAACCTGACTCACTATTTCACTTAAATATTATATAAGGCATTTGATTTTAAATTCAATTTAAGACATGTTCTCTTTTGTGTCGGTTATTTATTTAATTTAAATTTAAATGAGTTCCGCAACGCAGGCGATTTACTCATTATTAAAGTGTCATTAAAAAGTGAAATGCAAAAAAAAAAAAAAAAAAAAAAAAAACAACAACAAACGGAAGTAGAGTGAACTTTGGTAAATGATTTTTGAAGCATATAAGGTGATATGAAGCAAACGATATTGTACGATATGGAAACATCAGGGTAATGAACATTATATATAAATGAAAATGTAACTATAAAAAGGGGGGGGGTAGAAAAATAAAAAAAATAAATAGAAAAAAATAATACTAAAGTTTATACACTCTGCTAATATAGGAAAAAGTCGGTTAAAAAGTCACGGATGTTAAGGATTTCTAACATCGTTGTTTCATACATTACATCTTTTGTTCTCGCTATGTGCAGGTAAGGCCTTAAAATAGGCGTGCTTTGGTTAACAATGATATACTTTCGTTTGTGTAAAACCTGTAATTCCACTTATTATGTTTCAAGAAGTAGCTCAAAAATTGTTTCATGCATTTCATATGTTCCCGCTATTGTGTATTTATTTTCTTATCGTCTTTCACAAGTGGGCTGTTCGTTCTCTCGTTTATAAATTTTAATCCAGACATAAACCGAAGCTCATGATGGTGGATAATGTCTTTACTTAGTTGTTTTCTCTTCATACAGTCCAGACTGGGCCTCGAACATCTGTGATCACTCATCGTGGTTGTCTGTTGAGTTACTCCAACATGGCACAGCGTTCTGGATCTGGCACTGTCGTTAATATTTCCACTTTCTGTATGCCATGATTCCTTTCTTTTTTTCTGTACAGGTTATCTCATCATCATTACTTGAAAACGTATTTTCTATTATTTAAGTATTGTTCGTCCATTGGAAAACCATTGAAGGCTGCATAGATGATACCTGGAGACCGAAATTTTAATTCCAAACTGAGTTACAGATAGGAGAGCCATTAAAGCCTTGTTTGGAAGAAAAATGCCCTCTGAGATACCTTTAGATTTTTCCCCTTTTCTAAAGAATGTATAAGCTATAAGGGAGTGAGCTGCTAGCAGCTGACCATTGAGAGGGAGGTTGAGTGCGATAAAGCAACCTATGCCTCTCTGAAAGGCGATCCACACTCTCTTTATCAGTGTATCAGGATCGGATTGTTTCGCCGCAGCGAGGGGGTCACTCTACTGCTAGATTCAATTACCACTCCTTTATGCCGAGGGTCACTCCCAGATAGCGCCACAATGGGACTAAGTCGCATAAAGATAGTATTTTCTTCCTTATCCTTCCTCTAGTCCATTTCCCCCTTTGAGAAATCACAATTCCGGATATACTTTTCGTGCTTTGCTGCCCCTTTTTTTCTCCAATATAAGCTGATAAATGTCCGAGAATCACGTTCGGAGGGGCTAGCAGAAAGATGATTATAGCAATGCAACAATGATTACAGATGATTTCGGACACCATATAAAACGGATAAACCTTTGTTTTTTTTAAATGAAATCTCAATGGATTATACTTGTTTAGATCTACTCGTATTGGTTTCACTGTCAGTAAACACAATTATATAAAACAACCAAGTACTTCCAGATCCCAATAGTGCAATAGTTAATTAATACTCAGCGAGAAACTGTATACTGACTATCCGTGAGTTAGATAAGGGAAATTGGTCTTAAAAATAACGAATCTACCACTAATATTTATATACAAGAACGCGACCGTTCGCGATTCGGTTCATCAGGTGCTGACGTCCAGTTGTGCCATCATCAGGTAACCTATCTCCTCATCTCCAGCGAAGTGTTGATCCAGCAGATGAACGACTTTTGTTCGTAAAGTGATCGACTGGGAGTTTAGATAGGAACAACAGTTCAAGAAGAAATTAAAACCTTGTCCAGAATAAATACTTGTCATTTATAAGACTATTTTCCAAAATTCGAACTCCCAAATCCAGGACCATATGAATTATGGATTGGGGGAAACTGAGGCAATGAAATCTATTAAAAAATCAGACAGTCTATAAAATGGAATCAATAGCCCACCAGAAACGTTTGGAGAACTCTCAAAACAAATGACACTTGGACTAACTATCAGTACACAAATGAAATGACTGATAGAAATATTCTTAGAAATTAACACACAAAGCCCAGAAACAAAATACTTATCGACAATTACCTACCTTCATAATTTATTAGTGTACATGACGATCGAAATTTACTTGCGTAATTCAAGTACTTGCTTAGGTACTTAAATAAATATTGATAACTACTGATACATTCAGCAGACTCATGATCATCTAATTTATGACTGAACATTTTTAGACGTACCTAAATACAAGGTAGACTTGGGCCCACAACAATTACAGAGCTATTAATAAATATTAAAAAGGGATTTCATGATTTTATTAAGTTGGTACAACAAACATAAAAAAACAAATTAAAATTTATTTATTTTCGTTATATAAAGCATAATTTACACGTAATACGAATACTAATGTAAATTGTATTGCAATACCGACGGAGGTGTATGCGTATGTCTTATAAATAGTCGTCACTTGCTACTAGTCGTAATATACAAAAAATACAAATAACTTTATTCCTATTGCTTGGAGGACCTTTCAATATGTTGATGGAATGGTTAATTTCTAAAATAATAAACGTATCTTCTGTACATAAGCAAAACTTTAATTAATAGTTGTGCATTTTATCCTTATCTTCCATACTAGGAAATTATCAAATACGCTCTATTGTATTGGAGTCTAAGTAGCTTATTTAATGTAACACATATTGATTACAAAGTTTTCCGGTGAAGTTTTACGGAGAAAGAAAAGAAGCACAGATACATGAAATGAGTTGTGCTTATGAGGCAAAACAAAGTTTACATTATTTCTTTTATACTTTATACACGGGGCTCAGATTAGACTCTCATCAAAGCGTTGGCTTTAGGCCTGGCCAATAGGAATGTATTTAGTGGCGGATTCACTTAATAAATTCCTTTGCCCCACCCTGGCTAGAAAAGGGTGGTAAACTGTAGATAACTTGTCCCAATTAGCCAAAGTAGTATAGTAGACGGAATATTAATAAATAATTTCATCTCATTTTATACACAATATTTTCCTCATTAAAAACGACTCCTAGTTCGACTAAAGTCGATTAAGTTGTAGTTTGCATACACACAAACAAATGGGCAAATGTGCCATTAGTCTGCCTATGCATGCTGTTAAGGGAAGGTTTCCTATTAAATTTTGGCCTTTTGGACTCGAGCCCCTCTTTTTCTCTTGCTTTCATAATCACAACACATCCTCAATGTTCAAAGATTCTAATATCTCGTTACCTAAATTCTATGACTAGCTTTTCAATGCCAGTGAATAACTTAGACCATAGACTTGGCATAGTGCCTACTAGAAAATTAAGAATGTCTCAGCACAGAGCAACATGCAGCAGCCTGGACCCGTGCTTGCGTCATGTTCCAAAATGTTACAGAGTACCCTAATTGAGTCCCGTTCTTAATATTAGTTTTGAAATGAGAACCCGTAAAGGGTATGGCGATTATTCAATACTGCCTGATGATATTCAAAGAAGGTGATATATAGTCCCTATGGAGTGCTGTAGGATTTGGGAATAAGACGGCTGCAGTGGGAGGTTATGCAGAGGATAGGGACCAGGTGTTAGTACCACCCCACACTGCGCCACCCTCACTCCACCTCTACCAACCTATTTATCCGCTCTTAGCTTCAATACAGATAAGCTCAATTCGGCAATCATTGCAGTTTCTGTTATTAGGTCAAAGATTATTTTATATATATCCCCCCCCCGTTCAAGTCCTCTTCATTTAAACATTTAATTTTTGTATTAGATTTCTGTTGAAGGAAATCAGCAATTGAGATTGACCTCACGGGGCAATTTTCTTCTAATAAAAAATATCTTCTAAAATCCTATCTAAATATGAAGACCTTTAGGTCCTTAAATTTTATATATATACCACTCAGACCCCCCAAAAAAGGAACACTTTACTTCGACAAACATTTGATTTGAGTTTGACTACTAACTCTAAATCCCTGTTAGAGAAATGATCCTGTTAACGTGAAATGACCTCTCTTTTTTGTTGCTTCCTTTAGACGAAGAATAACGACTCTGGCATTCTCAGAGCATAACGATTGCTTTGACCTCGCTTAACGCTTAAAGAGGTGGTGTTGATTGAAGATGACAGGCGTTATGGATACATAGGGAAGTTTTCACATTCTAGCCCAACTGTGGCATACTCTCCAACTTTGGTACTTACGGGTTGCCGAACGGGCAGTTATATGAGAAGGTTTGGAAAAGGGAAATGGAGACTAACGGACCAGATTCAATTTCGTATTCGTCTTCGTATCGCAGTGCTCAGAAGACTTTAAGATCGTTTTGAAACAGTTGTTTGTTTATAAGTTTGTTTACAATTATTTACGTCCACGCTATGCTACAATGGCTAGTCGGGACGGGTTATCTACAGTTTCGGGACGGGTTTTCTAGCCAGGATGGGCCTAAGGAGTTTATTTAACGAGTCCGTCACTAAATAAATTTCTACTGCCCAGGACGAGAATCGAACCCGCCACTCTAGGTCTACCACGCCAGATTAAGACCAACGCCCTAACTCGTACGGCCTACCTGAGCCCCTGAAACAGTTGTAAGGTACTATTAATTTCAAGGGTCAAGGCTTCCAGGCGAGCAAATGGAAAGAGAGAAGAAGTTTTAGAGTTGTTCAATAAATCTTGCTCAGCATCATCACCGAACCGAACAATCATGGTCACGCATAGAGGAACAATGGGAACTAGTTTGGAGAAGACCAGGAGAGAGATATACTCCTTCGAATTTTCCCCCTTGCGTCTCCTTCCAAGGCGCGTCTATGGCGGTTTGGGTTGCCATTTCTATGGATCAGCTGTCTGATCTCATTATCAATGAACGTAACTCTGGGATTAAGGAACGTACTTGACTGCGATCATCTAAATTCCCCGAAACAGGATTCACTGTGTTTTTGTGCAGTGTGTGTGTATGCTGTTATGGAGGGTGAGAACAGATAGTGGATACCTAGCCGTCAGGCCTTAAATATCACTCATCTATCCAATCCTTCCAATCAGCTTATGATAGAGGAGGATATAGCACTAACTACCTAGCCCTTCCCCAGATCCTCCACCTTCTTAATCCCTGCTACCTCCGTTTTAGTGGTTGTTTGCTAGCCCCGGAGGGGACACCAGATGTTATTTAGCGGTGTGGTTTCTGGCTTTTGAGTGTTGGCTTCTAGCAATTGCCCTGGCGCGCACTTACTTTCACGAGACGATTGATTTGCACTTGAGCTAAAAAGTGTTGATCTTTAACGTACAATGCGACCAGAGACCTGGGCTGAGAACAGGTCAACCGCCCATTTGTCACTTCCATCATTGCTCTGTGGGAGAACTCGTTCCTTCATGAGATGTTTAGCCAAAGAAGCTAATTTTCTTAAAAGCTAATATATTTATTTCAGCCGATTTAAATATCTATTATAGATGAAACACTGTTCGAATTGCCGCTTAGAGAGACAGGCCAAGTTGTTGGTTAAACCAATAACTTAATAACATTATTTTCAATGGACAATCTTCATTGAGAATTATAAAAAAACGAAATTTTCTTTTATTTCCTAGGAATCGTCCAGGAAGTTTAAAAAAAATAGAACTTAGTCGGGTGTCATGGTTTATTGTTACGTTGGTAGGCCTGTTATTATTTCCTATTTTACGGCTTTCTCTGAGAAAGAAGGGGAATGTTCCGCTTTGATTTATATTATGCAATACTAATTTTCATACATCATGCGGAGCCCCGGCGCCCTCTATCTATGCTATTCTTGAGTTATATACATAAATATAAAAAGCAGGTAGTATATACATAAATTTAAAAAGTTTTGAAATAAGTTCCGTTAATTGTAGTTTTGTTTTTAATAATGTAAAATAAAACTCCCAATAGAGCTCCAACAAGTTCCTTATAGTTTTTGGGTCCTTGTA
Source organism: Riptortus pedestris (assembly GCA_019009955.1). Lineage (NCBI taxonomy): Eukaryota > Metazoa > Arthropoda > Insecta > Hemiptera > Alydidae > Riptortus > Riptortus pedestris. The sequence goes on along the minus strand of CM032228.1, from coordinate 212,758,439 downwards.
TTAATTTCATTTTCTTTGTTTTTATCATTTTACACAAAAGTGAAAAAAACGCTTGTATAAAACGCTTTTCATATCCAGAATTATAGAATATTCGACACCCAATTTAATTTTTTGTGATACTCTTCAACTTGCATACCTTTGTTGAGTTTATTTATTTATTTTTAAATAATAATATTATCTTTATAAACTACGTTCAATAGAAGAAGCTAAAAATAATATTCTAAAAGGTGCTTTATAGGCATAGAATAGTTTTATGCATTTTTTTTCTATTTTTATTTAAATCACTAAATTAGGTGTATGAGATTAATAGCTGATTGTCTTTAAAGTCAGAATATTTGGCTAGGACTTTGTACCAGCTTCCATACTCCGAACTACTCATTGACCTACACCCTTTGATTAAATCAATCAATGATGGATCGGCGATTGCTGGGACAGTACCCAGTTTGGTTCCAAGCTTTCTCGACCCGGGCACTCGTTCCGGGACTCTTTTATGACCCTAGGATATGATGGTTTCTGTTCTTCTGTAAATAGTCAGGTCCAGACTTTCATTTCCATGTTTTCTAAAAAATAACGCCCGCCCTTATCTAGTACAATATGTATAACTTTCAAGGTCCAATCAACAAATTGAACGATTAATACTATCAAACAATAACTAAAGTCATATTAATAGTCGCAAACTCATTCACATTGCGAATTCCTCTTTCCACTCTCCACTTATTATCGGAACGAACGTTTTCCAGGTAGGTTCTTTGAACCCTATGCTGTCTGAAATACGTGGGCCTAGAAGACATGTCAGCAACTGAATGGGTATCCTGGTCTAGATTGATTGTAAACAGCCTAGATGAAACTAGTATATTAGGTACCCAGGGACGATGGACTAGGCTGAAACCAGTATATTAGATACCGTTGAACGTAGGAATACACAGAGAGTACAATGAGATAAATTCACTATAATAGATAGCGTGTAACAATGGACTAGACTAGAACCAATATATTAGGCGTCGTGGAACGATGTATTAGACAGGAACGAGTATACTACATACCATGGAACAATTGGACTATACTGGGAACAGTATACTAGATACTGTGGAACACTGGAGTAGATGGAACCAGTGGCTATATAAAATACTTTGGAATGATGGTCTAGACTGGACATAGTATACTGGATACCATGGGACATTGGACTAGACAGGAACCAGAGACTGTATAACATACCATGGACCGATCGACTAGACTGGGAACAGTATACTAGATACTGTGGAACACTGGAGTAGATAGAACCAGTGGCTATATAAGATACTTTGGAATGATGGTCTAGACTGGACGTAGTATACTGGATACCATGGGACATTGGACTAGACAGGAACCATAGACTGCATAACATACCATGGAAGGATGGACTAGACTGGGTGCAGTATACTTGGCAATCAGACCTCCAGTACAGAGTATCTATTGTCCAACATCCAGCCCGAGTTAATTTTATACTCAACACCTGAAAGTGATTTACCAGTTAAGTGATACACAGTTCAATTTAAATATATGCATTATCTCGTATTAAATTTTTACAGCAAAATTACTGTGTTGCTGAGACATTCTTTGTGACTTACCGATGGCCACTTAATTTTGAAAGAACCGTAAAGTTCTTATGAGATTGAAAAGGACCTTTATTCAGCTTACCCAGAGGCGTATTAACTATATTCTATTTATCTATCATTATTCTAGTCACATTTTCTTTGCAAGGAATGTTAATTTATATAATATACCGCCCATGCAGATTAATTCTTAGTGTTACATACATTCCTTGGATTTACAATGTATTTGGCCACAACTACTAGATTGCTTACTCTTTTCTTAGTTATAGTGGTGGTAGTTTGTTAGTTTTATGTTTTTTTTGTATACTCTTTATGGACTATACAGTTTTATTTACATGTCTTAGAAGGAGTCCTCCGGACTTTACAAAATAATTGAATTTTAATTAAATGTATCCTGAGCTCGAAAAGTGTACCTTACTTTTGGAAGAAATATTTCGTGCTAATAGACCGAGCAAAGAAAAGTGTTGAGTAAGTTCCTTAAACTAAGGAAAAGAATCTCGAGAATAGTTATAGTCGCTTCAGGAAGAAAAGTCGCTCGAAATTTGTCTTGTCCACCGTTAGGCCTAATCTTGCGGAAGAAATAGGCCGATTCTAAAATTTGACGCAATTTCCTGGGGATGTTTTGGCCGTTTAAAAAATCTCCTGGCGGTTCAAGTCGGCTGAGTTCAAAAGCCACGGAAGTGAAACAATAAGCAGGCCAATTTGAGGTTAGGGGAATAAATCCAAGATAGGCCCCTCCTTTGATGGAAGAAAAGCTATAGGGGCCAAGGTTAGGCCCTGGCAGCCGAAGCCTGGGCACGCAGGGGCCTTTATAACCTCGCCGTTACCTCCCCTTCATCCGACACGCAGTATCTCCCTCGCTGATTAGCTGCATTGTCAGATGCCCTTTTACTAAACGCAACTTATTGTACCTTCCCAAACAAGACCAGTGGCCAATCTCTAACCAAAGATTGTACACGCTTGCTGGGGAGAAGAGGCTGGCCAAATGAATTTCACAAAAATTCTATATGAAAAATTCACTACTTGTCACTTACTTTCGAAGAAGCAAATGAAGGATTTTCTTTTGGGTTTTAAAAACGATACGAGCTTTTTTAAATAAAAAGAACTACTAAATTGATAAAGCAACTTACATCCTGAATTTTAACTGAAATAATTGACATGTAACAGCTTTAAAATGAGAATTAAGTCCGCCACGTAGGGGCTGCGTATATATGCAGATTTGGTATTTAGGCTTCAAATAAAGTGCTTCATAGTATAACACCTAATTGTTCATATTACATGAGTAGAATGGGGGAGGGGGTTACTGAAGGCCAAAAACCATAAAATGCAAATATCTCGATTAATAATCAAGATAGTGAAAATACGTATATAACAACATTTATAGAACATTGCATTTTCTACAAGATTGGTACTATACAATTTTCGATCCAACGCATGATAACAGAGATATTTAAAATTTTCGAAATTTTCACCCCCCCCCCCTCCCACTTGTCCGATTTCAGCCATTAACGAACTTGATCTTTTTTTTTTAAGCAAAACGATTAATAAAGTTTTGTAACAATCAAATAAAAATTCCGACCTCTAGAGCGTTAACAAACATATACATAAATATATATAATAATATTAATAAACATAAACATATATATGTATATATTATATATGTATATAATTTTGAACGGACCTTATTTTCGTCATCTCCTAGGTAAGATCAATCGACATTTGGACGCTCTCCAATGACCCTCAAGGGAAATCTGGTAATATTTATTGAAAAATCTAAAATATTTGGCTTCCAGCCTGCTGGAGCATTAAAAAAAATTGTGTTTCGTATAGTAACCGTGATTATGACAGCTTAGTTAGGATTCACGTTTATTTATCTGAGAGTAGTACAAGATCTCTTATTTCAACGTAAAATATTCTAAAAATAGTCGAATTCATAGAAGGCATACAGATACTATTTGCTAGACACTAACAATAAAAAAGAAGTTTTACGGGTCATGCTCTAGTGGTTAACACACTATCCCCCGTACTAGTGGTGCCGTTATGTGTGACACTAGGATTAATTAAGCGTTGCGGTTTATGGCTGTTGAGGTTTGGCTTCTATCAGTTGCCCCGACGAGCACTCACTTTCACAATTCACTTGAACTAAGAAGTGGCGATCTTTGGCTTAATCTGTCACCGAGGCAAGTCTGAGAACACGTCAACTGGCCATTTCTTCCTGCCATCAATGCTGTTTGAGCCAAAGAGATCAATTTTGTTAAGACCTGCCTTTTAAGGTTTTTTAAATAGTATTTTAATATCTATTGTAGATGAAACGTCGTTCTACTGGGTTCATGAATAGATCTAAATATTATGAATTGGATATGGGTCTTTCTGGAATTTGTGTAATACAAACCTGCTGGTAATATAGGTAATATACAAACCAACTATGTAATATAAGTGGCCAGCAGGGCCCCCGCTGCCATATGTGGAAAGTGTGCAATGCACACGGGCGCCATCCTTTAGCGGCGCCAAAACTAAGAGCCCAAAAAATAAATTTTGATTTTATTCTGTTTACTTCATTTTGATATTTTAGTCTATAAATAAATATGAGTTTTCAAGTTGAGTTCTTTGCTTTATTTCAAGCACCCGCCTACCATAAAAAAAAGATAATTCAAAATGCCTTAAGGGGCGCCAAAATCCTTTTTTGCACACAGGCGCCAGTAGCCCTTACCGTGGCCAGTTACGTTATTCATTACCTACTAGACTAGTTGCAGGAAAAATTGTAAAATAACATAAAAAAGATGTAAGCCTCCAGATTAACCCTATTGAAATATGGTATAACTGAACGGAATACATATGTTTTTTTCCCTATTGCACAAATGTTGCAACCTGATGTTTGTGAGTTATTTTAATTTTCTTTTTATATAAAATTTTATTTATCAGGTCTCTATTGGTGAATTTTAGCCAAACATGGAGAAATAAGGGTCTGTATTTTTTAATTTAGAAAAAAAGAAGACACTTTTTCAAAAAAATTCACTGGAAATTATTCCCTTTTTTGCATTTTGCATTTTTTTTTTTAAAAAAAAAAAGAAAACATAATATTTCAAGCTTGGTTACTAGTCACAAACCAGCTATTTCAGCATTTGCACAACTGATGCTGTAAAAAAAATGTATACTATAAAAGTATGTTGAAAACTATGAACAAATTGACACATCGTTAACAACCCACTGCTGAATTCTGTACCAAAGATGCCAGAAGCTTACCTCTGAGAGAAAACTATAAATCTTCTAGACAAAAGTTTGGCTGAAAACTCGTTGTGCTAATTCCCGTAAAGTTTTGGCAGAACTCCTGTAATCCCAGGCGGCGTAGGCTGACGTGTCCCTTCGCCCTAATTCTGCCACATAAAGCAGATAATCCTGGCACAATTTGTCCCCCTCCTTCGGAATCCCTCTCCTACCCCGTATACAGTATGCATGACCTGGGGTTCCACTCCTGTCATAACACCATCATTTTTCACAACTTAAAAAGATGTCCGTTTAGCCACTGAATTATTTATAGGGCCCAGGGGAAGTGGGGGTCGCTCCTGTGGCTTTCTCAACCTATCAGATGGTTATAGTATTGTCCATACTTTCAGAAAACAAAGAATCTTACTTTCTTACAAGGTTTGGTTAATTACATAGTCGCATAAACCATCTATCGTCAAGGTACAATAATTTAGAGTAATAATACATTTATTTTCATTGACTCTAAGAAAGATTCATTTATAAAAGTATATTATCATGTAACAGTCATGCCATTTATCAAAACAATGAAAGTTGCAATCTTTGCTCAACAACATCTTGCAAGTAACAATCTTAAATGGAGCAATTCTTCTTCTTCAAAACTTCTTAAGAAACATTTAGCTGAATGTGGCAAAAAAATTTATAAATATTATTACAAAACATACACGACTGTATATGTTAAAACGTTAATCGTTCAGGAATTGAAATTATTTTTATTTTTCAAAAATAGTATTCAAGCAGGCTGCAGGTTGCTCAATTTAGTTGGTTCAAGGCTTCTATTTCGTTCTGAGTTTCGCTATTAATTTATTGTTTGGACCATTCTCGCCTGTAGTAATTCTAGACAAATGATAAAGTGTAATAAATAATTATTTGTAAGGGTTGAATTTGTATGAAAAATAGACTTTTTATATGTACATTGTTAAATTTCAATAGTGTTATTTAGAATTTATACCTTAAAACGCAATCGAGAGAATTACTTTACGGAATAAGCTATTGCTGCATGTCCCACAGAAACAGAGGTTTTATTGGTAGTACAAAGTAGGACATTTCCTCATACTCACTTAAGAACCATAGAAATGTTTTTGTTTTTTTTTGTTTTTTTTTATCAAGACTATTATTTTTTATTTCTTACAAGGACGTACAAATGGAATAAAAAAAGTACGTTCTGCATTTTTTCAATAAATAGCATTCATTGGGAAAACTATTTTTTGGAATGGGGAAAAAATAGTTTACAAGATATTTTTACGGTTATAAAGATCGAAAATTATTTAGCTATTGATTGTATATACTTATGCTGGGTACAGGCATCCATGCCTTTGACTTCTTATCAGTATCGTCGAAGAGAAAGGATATCTCCTTCAGGCATAAGCTAGCTCTATTTTAAAGTTTGTTCCTGAAGAGGAGTTAAAGAAAATGTGGTACATATAGAACTATCCAGAGAGTATTCTTTTTTACCTTCAAAATCAGCCCTGCATTTTTCTTGGCCAAAATGCCATCCATCTATTCGTCCCTAGAGTGCAGAAATGCCCTTAATAGCGATCTTTTCATTTATTTAAATGTAGTTAAGGGATTAGTGTTGTTCATTTGTTTAACATTTATGATAAAAAATTTTATGAAAAAAATTAAAAAAGTCTTATTTTTAAGGATATAATAAATTTATAGTTTTTGTAGGATATTAGCCACAAAACAGACTTATTCTAAGAGATTTCTAGGTGAAGGAGAATTTTATTTATTTACACTTGCAACACATTAAGTAGATATATAGTTATTATCATCATTATTTATTAACTAATTGGGACGGGTTGTCTACAGATTATCATCTATTTCTAGAGACTAAGGATTTTAATTAATGAGTTCGTCACTAAATAAATTCCTATTGCCCAAATGGTAATCGAATTCGCCACTCTATGATATACAGTTGGGTCCAAAGATAGTTGTAGATGACTAAAAAAACATACGGTATACTCTAAAGAAGGGAGCTTTAAACGAAAGTCACAGATGCTTAAAACAAGGCGCAAAATACCCACTACTGGCTTGAAGGCGACAATAATGGTTGAGCTATAAAATTTTACGGTGGTATTACTGAGCTCACCCCTCCCGAGGCCGGAGTGGGATCAAAACTCAATCCAAGAATGGCGGTTAAAGCCGTCATAAGATCATTTTTCAAATTTTAAAAAGACGTTTTCCCTCGCCCCCTTGAATAATGCATGCCCCTGGGGAGGGCGGTGGTTGAGGATTTGTTCTTTTTATTGGGGGTGTAAACAGAAAGGGGGTAGTTCCAGAGGGGGTGGGGGTGATTTCCCTAGATCCCGTCGCGGCCTCTGGCGAGAGCTATCTGGAATAACTCCCCAACTTCTGCTTTCTGGAGAGGTAGCAACTATATCTCTCTACCTTGAGAAGAAACTGACGAAAAACGGATGTGAGCACCACATGACACGAATGTACTCCGATTAATTAAGTAAAAAAAAACGTTTTGCTACGCTTTAATTAAACTTATGTCATTTCAAAGTCATATACGATATCTCTATACCAATGCATCGCATTAAAAATATTATAGAACATAATTTATAGATACTTTTATGATATCTAAAAAAGGGCCTATACAATTATTTTATATTTCTAATTGGTACAGAAAAATTTGCGAATTTTTATATTCACTCCCTCTAATCCCACCTGCCCCCCTTAGTAGAGCTAGAAAAACTAGAAGCTACAACAGCCTTAATTTTGAAATTTCAACATTTTAATGCCAATCATTTTTATACGTGTCATATACGCACATTACCATTAAACATTTACAAAGTTTCTAAAACATTTTTCGTTGGACTCAAAATAACAGAAATATTTCGATTTTTTATTTGACTCACCTCTAAGCCCCACACTCTTCCATCTTCGATTTCAGCTCTTTAATTGAACTTGATCTTCAGTTCTATTATATCAGTGGGTTGAATAATGACCTTTGGTTCGGCCAAGTAAAAACTGAGGACAACAGGACCTACATACTAAAGGTCCAATGAAAACTATATTTCAATACCGTATTCAAGTTTGGATTTTGACGTGATACATTGGCTTGCAATGCTAAATATGAGATGCGAGTACGTGTGAGGAGACTATTGAAGACTGAAATGGAGCAAAATGTATATAGAACAAAAGAGTCGCAGAAAATTAAATTTCTTAAAAAAATATCCAATAACACCAGAAAGGGCCTTGCTTACGCGGGAAAATGTGCTAAGGATTTCTACTTGTGGGAACCTTCTTAACGGGTGTCCTTATACATTACTCTCTTATTACATGTAACTCTTATGTAACTTTCTTCTGGAGAAACATTATTTCCTATAGTGTCTCAGGTCTCTGTACAATCTCAATTAGAAAATAATCTTATTCCTGAAAAAGTGTTTGGGAGCTAGGAAGAATTAAAGAAAAACCAGCTAGTGGAAAGTCTCTTATATGAGTATTTTTGAAGAGCATAGGAGAACGCCATTTGACTTTAAAGAAAGTTTAAATATGAAGAGAATCTCTGCGTTTTCTGAAATTCAAGTATTAATGAATTTGTTTATATCAGGAAAAGTAATTTTCATTTTTTAAGCTCCATTACATTTTCAAGGATGTCGCAAGGTTCTGCTATGGAATTTTATTATAGAATAAAAACTCCATCTTTGTTTACAATAGTTTTATTGTTATTCGAAGCAGAGCAGAGCATCCTAATTGGCTGCTGAATGTGTTGATGAGTCAGCTGCGTTGCGACATCCCATCAATCTATGACTAACACCATCAATAGCCCCTGCATACCAATATACAGCCGATGGCCGGCTTTCTAGATTGCACACAGTCTTCGGCTGACCGGCCACTCTTTCACAAGCCACATTCTACAACAAATAAGAAATAAAGAAGGAGAAGTAAAGGAGCTGCAGCGTTACCCATCAGAGGAAATTCTCTTACGTCTGCATCTGTATTTTTTTTTCTTTCGCACTGAACAAGCTGCCAATTTTGGATAAACCCATGTAGCATTCTTTATTTGATATTCCATTGGTAGTATGCCGGCTTTTTTAATTGATCTTTTTTCATTGATACAATTCCAATACCAGGCATTCGACGACAATAAAACTAGGAGCCACAATTTGATGAGTTGGTTAGAAACTTGGAACACTCGCCTTGATCCAAACAAACTGCAGCATATAATAAAACTGCAGTACGGATGTCAATGCGAATCGCAAGAAATTATGCTTAGAATATACACATAGAACAAGAAAAATAAATGAACCAGGAATATTAAAAGAACTGCCCAGTTTTGTTAATTAAGTAATGACATTTAAAGAAAACAGTCAAGGATTTCAATAATTAGTATTTTATATGAACAACGACGTTAAGGTTTTGAGGAGGGGAAGAGGAGGGAGAGTTTTTCACTGACCTTTATTTTTCAAAAAAAATGACCATATCACCTAATGTAATTGTAATCGTAAGTTTCATAGTATATATTTTTTTATGTGTTATATTTACTTTTTTGTACGAAGTAAAGGAAGTATTGTTATAGCGAAAATATTTGGTTTTCACATTTCAACGGATTTATTCGTTTTGTCTGTCCGTAAGAACATATGCGTACGTACATGTCTGCTATTAATCAAAAATGAATAGTCTTAGAATGTTGAAATCTCATATTTAAAGCTGTTTCAATATATAGTTGTGCTCCCGTCCTTCTGATTAAAATCGACTATGGGGAGAGAGAGGGTGGGTGTTTACAGGTCGTGAAAATAAATAAAAAAATAAAAATTTCCTCGTACGTAATAGATGATAAAACGGACTAATAAAAATAATCGACCTGTAGTTAGTTGACTTAACCTACTTCGGGAACCTCAGTATCAATGACCTCCACAGTGAGGAAGGGACAGTCGCAACGAACGTAAGAGAGAACGAGCACCTCAGAAATGTAAGTAGCAATCTGTAATTAGATTTAATAAATATATCATGCTTGTAGGCACTTATTAATGTAGTATTGCGCAAAGAATTATCATAGGGTTTTGTTGAGTTAATTTTATTATTTCTTCAAATTAATTTTATTGTTTTTTTCGGAAAAGGAACCCCTGAAGAGATGGTATCTAAGGCACGAAACATGTAGGGCAGTATGAATAAAATTTGGGCGGAATAAACGTTTTTTATTAGTGACCCTTGCCTTGAAACTATGAAGAACATATAAAAATATTGGGTCCAGAACATGAAGTAAAAGAGATTTGTATAAAGCCATTTTTCTTTATCAAGATCTGATCTCTAAATATGGTGTATAACATTTTTTGATCCAATGTATTGCTACGAAGATAACGAATATTATAAATTAGTTGTATCAAAACATATTGTTACTTAATTTAATAAGAGTGCATGGATGCCATCATCAGATTTTTAATTTATCATCAGTGAAAGACCAACGTACTCGTAGTCCCTAATACTAAGGATTATTTCAAGTAAACTGTTTGTACTCTTTTTTATATTTGTATTAAATTAAATAGCCTTACCCAGAAAAAGTTGTTTTACAATTAAAGTGGAAAATAGAAATAAAATTGTATCCTCACATGCCCTAAAATCGCAAGGTAAAATCTCTTGAACACTGTCAAGGAAACTTGATGCTGAGGAGGGATTGATGCAGGGAAGCCAAGGGTGAGCTAGAAGAGTGACTGATGGTCAGATTTAAATTGTAGCTATCGGTGAGAGTTCAGTCACTGTGAAATGGGACTGCTACTTCCAGTCACTGCTCGTAAGTGGTCATCACTCATCCGGGCTTCAAATGCCATTCCGCCTTCCCGGACTTCTCTTACAGGAATTTCTACACTCGAGCTCTCATGGCTGGGTTAGAATTTCCTCAGGAGTAGGGGAACTTGTGGTCAAATAAATTTAGACTAGGCAATAAGAATTGAAAAAAAAAAAATGTTTCATGCTATAATAACCCAACCATACTTCAATATGTATCATTAGGAGGCTAAAGGCTAAAGCGTTTTAATAGACTTTTAATTAAAACCCACTTTATTAAATACTTTTTAAATCCTCTTCAGGAAATAATCTAAAATAAAAACAGCCCATGATCGCGGGAGACAGCAACTAAAACCGAAAACCAACTGATACAATCTGCTATTTACATAATCTAATACTTCCCTTATATTATCTTAAGGTATCAAACAACCTCGATTGAGAGGACATGAAACATGTAGAACCAAACATTTAATAATGTATACTCAAATTATAAAGTGTATTAAAAACATTACTAGTGACATGTTTATTCAGATAAAAAAGTGTATTAGCTGAGATAAAAGTGGATTTAGATAGATCCACTAACTTATACGAATAACTTTATGAATATTTAGAATATTGTGGTTTAATTGCTATTTATTTATTAGTACCTTCCAACAGTTGTGATTGGTATAATGTAGACAGTGGTCATTAACAGGGTTAAGGCTTCATTATATTTTGTGGGGACGATTTCTTAAATATTAGAAATTTTATATTTTTCAATATCACTAAATTGATTTTTTTAAAAATTTAATTGTATTATTATTATAAATATTAATATTTTTTATGTAAGAGGGTATTGTTCACGTAGTGACGGACCAGACTCACTGGCTATCTAGACCAATGCTGTAAAGTGTAACACAAGTTAAAGTGATAAAAAACATCATATTTCATTATAATAAAATGGCAAATGCTCAGATGTGAAAAAAAAGTCTAATATTTAAGAAATTTAGGAAACCAAATCTAGTTTAGCTGGATAAAGATGAAAAGTCCCAAACAAATGTTTGCTACACACCTTTGTTTGAAAATGTTACATTGTGAAAATCGTTAGCAAGCTACGTATCCACACAGTTGATTAAAAGATAATTTAGTTGTGTAAACATGATTGGATTTTTTATTAACTAACTTATTACTTTCACTATATTTATAATAAATTTTATTAGAAACACAAATTGGACACAACCTAACCTGAATATAAGCACTGGTGACATTTTTCCAACCATGCAGTAAATTATAAATATTGGAGGTACTTATCCCCCAGCGGCTCCGACGTCCTAGATTGCGAAGATAATGAGGAAGCGGTGATATTAGGAAGATGAAAAGAATGGTACAGATATTAGCCATGGTTATGAAGATGTCGGCAAGGAAGAAAGAGAGGCTGTTGGTCAATCTTTTGCCTCAATAACGGCTCATCTCTTTAACTGGTCACAATGGAAGCCTATATACCCATGGTGACCCGCCAAATTCCCCTCTCAGCTGTCACGGTTGCCGCCAAAAACCCGGCCTCTTTCATCTTTGTGATGGCCTGATCATCTTGCCGCAGTGCGTGGCAAAGAAATGTTGTCATTATAACTGTTAAGAGCTGATGAAAGTCAAATGGCTTTTGGAATTTCATGAGTATCACTAATTATAATTATTACTTTGATTGGCTTACTTCCCAAGTAAATTTGCTTAGCAAAAGATAAATATTTTGATTAAAAGAGTTTAAGATTTATTTCTTTTTTAAATATAGGTTTACAACAGGGTTACAGATATAAATATGTTTTTAATTTACTTTTAAAAAAATTGTATCTACAACCCTGTTGTAAAAATTATTATTTTTTATTTATTAACAGGGCAGTCCTAGACTGAATGTTGCGAACGTCTTCATTAGAACATCATCTTCTAACGGCTATCTATTGACAAAAGGTCAATCAAATAATGGCTATCTTATGACAAAAGGTCAACCCCCGATTTGTGAGAAATGTAACACAGAACTGACTATATATCACATATTAATGCAATGCCATAAGTATACAGATATTAGAAACAAATACAATATTTCCAATAGTATAGAAGTGGCCCTTGGAGATGACCCGAAAGAACTCGATAAATTGTTTAATTTTGTAAAAAACACGAGTTTATACAAAGAAATTTAAAGTGCAATTGCTCGTATCCTCGTTTATATTGTTAAAATGGCGATATGAATGAGGATTCCAAAATGTGAATTATAAATATTACAGGGCGATGATAACCTGGTAGTTTTTCGCCCTTAAACCCTATACAACAACAACAGGATATTTAAATCCTACTTAAAATTATCTCTGTAGCTTATCATATACAATAATGTATTGATGTACTGGTATTAATGTATTTACGCATTTCTAAGAGGATAATTGGTTTTAATAGATAATTTTGGTGAGGAGGCAACATGTAGTTAAAAATTTGTTCCATTCAGGATGGAAGTAAAATAATTTTTTGTGGTTCCTCACCGAATTTCTTATTTTAGCCTAAGATTATTTAGGCAATAACAGAACAATAGAAGTTGCCACTAATGGTATTTAAGCCTTTACATTCAAATTTCTAGGCGGTCCACCTTTCTGGATTCTTCCTGTATCTCATTTATCGACTACAAGTGAGTATGATTAAGATACATATTAAATATGCGTGATTATTTTCGGGAAAATATATTTGAGACAATAAAGGCCAGTTTAATAAAGCAGGAACTAATAAGAATTCTTCATGAAATAAGAAGTAGGCGGAAGGGGGAGGTATTTCTGCAGGCGCTGTGGGGAAGGGGTCCAGCATATTCAACCTAGGCACCGAGTGAAACCCTCCCCCGCCTCGGCTCAAGGGCTGTGGAATATACTAGAGTCTGGAAAGACACTAAGGTGTCATCATCTGCACATTCTGTTCTCTATTTCTATCTTAATGAGAATACAATATATAGAAAAGATGTGAGATGTTCAGAGGTACATTAGTTTATTGTGAAAGTCTCATAATTGAGAGTGACGGTTTACTGAACGCTGTGTACAACCTCAATAGATGATTTTGCTTATGGCAAATCGTCTCAAAGGGAGACGACTAAAATTTTTAAAACCATTAAAAGAATTAATTAGTGTGAACCTAATCACTAGAACTTTCATAAATGTTACTTATTAACAAGCATATCAATGGCAAGTTGGGATTTTCTAGTCCCATTTCTATACCTGTTTATATACTTACCCCAATAAACTTGATATTACTTTCAGCTTGTACACAACGTCAAAACTTACCTGTAACAAAATAGATAAATAAGGCATTAGATATTGGACGACCAATCACTGAAGAAAATTATTTCAAAAAGAAATGTGGGTTTGTTTAGCACTTTTTCGAGTAACGATTCGTATTATTTATCAGATTTCTCTTGTGTAATGACCGGCAGAGGCGCGATTTCTTCACTTGCCCATTGATCCTAATCATAAACATGCAAGTAAACATGTAACGGGTTGTCGACGCACATTGTCAAGAAACAGGATTAAGTTTGTTTATGACCTGAATTTGTGCAAGATGAATCGAAGGTTTAGAGAACGAAATGTAAAATCGTAAATGCATATCCAATACGCAATATACGCAATATATATAATCCTATCTATTTCTTCACGCCACCTTTTTTCAAGGCCCTAATTCAAGGATTTACTTAATATTTGACGTTAAAAAAATGTATATAATGCTAATTGTAGATAGTATTATATTTTTTGATCGAACTCACGATAACAGAGATATTGTGTATTTTAATGCATGCATGTATATTGAATCCACAATTGTAGAAATCACATTTTAAATAAGATTAGTAATATAATTGTTTTTTTATTTAACTCATTGTGATATTGTAAATTTTTGCCCACCCCCCAGTTTCATCCGTTCAAGAAGTTGAGCTCTAGTTTTACATGAAATGCTTGAACATTGAGTTCTGTTGCGATCATACAAATTGTAAGTACGACCGTTAGGCCGGTAGAAGACGAACACACACAAACATATATTAATCTTTTTACGGACCATCTTTTCGCAGCAGCTTAAGGGAAATCAGCAATTGAGGTCATACTCATGGAGCGATTTTCGAAACATTTTCTCAAATGTCCATCGATCCTGCCTGTGGTACATGATACTGATGCCTGCAATATATGACGAAAATGAGGTCCGTTCAAAATTTTATATATATATATATATATATATATATATATATATATATATATTTTTTAACGCTCTAGCGGTCGTAATTTTTGTTTGATCCTTACCGAACTGGGTATTTAAACATTTTATGCAAAAATAAAGATGAAGTTCGTTAACGGCTGAAATCGAAGGGGGAAGGGAGGTGTAGTGGGAGGAAATTCCGAAATATCTCCGTTATTATCCGCCGGATAAAATGTGTATAGAACAAATCTTATTACAAATTAAATATTCTATAAATGTTGTTATATTATGCGTTGTCTTGATTATTAACCGAGATATTTGCATTTTTCTAGTTTTAGGCCTTTAGTAAACCACCACTCCTACGCATGTCGTATTATCAATAAGCTCGTGCATCGTAAGCAATGTATCGGAATCTTAAATACCAAATATTGTTTTCATCCACTTTCTACTGTGTGGCACACATGCAAGTACATGTTATATTGAGCGGGCTATTAGCACATTCTTGTTTTCATTCTTCAGTGAACCCCCCCCACTAAATCTGTTTAGTTTACGCTGCCCGTTTGTGACAGATTTTTGGTTACCACGTAGGTAGGATCAATGGACATTTGAAAAAATTATTAAAAATCGCTTCATTATTACAACTTCGAGGGGAATCCTTTAAAAATTGCCTAGCGCGCAGTATTGTCTTATTTTGGATTTAATAAGACTTGAGTTGTTTGTATTCGGAGAGAGAAGGTTGACAAGGGCCGTCAGAGCAGCTTTAATGATCAAACACTTTATGGAAGTGATGAAGCAATGGCTGTAGGTGAAGACAATCCGTGCTTCACATACACAAGGCTGCCTTTGAACACTCCTCCCCCTAATGAGATTAGAGAGAATCCGAAATTCATGAGGGCCTCGTTCAGTGTGAGCGAGTCTCTGCCACCGCAAACAGGCTTTAAACCACAAGCCCCTTCCTATGAACCACGTTTTATCCAATAACAGCCAATGTTTATACTAAGGGTGTGCTGGAGCTAAAGCAGTTTAGGCCTCCGTTTCTCTGCACGGGGGGCACAGATTTTGTTTACTCATACGTTTGTTCATCAGGGCTCTAACTCACACGGTATACTTTTTTTTTTATCATTTCCCTAGGAAGAAAACTACGTTGTTTGTTATAGGAAGAAATATTGATAGAAAGAAACAATAACCAGTGTCTGCTGTTTTACGCTTAGAGGGGTCTCCTTCAAATTTGGTGAAACCAAAAAAAAACTCATAGTTCCTGGTATGAATGACAACTTAAATTTGAGATATTTAATGCAATCCAAATTTGCTAGTGTGGTTAGAACATGCTAATAGGCTAGATATGAAAATTGTCTGAGGAAAATATTAATATACCTCAAATTGTTATATAATAAAGAATATAGAATTTTTTTTATTTGTTATTACATTAATATGATTATTAAGACTTATTCCCATTTACCTTCTCAATAAGCCTTACCATCTACTAAGTCCATTTCTATTGAGCAGGTGCACAACTAAACGTTACAACAATCCTAAGTATGAAATTTCTGAAACGTTCTCGAGTTATGCGAGATATGTTCATACAAATAGGCTACATGCCAAAACTAGTTAAAATGGGTTCAGGGAATGTAAAAATGGATGATTCTGTTGAAATGTGAAAATCGTAAATATTCGTGATTGAAATTATTCCTTTGCCACGTCTATCTAACATTCCTTAAAAGATTGACTAATTAATTATAATTATCATCGAAAAAGTTGTTATTATTTTTATTAATCTTATTTATTTGTTCCATAGTTAATATATATTTAGTTACACAATATATCATTTTGTTCTTTATTAAGTGTTTTTCGAAAATCGCGTCATGTGTACGACCACAATAGCTGATTTCTCTTAAGGGGAAAAAAATCTGCTAAAATGAACAAAAGCAAATAAGTGGAATGAAGTGCTGATGTCAGATTCCAAGTAATACTGCCAATGCTGGTAGATGTGTGCCAAAAAATAATTTCTATCCATCTATCTAGCTAAGTAACAGTAATCTGATACTTAGAGATCCGGGTTTGTCGTTCGTTGAGTGGGTGGTCGGCTATTTACACCACAAATATTTCTTGGACACTCGTTAAGAGCCAATCATCGAAAAGTTTCAAAGAAATTTCACAGCACTCAAAGCATTAGAACTGATCTGGGGCAGAAAAATGGCAAATCAGCACTTACAACTTTCAAAAGAGCCGGAGTAAAAATCGTTTAATGAGCGGGGGGCTGCCATCGGCTCAAACGGAACATTAGAATTGCTACATTTAAGAAATTGAAACCTAGCAATCAATGGATATCTTAAAGGAAGGCCCATTTCTGAGTAGTTGCTAGTAATCAGCTGTTTGAAAAAAATCTATGGGCAATCAGCTGTTATCTTTACTGCGATATTGATTCGCTCCATTATATTATGATTCCCTGATTCCTGCAGCATATGGGCCTTATAGGAGCAAGGCTTGCAAAAATGATTCAATTACAGCTCAATGATGGAGAAATCCGAAACATAACTGCCACATTGTAAACATACATCAACCAATCAAGTTGTAGTGGGTGAAGGGGGAGGGTATCAGGGAATTCAATCCTGGTAATCAATTGCAATGATATTAGTAAATACTAAAAATATTTTAGCTTCACCTCCTCGAAAAGTAAGAGAAGACAAGTTGCAGTAATGTTCTCATCTGAGTTTAATATAAGGTTATAGCCCAGAATATATGTAACTTCTGCATGTGAGGACCTACGTATTGGAGAAACGACCATGAAGATAATTCGTTTCTGTACTTCTTTAAACTTCTATTGTCAGAAAATGAGAAAAGGTTAAAAAATGATGGAAAACATTAGCGTGAAATATGCAACCTGTTGACCTATTGACTTAGTGACATCGGCTGAATCCAAAAGGAGATTAGAAGCATACTCATGACCGGGGGCGTTATGAATGAGGAATGAGTGCTGTAAGCCTAAATGAATGGATGACTAAGAGAGAGGGGTGGTTTGATTAGGGTAGGTAGGCAAACAGAGATTAGAAGGGGGATCCTTAACTGACATCGAACCCTTTGGGGTAGTAATTGGGTTAGCAATGCCTTATAAATACAGCCCTCTTATACTTCTCAGCATTCAACCAACTTAAACACAACTTGCAGTACCAACTTTCATTTTACGGAAAGGAACATTTACAACAACAAGGGAAGGTGTCAATCTTTAAAAAGAGGTTTTAAGCTTAACGGTTATTGCTGTGGTTTCAACCAATATCTACCCCACTTTATTAAATACCAAGTAATATACTAGTCTAATGGATGTTTCCAGTTATCATGTCCTCATCGAATACCTTTTTTCTGCGAACATTTTCGACCATCTACTGATTTCTTCCGGTTCCTTCCTATGCCCGTTTCTCCCTACAATGTTATAAGACTAATAAAGTATAGTAAAAAATATATTCACATTTTTTTACGGATTATTATATTGTTAAAATTAGCTTCGGCAAAGGGAATTTTCAGGAGTTAGATAAACTTAAGGAGAATTAGATATGAAGTTCAAAGGTCCAAAGAGCTTGAAACTCAATCACTTTATTGGAACAGAATTCATCGCTTTTTGTGCTTGCCAATTCTCAAACATCCTGCAGACGGATGAGAGATACAACACTTCATAACACTTGAATGCTGGAAGAGTGCCAGACAGCGGAAGAAACAGTTCAAAAGGGAATGCCGCAAAACTGCTGATGAAAAAAGAAAAGTAAATATCTCATAGAGAAAATTTAAGAGCCCTAGCAAAGAAGATAAATATGCATGGCGCTACTCAAAAATCAGTTAATGAAACTCCTAAGGAAGCTTTAAGAAAGGTTTTGTCCTAGGGACTAAAAAAAATATATGGGACAACGGCAGAATAGTAAGGTGTGTATGTTCTTCACTGATATAAGGAATGAGAGATTTAGGATAAACACTCAATTGTCATCAAAGAAAAGATGGAAATCAGTTTTCAATATGAAGTCATTAAGATATGGAAAAAGAACGCCAAGGAATTCCTGGATAGTACTGTACCTAATATACAAATGTTTTTAAGAAGATGGCGATTTGGGCCGAAAGGGAAGGATCTAAACGGAAATGTGGTTTAGGAGCTTGATGTTTTGGGTGTGAAGGTGGTATTTGACAAACGAAGAACCGAAAACAATTCCTGAATTGATATTTGTCAATCAAGAGGTCAGCATTGAAGTGCCTAACCAGTAGTAAGAAAATATAGAATATATGTTTGTATGCGGTAACCTAATATACAGCTGAAATGTAGGGGATCTAACCTCTAACCAAAATGAATATGTCAGGGATTAAGTATTCTCTGATTTCACTAAAATTTGAGCAGAGACCATCTAATGCCAGCAGCGTGTTTTCTTCGGATTCTCGATCTTTGAAACTAGTGTCTTTAACAGTATGAAAAGTATAACCTTGGAGTAAATGTTCAAAGGCTTGGATATAATTTTTATAGGTTGATTAAAGCCCTAAAGATGGATACTAACGAAACACTGGAAAGGTAAGTGATTGCGATGGAGAGAGGGGTAAGAAGAAGGGGGTAATATAAATTTCCTAAATATTATAGAATTATTTAAATGCAGAAGTACGCGGGTTGGCTCCATGTTAGATGCTTGTTTGAATTATTATTTCTTTAGCCAAAGGCTTATGAATGAAAACGAATTTAAAGGAATAAATGTTTAAACCTTCATGACCACTTGACACTGTGTCTGAATTATAGATTCATTTCAAGTCATTTAACACTCTAAGAACTATTTCAGATCAGCATCAGACCATACTCCACATGGATATGATGTTTACGCGAAAAGTTCTCAGAGCTATAGTCAACGACATAAGCCCGCTGTTTTTTTTAAACAAAAAATAAATAAAAGATCTTGTGCAAGTGGAACAAAGGTGAAATCGAAATTAGAATTAATTCCACAATATTGGTCAAAGTCATAGCACAAGAAGTTATTGTTTGTTGTACTATAGCTAAGGGCAGCACGTGTGTGATTCGAATTTCAGGGCAGTCCCAAAGGGCCGTCACGCTACCTCGACACACCATAATCCCAATTTGTATTTTCTTTCACGGTCAATCCTCCGGTGCCCTCTTCTTATGAGACACGTGATCCACCCAAACACTTTCTTATACCGCTCCCTATCATTCCTCTCCCATCTTTCACAATGCTTTTCTTCAATAACTGTACACATAAAGCCCCGATTACGTTTTTTTTTTGTCACACGGTTTCCCTTTTGCGACGAGATGTCTCTCAAACATTTCGAGAGTTTTTTTTTTGTTTCAAATATTTGAGCTGTTGTTAAATGCGTTGGAAATGTTGAGTCTTTAAGCAGAGTTTTCCAGGAGTTTTACATACTTAGTTTACTAGTCAACCACTTGTTGACGTTTATCCTCAAATAAATATAATAAGTAAAAATGAAATATAAATTCACCTTCATAATTCATTGCATACTATTAGATTGTATTCTCATGTGAACATTAAAGATACTCTGTATGTTCAGGCAAGGATTTGTTGGCAATAAGTCAAAGTAGCAGTATAACTATTATAATTTTGACTAGTCAGGGGTGTGTTGAAATATTGCCGAACTTCCGTCGGAATATTTAGGTTGCCCTTGTAACGATTTCACTTATTCAATCACTAGAATTCCATTCTGATTAGAATTCAAGTCCTGTTTAATATCGCAAGTCGGAGTGAATTCAAATCAGCCGTTGTCCCACTTCGCGAGGACTCTCTTTTGGCATGTTCCAAGTCTTTTATTGTATTTCTGAGGCCTGTCTCTTGGCACGCTCGCCCTCTGCTCCTCTTCGATTTCTTATATGTATTCCATTTCATTTCGTGGAATCCCATTACAGAGATATTAAGGTTTCCATATGTCGTAGATATGGATCAGCTCTCTATATTTAAATATCTGGAAGTTTTACTATAATTTATTACAGGTATTGGATCCTCCTTAAGGTTTTCCTGTCATTAATTAATATTAACGTTTCTCGTCGATAGACTGGCTAAATTGTTCACTACATATGATCATAATGAAGGTTTTTCATTCACATCTTTCCTATTGTTGAATTACAAAGTATTTTTGTTTCATTCCTATTTGACTATGGAAAACAAATTTCAATAAAAAAAGATTTATTAAATTATTTTAAACCTAGTCATATCTTTCAAAATAAAGAAAGCCACTCGGGAGTACATTCCACAGTGGTATATTTCTACAAAACTTATTCATTTAAAATTAAAGGTGGTTTATTTGATCCACGGGGTGTAATTTTCTGAAGTTTCAACACTGAAGTTAAATAAATAATACACAGTTCAGTATAACAGAGTTAGATTTATTCTGATCTAGATGTTTCAGGTCTTCCCATCTGTTGCTTAACTCATAAAAAATTTTTTTTTAAAAAAATCAATTCGTTGATTACATCTCTTTGTCAAAAAAAAAATGTCTGCCACGAATATTACTAAAATAAAAGATTTCATGGCACAGATTATTTAAATGAGATAAATTTTATTTTTTTTATTTCTGGGATTCGGGCGTCCTGGGAACAGTAAAACACATAGTGTAGAAAAAGTATAAACTCTGCTATAATCAACGATTTTTTCTTTATGTAGCTTGAGCCTATTAACTTTAGAATGAGATATGTTACGAAAGTTTAGTATAAAAATACACATTCCAAACTTATTTATTATTTATGACGACAAATAGGCGTTGGGATTAACGCTATACATACTTCAATTAATTTTATCCAGTATACTTCTAACGTTACCCTAAAATTCTTAAGACACAAGATTTACTGCAGATCTGGCTCAAGGTGTGTTGCAAGAAACAAAGACAATTGATTCCACCAAAGGCATGGTGAACTCCAAATTACATTATCACCGATAATTTAGATTATCTGTCAACAGATAGTCCCTAAGCTTCTATAAAACTTGAAATGGATGCAGTATTACTTTCAGAACTACTTTCAGAAGAAACAAAAATGGAACCAGTTTGAAGAGGAATATATATATTACAGCATTATGCCTACTTATGGGAAAATTAAATCAGGAACTAAGACTGTTTAATGGACTGTTTTATTGTAATTTTTGAAATAAAATTAAAATTTTCAAAGTATTAACTGTGGGTTTTGCTGTACATAATTTGTCGATGCACGATTACTTAATACAACATTTTGTAGGGAATGAGAAATTAGAAATATCCAACATTCTTGTTACATTAATTATGAACATTCTTATCACTTGGTAGAGCGATATAAATTATATAAGAGCAATACTATTAGGATCTAAACAATCTCTAGAAAATTAGTTTTGGTAGTTGATCATTATTTCCTTTACAAAGAATTTTTTATTCTTCTCTGAGGTTTAGTTATTCTGTAAAATCATAATACATACATATTCATAGCCGACTTTTAAATATTTCATGGCTTTTAGTGGTGAGAAAATAAATTTTTGTGAGACCTCAAAGAGAACGGCGTTCCCTAAACAAAAATGGAAATTGGATTTTCCCTCGTATAAAACAGTAGCTCTTTTTTCCTTCTTCATTTTTTGTCTGTAGTCTCGCGCTTCTTGGTGGGATTTAAATGGCAAAGGGTTGGGAGGGAAGATGCCGAACAGCACTCCTTTTTAATAAGAGAGTTCCAAGGGAGTCATAAAAATAAGGAGTGAGGATCCTTGGGGGTGGGGGGCACCCAGATTAATGGCGTCGAGGAAGAAGGAGATTCGCCCCTCATAAATAGTCAGTGTTACAAGCCCTCTGATGATAATAAAAATGAATTAACTATGCCAGGCCCGTTCTCCAGCTAAAAAGTGTATATCTCAGTGATTTAAGAGATGGCTGGGGGGAGGGTGGCTTACTAGCACACTCCTGATAACGATAGTACCTACTGATAACTGCTGCGGTAAATTCTCTCTCTTCCTCCCATCTACCACTGTGCACTCGCAATACTTCTTCTTGTTCATATTGTAGCCTCCCATATCTGCGCTTTTATTTGTCTCATTCTTTCCCTTCTCCAAAGTCCTTCCTACTCCATTCGATTGTTTGTTCTCCAAAAGTGCCTCTGGTGCTGATCATTCGAAATTCAATTTTGATGGCAGTGGTTGGTAGGATCAGCTGATCGGAGGAGGCCATCTTGATTTCTGTTATTTGAATAGTGAATGCACTAAACGATTTGCACATTTATTTTTATAATTATTTCAGGAGAGCCACCATGCATGGTAGTATGAAACATGAACAGTAAAGAACTACTAACCTACTAATTAAGGCAAGTGTATTATATTATTCTTTGATCTTCTAGCTGTACAGAGGAGTAAAGTAAGAATTGGTGGTCGCTAACAAAAGTCAAAATTAACATTTCAACTAACTACCACTGAATATTCATCAGTGAAGGATTTTAAAGATGTTTGTTGATTGTTAGGGGATTTCTACTTAGGGGAGTACTTATTTCTATAAAACTACCCAGGATGTTTTCAATTAGGTGTTCCTATATGAGAAACATTTCATTCAAATATGTATTAACGAAAAAATGTATTTATTTAATTGTATACACCTTACCATTTTATAATCCTAATTCACATGAAAAACGTCACATCATGAAATGGAGTGAATGAGCTAATATTACATGAAAACGAAAAGAACAAAGAAGAAATACTTAGGGTAATGTGGGATATCCATCACTAAGGTAGAAGACAGTGCTATCCAATCAAATAGACAGTGCTATCCCATCGAATAACAGTGCTATCCAATCGAAAAGACAGTGCTAAGCCTTCGACTAGATAGTGCTATCCCATCGAATAGACAGTGCTATCCCATCGAATACACAGTGTTAAACCTTCGTATAGACAGTGCTATCCACTCGAATAGACAGTGCAAAACCTTCGAATAGATAGTGCTATCCCATCGAATAGACAGTGCTATCCAATCCAATAGACAGTGATATCCAATCGAATAGACAGTGCAAAACCTTCGAATAGATAGTGCTATCCCATCGAATACACAGTGTTAAACCTTCGTATAGACAGTGATATCCAATCGAATAGACAGTGCTATCCCATCGAATAGACAGTGCTATCCCATCGAATAGACGGTGCTATCCAATCGAATAGACAGTGCTATCCCATCGAATAGACTGTGCTATCCCATCGAATAGACAGTGCTATCCAATAGAATAGACAGTGCTATCCCATCAAATAGACAGTGCTATCCAATCGAATACACAGTGCTAAGCCTTCGACTAGATAGTGCTATCCCATCGAATACACTGTGCTAAGCCTTCGACTAGATAGTGCTATCCAATCGAATAGACAGTGCTATCCCATCGAATAGACAGTGCTATCCCATCGAATAGACGGTGCTATCCAATCGAATAGACAGTGCTATCCCATCGAATAGACAGTGCTATCCCATCGAATAGACAGTGCTATCCAATAGAATAGACAGTGCTATCCCATCAAATAGACAGTGCTATCCAATCGAATACACAGTGCTAAGCCTTCGACTAGATAGTGCTTTCTCATCGAATACACTGTGCTAAGCCTTCGACTAGATAGTGCTATCCAATCGAATAGACAGTGCTAAGCCTTCGACTAGATAGTGCTATCCAATCGAATAGACAGTGCTAAGCCTTCGACTAGATAGTGCTATCCAATCGAATAGACAGTGCTAAGCCTTCGACTAGAAAGTGCTATCCAATTGAATAGACAGTGCTAAGCCTTCGACTAGATAGTGCTATTCCATCGAATACACAGTGCTAAACCTTCGACTAGATAGTGCCATCCCATCGAATAGACAGTGCTAATCCTTCGTATAGACAGTGCTATCAAATCGAATAGACAGTGCTAAACCTTCTATGGGACATCACTTGATCAGCAAGTAGCCAACAAATTTGACAATATTCTTATAATGATAGATAAAGAATCCCACTATGAGTTATGCAAAATTTGAAAATGGTTGAAAATTAATCCAGTAGGAAAGTAATTAAGATGTAAATTACCTTAACGTGATAGACCAATTCCTCAAACATCAGCTTCTTAATTACTTCAACATCCGAGAAAAATACCTTTGCTCATATGACATAAAAATCATTCAAACACACAGAACCTACTTTTTGAATGCGCTAAACTTACCAAAGAAAAGATCTTGATAAAAATAAAAATAAAACAATGGCCAGTTAAAGAAACAACATTGTTTACAACGTTTAAAGAGTTGGCTCAATCTATAGACTTCTACAAATTATGGCCCCTATTTGAAATTTAATATATTTTTTATTTTATTTAAAAATTTATAATTATAATATTTTGCCGCCTTTTTTACGATTTTTATTTTTTGTTAATGGCTACTTTATCTCTATTATTAGTTTTTTTTTATTTTTCTTTATATTTTATCTTTGTTTCGTATTTACATATACATTCTTTTTTGATAATAGAGAAGATAAAAAAACAGTGAAATATCAGGGAATGCCTTATGGCGTAACCTTCCCTAAATAAGCAACTCATTTCCAGGATTAGTTGTTAGGGGAAACGCTGATCAAGAAAAATTTATACGAAATAATTAAATAATATTATTTCATTCAGCATATTCCAGAGATAATATTATTTTCTCTGTACAAATTCATTTTTATCTCCTTCTTGGATTTCCTTTTTAATTAGAAATAATTCAATTCTATCTAGAACAGCAGATCCTATGAAGAGAATGAATACTGTTGTCTGTCAGTTGTGATTAGGCTCACTTGAGGAAATATAATTAAGACATTAGTGAGAGATTTGTTGTTAGAGAAATTTTACTGTTTCCCTTTGCCTCATTAAGGGGATCTCTTTGAGGAGACAGTTCCCTCAAAAGGGGAAATCACCTTGTATCACTTTATATAGAACAATGAGGCTAGGCTTGTGTGCTCTCCTCTAATCACTTTATAAAATGTTATCAAATTAAGGAAGAACCTTCAGCACAATGGGGCTTTGAACTCGAAAGAATTAAGTAAAGAGAGGAGAGAGAGTGAGAGACGGGAAGGGGGGGGGGGGAGGGGAGGATTCGGTAGAAGCGAGTGAAAGAAATTGAATTTAGTTTTGTTCGGGGTGGCATTGTGTGGTTAATGTAACACTGTTAGTTGGGAGGCCATGTGTCTCGCCACTGGAGGTTTTACATGGGGTGCTTCCCGCTCATTACATTAATCTGTCCCGTCACTGTAGACAAAGGATTTCACCCTATTACTCAAGTTACCACTGAATCAGCCTTCGGCGAGTGCAAATTTATGCATTTGATCAATAACGGCAGAACAAAAGTTTGTTAGTTCGGTCATTCGAAAATTGTTATTTTACGAGATTTGAGTATTTCATATTGTAAAATCTCGACACCACTGAATTTAATAAATTTTAGCTTGTGGCAAATACTGAACAGCATAAAAACTCCAACGTTTTCTTTATTGTTTTTATTGCCTTCATATGAATCACAATTGAACAGAACTGCATTGTAAAAATACGTAGTACTGCAGCCAAGGCATGATATACAAATTCAAGATGGCCGACACATCTCAGCTGATTTACATTAGAATCGATTACGAAGAATAATCGATATGAGAAAACTGTCAACAAATCATATTAAAACATGACATTGCTATTCATATCATTCGTGGGGAACTTAAATAGAATAAATACACTTGGCCATTCATAAATGAATATAGGCAACAGATCTCGTTTCACAAACTGAAGGGTACACATTTCGATATGATAATTAAAAAAAAAAGAGCTTAACCATCCGAAGCAAGTAGATACGGTAGCCCAAGTTAAAGTGTTGAGAATTACCTAATGATTCGGCGAAGACGATTGCTGATTGAGAAAATTTCAACGGATTAGTCAGTTGGATTTTCTACAATAAGCATTGGGACATACCATTCCATTTCCTGGTTGTTAAATGAAAGCATGAGATAATTTAAAATACAGCGGGGGGCGGGGGCGGGCGAAAATCGCTTCCTCACGCTTAAGGAACAGCGTTATTGGTGGAAAGAAATTAAAAAAATTGCCTGACAATGGCAGCGAAAAGAGGGTAAAATCGTCGCTGGAGGGACAAAGAAAAGGAAGAAAAGAGGGACAGGGTTTCGTTTTGGGCAGATATTATAGCTAATTGTTATTCCGAGTACGTAGACTGGGGAGACCGGGGGGGATCAATACCCCGCTCACAGGACTAGCTAGCAGGCCCTCAACCCGTTTACCACCTCGTAATCCACAGGGTCACTCCTACAAGACCTCTCCCTGGCCAGCCTCACACACTTCCACCATCCGCTTTAAGTCAGGCAATCAGTCTTTAATTATTATTTATAAAAACGTTTTTCGCATCTGCCATGAGATGGAACCCGGACATCTGGGTATCTAGGCCAGTACTCACCAGCCGGATAGCTAGCAGTAGCCTGGCCATTTAGACCCATGGACGCCCAAGTCCCAGCATCAGCAGATCGAAAACAGTTTTAACTCAAATTTAAAAAAAATATATAAAAATAGACATTATTTATTTTCTGACGGTGCATTCTGTCTTTAAACCAAGAAAATATAGTGTTTACACATGGTAGGAATATCCTACTTTACTCCTTTAACTGACATTGGTCGGCCCTCTTGACAAGGAACGCAGGACGTTGTATTTGGTGAGGTTTTTCTTTGAGCAAAAAGTTCTGTACTCCATCCGGTGTACATGACTGTGCCTCTTTGTCGATGTGCTAGGCTATAACTGGTAGAAATAATATGAACAAATTTATAAATGAGCAAGTACATGAGATCTCCAGACAGGCAGGGGATATGGGTTGCAGTGGTGGCTGGTAGCTAAAATTAGTGGGGGTGCTGCTCCAGAAAATGTTTAGCCTTTATTTTAAAACTGTGTAAAAGGAATCAAACATGTATAAAAAGAAATTTTTCAGAAACTTAATAAAATCCTAAAAGAACAGAATCAAACATTTTTTACTTACTTTAACCTAAATTGTTACATCTCTGCAATATGCTGGATGGTAGAGGAACCAATTGATAAGGATCAATAAGAAGGCCAAGTCCTCTACTGTTTTTTTTTAAACAGTAGAGGACTTGGCCTTTTTATTGATCCTTATAAATTGTTACAGTTCAAGCTTAATCTATTCGGTCGGCACTGCGGGAAAGACAGTGCTCTCTATCCCTTGTGGAGCTTCCTCTGAGGGCATGCGCACAATAGACAAACACCTTGCTGCTGGAACTGTGAAGCGTACAGTTCCATACAAAGATTTTTGTATATTTTTCCATAAACTAGGGGATGGTAACTGGATTAAGCTTAAGGTTTATATATTATACAAGTATAAAGAAAAAGGCTCATTATATTAAATGTTATAGATAATATCAAGTGGAAATTGGGGGTGCTGCAGTTCCACAGTGCCTATACGCGAGCCGCCACTGATGGGTTGTCTTGTCAAATTGATGGAGATCATGCTTCCTAGGTGCGTCTACTGAATACCTGCTAGGTATCATTAAGGAGTGTTAATGCGGTAACAGATATAGAAGCATGAATTTGAGCTGGAACCAAATTAAGCATCCATACTTATTCGGCTTAAAGTTTATATGAAACTTGGCCACGACGAACAACTTTATCATTTTTTTTTTTGTATTTATTTTATAGAGCATCTTAGTTTGCTAGCTCAAAATTATTACATTGTACATTTTCCTAATTAGACAGTTCAAGCTCTGAGTTGGTGTATTAGTTACTGCTTCGGTCAAAGGTGCATGTGCACTATGATTAACTCAGGTAAGTACAGGTAGCAAGTCGTCCAAGAAGGACTAGTTATTAAAAATTACGGATGTTATGAGTCTTTTAGTACTTTCCAATAGTACCTAAAGGCTACTGGTTAGGAAGGTTAATCCTCAAAAGACACTTCCAAGAAAGAACCCATATCAAATAGATTGCAAATCATTGCGATTTGAAAATTTTATATATCTTTTTACAGCGCATTTCCTTTAGGATTTATTGGAAGCTAAAAGCAGTCCATGCAGAACTAGGTAAAAAGGTTGCAAGCATGGTAACATGAGGGTGGTGACCAGGAGTATCTATGCTTTAAAAGAACTTCAAGAAATTCTTCAATTTAATTTTTTATTTCTTAACGCACCAGCTCATTATTTCTTGGATCCTCAAAAAATTAAATTATTATTATTTGCCTCAAGTGGCCAACAAATATAATTGTTGTTAAAATAACATTTTAACCTCCCCCTTCCATATATCCTAATCCTCACGTTTAACTAGGAAATGGAGTAAATTGTTCTACTTCCAGTCCCATTAACACCAATTCCAATTAATGTCCGTCCAATGATATTGTATGTTTAGCTATAATCAAGGTTTCTCAAGCATAAACAGGACAAATAATGACCCTCATCTCTAATATACTTTGCTTCAGTGTCACTGGGAAAATACGGATTTCCAAATCGATGTTATATGTACTATTTTACTGTTTATCATTATGAAGTGCGTTGGCATTTTTTTAATCTACTACTAAGTATTAACCTTATAATTGGCTTGTCCATAATTTTCAACATTCATTGTTATGACATTCTGTGAGATTTTCAGTGTCGGCACTGATGCGAGTCCTTCATAACACAGCAGAGCGAGCCCTCAGCAATTTAGAAACGAGAGGGTTTCAAGGGAAGGAGGGTTCGCCCTCATTACACAACCACACACTCCTAATATAATTCATGCAAGTGAAATTACAGCAATTTGTATGAACATTTATGACCCCCCAGTTAGCATCCCCTTCCTATATAAAGGGTTTAGCTCCCAGGTAGTTGTAGGCTTTGGTTGGAGGCCAAAAACTCGTATGTAGATAAGACTTGGGGGTCTAAGAGGCTAATTGTTGTTGTTAGATAAGGGACAAGGGTTTTGGGGTAATAACTCCAAATTGAATATTAGCTGGCCCTAAGGGTGCCCTAATATGTAGAGATTGTATCGAAGGAAGGGTTGCTCGTCCTAAAGGGTGAGATTTCCATCTACTCCTAGCCTCTATGTCTTTTATAATGGCCGTGTCCTTTGGATTCCCACTATCTCACAAGATTTAATTAAATTATTCAATCCCGTTCATTATTACACCGTCTGGTCTCAGATTAATGGCTGGAAATAATTGGTTATTTCTTTTAACTTTAAAGAATGAAGCAAAATTGTTCAACCACTCAGTCTCATATTTATTTTATTTTTAATTTACACACATACCTTCATTAAACGCCAATGTCAATAAGAAACCAAGTATACTACCGTTTACTCATCTCATATAATGCTATGGGAAACCCCAAAATATAGTTGAGTCGCTGAGCTCTCAAATCACTTACACTCATTGTCTATTGCGATGGAAAACATTATTGATTTTTTTTAATACTTGGGTTTTCATGTTCATGTGTTAAGGCTTGTGTTTTGACATTCTTGGTAAGTTTCTTGAATCGAAAGTTTGATAGCCACGTGGGCGAGGGAATGTTCTTGGAACTATTCGTTAACCGGAAAAACAGGATGTAAAATTTGTCGATAATATATCGTTTGCATAAATATTATACATATTTTCACTTAAGGCAAAAACATTGACAGCTGCTCATGTACTTACAGCTTAAACTTCATGCAGCATGGATGGATGTGTTCGCAAAAAGGAAAAAAAGTTGTGAAAGTATCACTTTCAGAGTGACTAATAATAATCAATATAAAAAAGTAAAAATAAAATAAAGTTCATAATCTACAGTCAAGTAATGAAATAAATAAATAAAAACTACATTTAATTAGTCGTATAAAGCGACTAATAGAGTATAATTAATAAAAATAAATACATAGAAACAAATAACTTAAACCCACTTCTAAGCTAAAAACAAATAATCCAAAACTAGGAGATTAGGATTGGGCTACGTTTTCTTTTAATATGTAATAAATAAAAAACACTTCATTTAGGGTTCATAATAAGGGGTATACAGAAAAAAGAATTTGGCACGAGGTCATTTATGGTATGTGTTTTTCCAAAACGTAAAAAATATGATTATTTTACGCAGGCGCTGCGTAGCCGATTTTACTTTTGGGTGAGTAATTTTATGAATTAATCGTGATCCAAATCCATAGAAACAAAAAAACTGATTACTTATGAGCTTTTACAGCTTATTTTCCTGTTCCGAAACACAAGACTTTTATTTTATAATTGTTCAAATATGATGAACTGAATAAGTATTAGAAACTTTGATTTTGGAGGATATTTTAATGTAAATTATATGAGATCCTTCCTACTTGAAAGTCAAGTTCAAGTCTAGCTCGTGTACACGAGGTTGAACTAGAAGCTAAACTCCTTAAAGCAATTAATTCGCCTATGCTTAAACACGTCCAGGCCCATCCTCTCAAGTCTCAAATGAGACTTTGATTCTCACTTCTCTCTCTCTCTCTCTCTCTCTCTCTCTCTCTCTCTCTCTCTCTCTCTCTCTCTCTCGTCTCCCTCGCCTCGTCTCCTCTTCTCTCTTACACCTGTATAATTAGAGAGCTGATCCGAATCTCAATCAGGCTCCTCAGATGCTGAGACGTCCCCCCCCCACTCCAAGGAGGATCATCCAAGCCTCTTATTAATATGCTAATAAAGAAGTTTCTCAGATATCCCCAGAGGGATGATCCCTTGCCACCCCTGATTTAAACTGCCTTCCCTCTTCTCCTTCAATTCCAAAGATACTTTATTTAGATTAGCTTCCTCAAACTTACCCCTGTGCCTTACCCGAGAAACCTCCTTTCACACTCACTTCCACTAGAGGGGACAAGAAAATAGTTCAATTTGTTACTCCTTCCAAAGCGAAGAGAATTCATTAACTTATTATCAAATTCCCTAAAGAAATAAATATGCAAATTGAAATTAACATTTTTTATAAATTCAAAATAAATTAGTTGCAAGTTAAATTATTCCAAACTTCAATGTTTTTGTACTTTGTAATTTATTAAAAAGTTCTATTTACAAGCAATCTGGTGAAGAGTGCACATCCATATTAATGAATTATAAATTAGTAATATTTGTTGTTTATGTGTACTAGCTAGTCTGGCGGAGTGTCGTTTTAGATTATAATTTAAAATTAAAATGTGATATAAACATGAAAGGTCTAGGAAGTTATTTAAAAACATTAAGTATAAGAGTTTATGCTGATTCTCTGGGGTTCTAATTTACTTCTCTGATTGTTCCAGCAGAAATAAAAAGATGTTACCAAAATGTGTGCTCAATTTACTTTGGCTCAAGTAGACTTACTTCACAAGTCAAGAAAAGATGAAATTTCTTAGCTCAGCATTTCAAAACAACTTCTTCTTCGATATTCACATTATAATTCAATCCAAATCCAACCCTTTTTATAGAGGATTTTATTCTATGTTGTTTGAATTTTGGAGAGTAATATTTTCAGTAACAAATCAATAAGAAAATACTTATACTGCAGGTTACATTGGACTGTGACAAGCAAAAAATAGTACTTGTTACAATGGTTATGTATTTAACTTAGCAGTCGACAAATCTTGCCCTATTTCAGTTTGAACATGATTGTTTCATTCATATCCTTCTTGAAAGCCCAGAAACTTTTACTTTTAGTATAAATTTATTGAGAAGCATTTGACGATTTTTCCGGATATTGTTCATTTTTAAAAAACAAAAATTGAATATTGTATATCTGAATAATATTTACTGTTTAAAAATAAGAAGATTGGTATATAGTTCATAATTATTCATTCACCTTTTCTTTTAATTGTAAAGAGCAAAAACAATATTTTTATATTTCTGAGGAGCCAAAAAATTAGCTTTTATTTGTAAACGACCCAGATTTATAATTGCTATTTTTGGTAGTTGTTTAAGTACAGGTATAATTTTTTTTTTAACATTAACATTTTGTTACTCCCCACAGCATTGAATATTCTGTAAACTGATGTATTCATAAATAAATAATATGTACACAACCTTGATGTGTGGAGAAACCTTGAACCAGAGGTTCTACACATTCCCCTTCTCCTGAATTATGTGAAATTTTACTTAGCTTACATCAAGATTTGTTCAATCGCTCGGTATTTACTCAGCAGTTGAGGAGCTAATTGAATAAAGTATTGGCTCTCTAGAGACTCCAATGGCATGATAATACAACTGGGAATGCGTATTCTACACTACCATATTTCAAGGCATTGTTGCAGAACATAGGATTTTATGGGTTGTTGTGGCAAAGGGTTAAAAATTAAATATTAATAACTGTAACCTAAAGTTCAAAAATTTAAATATTCAGATATCAATGTTTATCAGGACTTTCCACATTTTTCAAATTCTATATTTAAAATATTCTGTTCTTTCGTGGGATCAATTCTTGTTTTCACATTGATTATGTTTTCATACTTATATATATGAAATATAAAACACTATAAACAGTGCTAATATAAGCGAATGAGTATTCACTGCCAAAATAAAATAGAGAAATAAATAGCGTTGTGGAAAAATTAAAGTGGCTTAAAATGTGTAGGGTGGGGATATCTTTTATTATAACGGTGCCCCTTCCATTAAGTGTTTAAGTAAGGGACTTTATCTGAACAGGAAACACGTTACCGGTTGCCGGTATATTTTAATTTATATCAAAATAATAATTCATTGGGTAATTTATAATGATAACGTCACGGTGAGAATTTAGGGAAGATAGCCGGCGAAGAGGGTAGGCAAGCCAGCTTTACAGCTCTCCTCTTCGGGTCTAAGGGGCATTTGCTATGGGAAATAATAAAGGAGTTTTATATAACACAAATAAATATTCATGAAAGAAAATGATTAAATTATTATAAGAACAAACAAAAATAATGAGAATTATAATAATCAGTTGAGAGCATTTTTCTAGTATTATATTTCCTTTTAGCGTTACCTATGGATTTCTGCAAACATGAAAACTGGAAATTACGGTAACAAACTCTTTCAATTATTAATCATTAATTTCTGAACGCTTCTAAAATCATGACTGACTTCATCAGCTATTCAGTTTTACTTTTTAGTGAATATATATTTTTATTCAAATACATTTTAATACTTCATATTTTCATTTAATAACGGAATATAACAAGCTCTATGTTTTCAGATTAAACTATCGACAACTACAGAAAACTCTTTGAGTTAGATGTATTGAGGTCCAATAAAATTACAGTGTATTGATATTATTATGGATTTTTAACCCAGATTAAATATAAACTTAAAAAAATAATTAATGAATGAAAATAAGAATACTTGATGGAAGAACCGATAAAGGACCAAGGAGTGCTATGCGGCCGTCGTAATTGCAAATCGATTAGGTTATCCCAGCTCTTGAACGTGTTACCTCCAAGGCGGAAATGTAGTACCTAATTATCAGTGAAATTACAGTCACTCTTGAAATTCTTGAATAAGGAAGTTACTTGACGTTGTAGGAACCGGTAATTGTCAACGTACTTTTTGACATGTCAGAAATACCCGAATTCACCCTCCGTTATTTGGCGATTTCCGTTTCTTCGACACCCACTCATCAATATGAATCAGTCCAGGAACTTATTGAACGGAAAATTAACAATTTTCTTTTAATTAAGTTAATTGCAAAACCACAAAGAGGGGCCTCTCTAAAGTGGAATGTGATTGGGAGTTATTAAATTTTCATTAACTGTAGATGTGTTTCGCTATCCAGACTTCTTTAAAGAATTAATCGTGTCAAATGAACGTGAGTGTCATACAGAAAGTATGTGCAAGTCAATAATTAGTGGTAATTAATAGTAAATTAATGGCCACCAGGCCGTGTGGGTTATGGCATGGGTACGTCTTCCACTACTGTCAGTAAGCTAAAGGTAAAAATAGGTGCAGGCTTGATCATCGCAGAGGGAGGGCATTAGTTCACGAGTTCGCTACCAGAGTGTGTCAGTGCCGTAGTGCTTATGGATCAGTGGAATCTAACGAGTAAATACGTCTTACAGCCACTCGGGATGACTAACGATTATAACTCTCATAGATCCAGATCACCGGCAGGAAGAGTGTAGAGGATTAGATAGGGTGAACTGACCACTGCTCACAGGGTAAAATGAGACCAGTCAGTCTACTGGAGGCAACTCAATCAAGCAAGGTCCTCCTTGGTTAACGGGGGTCGTACGACAATTTGATCACAGACTACGTAAATATCTGATCACGAATCCCTCTCGGGGGTGGCTAAGATCTTTAACCCTTTCCACTCCAATGTCGAGTGTCACTCGACACTGATTTTGTTCCACTAGCTCCACTGTCGAGTGATACTCGACATGGTGTAATACCTCTTTTTGCGGAAAATTTTAAAACAGGAGGGATTTAGGGAAAACACTAAAATTAAAAAAAAACGTAATTTTAGCGTGGAGCTGGTGGAATAAAAACAAAAACAGCCTTGGAGTGGAAAGGGTTAAGGTTTACAATGCCAACCGGAAAAACAAAAATAGTAAATTATTATACGCCAAACGGAAGAATGACAAATAACCACACAATTACACAAATTAAAAAAATAAATAAAACTGACTAAATTATGAGGAAACCCAAAGGTGCTATAGCTAACTGGTGAATCTAGTGGGGTGTCGGGTGAGTGGCCGCCTGTTGCAGCCCCACCGTGAAAAATAGCCGCTAGTAAATTGGGGGTGCATGACAAACTATAGCCTCCCTCCACCCCTAGCCTTATCTATAGCCCCCTCTGCTCACTACTGATAACAGCTCAAGGCTATTTCCTACTACAACCTCTCCAAGATGCAATCAGTTGTTTATATCTTAACTCCTAAACTATTGAATAAGACTTCTGTACGTTCAATTCAATCCTCTCTCTCTATCTTTGGTCCTCCCAATCCCTCTCTTTTTAAAAAATAGCATTTCTCTAGATTCATTCAAGCATGATTGCACCGAACTGGTTCTACATGCACTAATGCGTTACCCAACGCCAATTACACAATAGAAGTACCTGATTAATTTTCAAAGACCAAATCGAAAAGAAGTTATGTCACTAGAACGACACCGTTGATGTTTTGAAAAATTCAATTCCTCACATTGTAACGTATTGATTGTTAACATTAGTAAAGACCTAATGTAAACAATAGTTATGGGCATAAAACATTTCTGGATATATTATATCATCGTGTAATAATTCGTATCGTGTGAGTGGTGAAAGTAGGTGTTCAGTGATGGCTGGAAACCAATATATATATATATATATATATATATATATATATATATATATATATATATATATATATATATATTCATTTATATCGACCATGTAGATAAACTGCCAATACCCCTGACTTTGGACTTTAAGAACTTTTTGTTTACTATCATGAAACGGTTAAATATAGTATTTAATTAGTTATTATTAGTTATAGATAGTGATTAAATAAAAATCTACAGTACATCTACAGTGGCGAGTTCAAAAGAATTTATTTAGTGATGACTCATTAATTAAAAATCCTTTGTCCCACGCTTGCTAGAAAAGAGTGATAACCTGTAGATAACCCGCCCCAATTAGCTAATGTAGCAAACACTGGACGATAATAAATAACAACAATAATAATTCTTAATAGTGAATTTCCTTCAAAATGTTTAATATAGTAAAAGCAGAATAGAGTTTGCAGGTTTGAAAGGATCATACACGCAAGCCAACAATTGAACTGGTTTGATAAATGCAATGTGCGAAAAGCCAGTATATTTCTTTGCCACATTCTTGAGTATGTAAATTTACTTTTTGTTATCTTTGTCTATAATCGAATTGGATGTTCCTCGACGTGACTAGGATTTGATGGGGTTTCACTACTTTACCTATTGGAATTTACGTTCGGTCACTTCGTTCTATTCGTTGTTTATTTTACTGCATGATCTTGTTTTTCTTAATTCAATCGTTGAACTGGTTCCATATGTTTAAAGAAACTGTGTCTATTTTTTATTTAATTGCATTTTGTATTTTTTTTTCGTTCGAAATAATAAGTTCATGTACAAATGAAACGAACGAGAACATTTAGATTATTCATTTTTCGGACCAATAGGACCCAATATTTCACAGCCGATTATCAGAAGACTAGTATGGGGTTGACATAATAGAAAATTTAGAGGTATTCAGAAAATAAATTTTAGTAGAAAAACGGCATTCCAGTTGAATGAAGCAGTTAGTGCTACTTCCTACCAGGAATCGCTGAAATGAGAAAAAAAAGTGGCTTGTATACATAAATAGTAGTGGAGACCAACAATTTGACTATATGTAACTAGTGTTCTTTAAAATAATAAAATTATAAACGGCTTTCTGCAATCTGACACTTCGTAACTCTTAAAAAAGTCTTGGAAGGCTCAAGAACATCATTCGGTGATCTACTTCTGGTTTTATTTAGAACATGAATAGTTTGTAGAAAACAGAAAAGTTATTATTAAAACGAGACAACAATTTTAATGCTAGATTTGCGGCGATTTCCAGCTGAAAAAGAACTATATTTTAACTACCATGCGATTCATGCCATATTTTATTAGCCAAAGAGAGCTTGCAATACCCTCCCCCTCTTCTAATTCTTTGTCTTGGAGGTTGTTAAAATTGGGAATTCTGATTCTCGGAAGGTTTTCTTCCAGAGAAAAGAAACCCTGTTCCTTGCTGGAAGTTTGCACAGATGAGTGCAGAAAGGTCCATTTCGCACTGTAGCTACCCTGATGAAGTGGCATTACGCCCACAAACATATACGTAGATAAGAATGTTTAGATGGAAAAAAGTGTTTTTATTGGCTTGCCTTCCATAAATATTTTAAAAAATATTTGATAGTGTGCAAGAATGTTATAAGAAGGATCTATATTTATGTACATTTGGACGGGCTTACATTTTTTCATCTACTACTTTCGATAGGCAATTATATGCAGAACTGTTTCGAAAATCTCGCTTTGAGTGGAATCATAACAGATGATTTTCTTCAAGAGTAATATTCTAAAAAGGGGCGTTTATGAGCTGATTCGAAAAGGGATAGAGAGGAGTGATTGGTTTTTGATTCGAGTTAAATCAAAGAATTATTGATTATTATTATTGGCATAGATTCAAATGTTGCTATTGGTATTATTATTTATGAATTACTCAACGTTAGTGGCTACCCGAAGCACTAACGATGAGTAAGTGCTTCTCTATCTACGTCAAATTCTATAGCAATGTTTTTTTTCTGGGGAAGTGGACGGCTATCGCTATAAAAGAATTCTAGGAAGGGAGGTAACACCTCCAG
The DNA here is from genome assembly GCA_019009955.1 of Riptortus pedestris. Lineage (NCBI taxonomy): Eukaryota > Metazoa > Arthropoda > Insecta > Hemiptera > Alydidae > Riptortus > Riptortus pedestris. The sequence continues at coordinate 212,720,430 of CM032228.1, read as the reverse complement.
TAATGGACAGAGCCGGTTCATTTGCCACCCTACTGCACCTTCTACTGGCCTACACCCCTAGCTCACATTCTTAGGGTGGCTTTTTAGGGGGAGGCTGCTCTCTAAGTACTGCAGAGGGAGCTTCGTCACCTTCATCACCGCTTCAAGCTCCACTGCTTTGAACTATTTGTCACGTCTTAAAATGGCCTTAGATATGAAAGATCCGATAAATGTGAAGCATTTTTTTATAACATTTCATGATAACAATGAAACTTAAGATTCCGAAGGAACCAATTTCCGAATCCGTAGATTGGAATCTTTTTTTATTTCTGGCTAAAACCTAGTAGAAGCCAGGAAAAACTCCTGAAATCCATGGTGCCCCTTCCGCACCTTCTCGTGAATAATTACTGACTTCCTGATCTCGTGGCTGCAAGACAATCGCAACAACTAGTCCAAGGCCCGTGATCGGACACCATTTGGCATCCACGTATTAACACTATTTGATAACAGACAGATGCTCATATATTTATTATCCAGAATAAACAACACATCGAATTTCAGGAAAAAGAAAGGATCTTAAGGCCTCAAACCAACTTATCTTTGTTAACTTGTTTCAAATGTTTCGCCCTCCTGGCACAAAACATACAGCAGGAGTAAATTTATACCTCAAATCCATTAAGGCAACTCATCATTTTCTTAGATACTTCGAGTTCTAACTAAACATTAAAATTATTCCCCTAAGTCAAAATAATATTAAAGCTCCACAGAAGAATAAAAAAAGTCCTTATTAAAATCAGCCTTGCTAAGCGGTAATTTGTTACACAATATCTAATCTCTTAGCAGGTAGGTTCTATAACCCTCATTAGTGCTGTGCCATATTTAACTGTAATCATAATTATATAACAATTATAAAATCCTAGATTATATTCACCAATCATAATTAATTAAATAAAATAAAATTAAGAATTAAAGGGTTATGGAATCTAACCTGTTAAGAGATTAGATATTGTTTGACAAATGACCATTTTTAAAACCGAGTGGTTTTATTGTTCTGAGGAGATTTAATATTAAATTGACTTAGAGGAATAATTTTAAAGGTTAGTTAATACGCTTAGTACCCTTAATGGCTAGTGGTAGCCATAATGGTTGTGAGATATAAATTTACCCTGTATGTTCTTAGCAATGCTAATCCTCAGGTGGGCTAAACGTCTGCTATTGGAAATAAGTTAATAAAGATAGCTGATTTGAAACCTTAAGATCCTTTCATTTGCCTCAAATGCTTTAACTTGTCTCAGTAATGATTAGAAGCAGCAATACATCGAATGTAGAAAGTGCTATTAGCTTTCAAAGAATTTGGAGGTTCAGTATGAAGAGAATTTGTGGAACCCACTTGAGAAAGTAAATTATGCTCAAAAGATCCTTAGCCTCAGGAATTTCCGTCGCCTTTGTTGGTTTCCTATGTTGTTAGGAAGTCGTTCCTTTGGTTGGATAATCACTGGTTAGCAGGGTCAATAATTCATTCCGTTTATCCAGAAGAGGTTGGGCCAGCAATAAATAAGTTATTTATTAGCGGTGATTAAGTAATAATTTGTGAGAAATGTAGAATAAAAAACATGAATAAAAATAAAAATAAAAAATTAGGGTAATGGGATTTTTTTGAGATGTGATTAATTCTATGGGTTGAGATGGCAAAATGAACAAAAAATATTTATATTAAAAACAATGAGAACTCTTTAGCGAATGACTTAAGAAAATAATATCAAAATGATAATTATTAACTCTTGCATCCTCTCAGTTGTATTTTAAACAAGATAGTCATGCGTACCTAAATGAATGCTGATATAAGTAAGATAATACTGAGTATTTGGCCCTTACTTAAATCAAGGCCCTAGAAATAAGTTCCTTATTTAAATCAAGATAGTGACTTAATAATAAGGCGGTTTGCCTATGAATTTTATATTCTTTGACTCACATTGGCTTACCGTACAACGCATATGTAAAATTAAATGAAATTACATAATTTGCATATTATAGAAATGAGCGAAGCCGGATATTTCGCAGGCAAAGTGCAACACCTACACATTGTTGCAGAATATTTTATGAAATGTTTTTCGTCTGATTTGTATGCGCTTACGTATTATATTCTGCAGATGACTTATTGATGTTCTTGATTTATTTTTGCTTCCCTGGGAATCTTGGATTGCATTATACTCGTATATATAAGGGTCTACCATTGAAATTTGATTTCTTAACAAAATTCAGTTGGTTAAAAAATATTAATTACTATTATTATTGATGATTATAATTGAATTAAGATTTACACTTCTTCTCTTGACGTTAATGACATGTGCGTTTACTATTATATCATTACAAGTAATTAGATAACGTTTTTTGAGTAATTCCTTGAAATATCGTTCTCAATTAAACTATGTCTATTTTCCAAGTCTGCCTCAGTTACATAGGGTGTTATTTTATCTTGTATGTCAAAAGGTGTTTGACTTACAATCACAGTGAAACCTCTTTATAAAGCTTTCACATCCCCTAAAAATAAGGATGCTGTGATAATTCGTACGGTATTTTAAATTATTTATTTTATTATTACGTCTGACAGTTTCAGTGAAAATTAAAACTATTGATTTTGTGTTGTCGCATTATCTCATATAAGCGAAGCTCCCCTTTACGTGATACGTTTTATCCATAAATGTCATACAACGGCATATAACGCCATATATTTTAAATTGAATATTTATTATCTATGAAACTCGGGTACGCCGTTCTTCAATTCTTGACTTTTTCGAAATTTTGTAGATATATGTTACTTAACCAGTAAATCTATTTAGAAAGGGGTAGGATTTGGGGGTTAATATATAAAATTGTGAATTCCTCTGTTTCTATTAGACATACAGAAAGTACGTATAGACCCATTGTTATTATTGGTTAAAAAGGGCTACATAATAACTCTATGGAACATTTCAATCCAAAACAGAGAACAGGGTCCTTTTTCAGGAGGAGTGTACTCCGTTGAGTATACCAGCTAATATATATATATATATATATATATATATATATATATATGTGTGTGTGTGTGTGTGTGTGTGTGTGTGTGTGTGTGTGTGTGTGTGAGTGTGTGTGTGTGTGTGTGTGTGTGTGTGTGTGTACATACACATCTATAAATTACTGATACTTCAAAATAATTTATTAAGGAATTTCTTTAAAATAAATTGAAAACTCAGAGCGTTATATTTCTATTAGACAATTTAAATTAAATGAAGGAGTCGTGAATGCGCTGGACAATCGTGACGAGATATTTTATTATCTATGCATCACAAATGTCGAATTGACAGACTAAAAAATATTATAACTAAAAATGCCTGCATATGTTTCGACGATTCTGAAGATGTTTATTGGACATATCTCTTATCATAACAATAACTGGGAGTTATGTATTTTATTAGTTCCAGCCAAAATGAATATGAGCACAGATATTTGAAATTTTATTTTTCAATTCGTTTTATCCTTTACGGTTTCATATGCTTAGCATATAACTAATTAACTTCATTCACTCATCTCTTATATTGGTATTGCATTGATAAATCATATTAAATAATTGATGTTGATAAGTCGCCGAGTTAAAAGGTTTGCTGCTTTAGAACACTTTAGGGTTCTGCTGACTGCTAGCGCTTACCTAAAATTAGATATTCCCTTAGCATTTTTTTCCAATTTCTCAATGATTTAACTACTAGAAAATCTAAACATAAATTATTATTTAGCTATTTATGGTATAAGCTAAAGAGCATCAAACTCTCAATAGAGCACAAATGGGTAAACGGGAAAGGTGTAAAAGGCCGTTGGCATAGAATGCACATATTGCACATAGTTGCATACAGGCTCTGCCAGTGCCTTGACCCGAAGCTGAGATAGAATCAAGGAAGGAGACCAGTCGGGAATAGCAAAATGCAACACTATGTGTTTGACTTCAATGCGGAATTGTGGAGAAAATAATGGGAATAACTTGCAAATGAGAATTAACATAAGATCTATAGAATACAAAATCATGTACGAGAGATTTTTAAGTAAAATTAACATATCTCTAAATTTATGTTAAAAATAGACTTACTAACCCATTGTAGCGACCTCAAAAGCTCATACACGTGGAATAGCTTTATTTTCTACATGTAGCCTGTCGGGATTAACTGATTTCAAGTTAAGAGGAAGTTAATTTTTAAGACAAATAAAAAACAATATTAAGGGCTATTTTAATTTGAAAATATATTTCTCAAACGGAATGTCAATAAATAATCTATAATTAAATTAATTTACTACTAGAGAAATAATTTTGGCAGCTATCCCTATATACATATAACCCAGTACTCCAGAATCTCAGCTACAGATAAAAACTCTTAATTCGAAGCAACAAATTAATATTATTGAAAGAGATAAATAATAAAAGAAACAGATGAGGTTAAAAAAAAAATCATGACATTTCCCCCTTCCCCATGACAAGTACAAGTTTGTGTTTCTTATCTTCCATGGAAATAGAAAATTAAATATTTTAAACTATTGACATGTGGTGATATATGTATATATAATTAAACATTCTTTTTAAATTATATTTTCAGACGTCCATCCTTAAAACTTTTGAAAATAAAATTTAACCCTTACTAAACCTGTTAGGATTCATTTTTATATCCCAAATTGAATACGTCCCCTCCCCTCCCTCAATGTTAAGCAATATTTATCAGTAAGTTGTAAACACATTTTTGGTCGGGAAATAGTTATTATTTGGGATTTTTGCTAAGGTCACGGAAACGGTAAAAACTCAAAAACGTGTACACATCATAGAATGTATTTCCTATTTCATGCCAGTGGGGTATGACCAGGAGATATATTATTATATCTGTTCTTTTAAATTAGAGGCTCACCTACATATACCTGACTGTATTCACTTCAGATGTGGGGTATTAATAAATAAATAACCATATTCCTAATGGACGTACTTAACATTAACCCCCTTTTTCACGATATGGGCAAAGGATAGTTAGCATTCTACTAGCTCTATCATCAAGTGTAATTTACCTCGCTGTTCGTAATCCCTTTATTGTTGGATAGTTCAATTCAGAGGGCAATGAGAAACCTCTGCATTTCTTTATGAACTCTGCCTTCCCAAATTCTTTTTAATGGAACTCAGGACTCTCACTCCCAGACAAACAATTTATCAAGCATAGTAAAAGGATTCAAAAATATACGTAGTATATGGTTGAATATACAATCTATTATCAACTGTTGTTCACTTATATAAATCTGTTATAAACATTTACTTTATGTAAACATCATTATAATTCAATTTGAAAGTTATCAATATGGATATTCTGGAGAGATGCACTGGAACACAAGGTCTCTGAATAGATTTCCTGTTCCTTTCATTTTTCACACATGATAATTGTAAATGTGTATTTATCGTCGATGTGCTTTGGGGCCTATATCTTAGGCAACAGAAATGTTAGAGTTTTATGGAATTAACGGTTCCTCCAATTTAATGTTTATTTAAAATCAGATAAACAATTTTCAGCTGTATATGCTTTTATTTATATTTCATTACTACATACTTCACTGGCGCATTGCAAAGTCAGTTATATTTTTCAGAAACACGCTTTTAATTATGCCTGTCACTAATCTAAGCATTCTACTTAGGAATGGGTACCCAACATCTCTAGAAGAATCTCTTTCCGATTGTGAATATTACTGTCACAGTAATTTATTAGGCATTTCATTTCCTTAGTGGAAACCTTAGTTACAAGGATTAGGGTTATGCACAACAATGTTTCATTTTCCCGTAACCATATAATTTATAATATATGAGGTCATATTAAGTTAACTGGTCTTGTTTATTTGAAAAACTTGACTCGAAACTTTTAATATTAAAGGGCCGAAAACTAAGTAGAAAAGCTGTAGGAGAGGAAGAGTCCCTGAGTGAGGGAGGTGACCGGTAGAGGCCGCCACGATACTGAACCTATCTAGTTCAGCCAGCTGCCGCTAGATGCCAGGAGCATCTGCGTCTATAAGCGCTCATTTAGCCCCTCCTAACAAGAAATTCCTCTTGGACAATAACACTGTAGTACTCAGTCATTCCGGGATTTGGATAGACATGCAATAAGACTATATTTAATTAAACATTTAGGCAATAAATTAAAAAAAAAAAAACACTCAAAGGGTACAACTATTATATTGTTCTAAGGCATTTCTGATGACAGACCGCCAGTGTTTTCCCGGGAAACCCCTATTTTCAAGTGGTTTAAAACAAATTTATTTCTTCTTCGGAATTTGTTTTTAAATGTAGGAAATCTATTAATTTGCCAGCTTTTTTAATATATTTATAAAAATTTACAGATTCACTATTCTGTGATAGCTCAATAATTAACCATACATCGTCCAAAATTTACATGACCACAATTCATTTACAAAATTCAGATACTTATCCAAAACTAGAGTTATAGATATTACTGGGCGATGATAACCTACTAGTTTTCCGCCCTAAAACCGTATGAAACAACAAACAAATATCGTCCAAGAGATGAGTTTTATCTTTATAGGTGTTATATGTTTTGTCTAATAATAAATTATAGATTATTTTATAAATATACGTTATATAAATTTATATAAAATGTAGGGGAAAAACTCATGAAAGACATAACAAATAGAAACCAATAAACAAAAAAATACATCAGATGAAGTTGCAGATCTGACTGTTAATTTCCTAAGCTCAGATATTTTCACTATTCTTTCTCAAACTTTGAGTTTTTTCAAATTAACTCCTACGTCAAGTATCCAGGCACACCATGTGTTATTCTGTAACTATTTATTAGTGTACTTAGTGTAGTTAAGTTAAATTTAATTTCTTTTTTTATTGCATTAAAGTTATTTATATCTGTCTACTTCGTGCAACTACGTCTAACCATGACGGGCTACCTGCAGGTAGTAAAGATTTCACATGCATACTTTTTTTATTAATTTATTGTCAACTTCGTGCTACAAAAGCAAACTGCAATGGGTTTTCTAGTCATGGTGGGACTAAGGGTTTTACTTAGGTCTACGTTACTAAGTAGCTTTTTATTGCCCAGAGGGGAATCGAACCCACGACTCTGGATTTACTAATTTTATTAAAACAAACGCGTTGACTCACACAGCTCACCCGAGCCTTTTATTAGACTAGAGAAACTTATTAGTCCAATATATATATAAATAGAGATGAAAAGCAGCTAATTTCATCATTACTTCATAATATTTTGGAACCTCAAATTAATCATTGAAATCAGGAAAAATACCATTATTTTCTTTTTCTTCATTCCTAGACAGTTAAAAAATTTCAAGTCCATTTGAGAGACTTAAGTAACTTATTCTTTGTCATATACAGGTTGGATAATGGCTGCATTGTTCAAACATATCCCCTGAGAGTGTGGACAGGGTATGTTCTAGTGCTGACCACACCAGTGTGTGGCAACCAGCTGTTATTATTTCGACCCGACCTCTGCCCCTTCTCACTACAAGGTGTGAACATCGGCCTCACCTACTCTCACTTTTAGCGATTTAGCTTGCCAACTCGAATTAAACAGATTTGGTTAATGAGGCGTTTTTATCTACTTGACTGTTTGCAAAAAAAAAAAAATGTCTGGAAGTATATGCGAGGAGTCCTTTAAAAATCTTACAGATTCAGCTTCAGAGGCTGCTAGATTTTTGCGTGATAGACAAAGTGTAGAGGACAAAAGTCTTAGATATGATTTATTCCTATTTTTACAGTAGCTAGAAGTCTAGGTGTTTGAAATGAAAATACCGTGAGTGGGAGGAGGAGGGGGGACTGAAAAAAAAATTGTAACCAGTTGGTTGGCAAAGATTTGATAAAAATTACCGGTACTGTGGTAACATACTATTATATATATATATATATATATATATATATATATATATATATAAACAGTATTAATTACTGAATAGTAATTTGCCATAAATAACGAAATGTAAAAATTAAATAAAAATATAAAACTCAAATTAAAACCGTAATTAATTGAAATTTCTTAATGAAATATAAAGAAACCATTGTTCCTAATTTTCTTAAAGTCTTTAAGCTCGGACATTTTCTCGCTTAATATGCGAATGACACTTCTATATTTATGACTATTCCGAGCTTGCTGGCCGCTAACCTACCGAGTCAGAGTGTGGGTTAAGTCGGTAGCTCTCTGGTGCGATATTATTTTGCCATTGAGGTTAAAATTTGTTTTAAATAGAATGTATGTGTTATTTGTGTCGTCATCAAGTATGTAGTATATGGACATGTACAAGTTTCTTCCCCTACTGCAAGCTTATGTTAAATTAATACAGTCTGTATTCCGTGGAGGGGTTCTTCAGGAGTAGTTTTTTTTTTCGCCCAGTTACCTGGAATAGGAGAAGCATTTCTTGGCCGAGATAAATATTATATAAAGAGAGTCAGGTATTCCCCCTTTACTAGTTTCTGATATCGGTGGTAAAGAGAGCGGTAGTATGAGAAGAGGGACAGTAGCGCCATCTATGAGGCGAACGTCCTAAGACCACCATCCCCTCGAGGGGTCGCTGAATAATACACAGGTCCTTAGGGACTGGACGAGGTTAAGGGTGTCTCACTGGGTTACCGGCTTATCTCTCCCACTCAGCTCTAACACTATTAACTATAGTCTCGTAGCTGTCACAGGTTTTCCTTCTCTGGATAAAGTTCTCCAGAGAAGAATCAGAAAGTGTACGTTCAAGCTCAAATATGAGGAATTCTTTAATAAAGAGATACCTGGCAAGATCGGTATCGCTAGAGAAAAATGTCCTTCACGTAAGGGCTGCGTAAACTAAGCAGATTTCCCATGTGCTGGTATAATACGCATGTGATCTCATCAGAGCACATATTATCTATCTATTAGTAAATAACTGCTGAGTAGAAGAGGTGTGGGGGTTACTGAAACGTACACAAAAGTACGAATAACCCACTTAATACTTGAGTTACGAAATAATGAATAGAACAATTGTAGAACATCAATAATTCAACAAGTTTAGTTCTATAACATCCAACTCATAATAACAGAGATATTTGGGATTTTCGAATGCCGCACTCTCTAACCCCCACTACTCCAAGGCCCAGTTTTAACCAATAATAATTATGATCTATAGTGTTCACTGAAACGGTTAATTATCGAGTATGGTGTAGATTACATCAAAATTTTTCAGTAAAAAATGAGAGTCTTATTGATGACGTCATCGCATAACGTATTTGAATGTACCTCTCAAAGTAATAGTTCAATAAAACCCATATTTGGTATTTAATCTTGGAATGAAGTGGCTCATGAAATAACAGCTTATTGCTTATATATCATGATGGGGGTTTACTGATGGCCGAAAACTAAAATATGGAAATATCTCTGTTAATATTGAAAATAGAGAAAACACATCTACATAACATTTATAAAAAATAACATTTGCACATATACAATTTTTCGATTCGTCACGTAATAACAAAGATATTTTGAATTTTCGAAGTCCCCCCCATTATTAAATTTCAGCCGTTAACGAACTTGACTTTTTGAATTTTTTCTTAAAACGTTTAAATACCGAGTTTGGCAAAGATTAAACTACAATTTCGACAGCTAGGGTGTTAACAGACATATATATATTTTTATTTATTTATTTTTTTTTAACGGACCTCATTTTCATCATCTGGGTAGGATCAACTGGCACTTGAGGAAACATGTTCGAAAGTCGTGTCATGTGTACAAGCTTTACAGCTCGTTTCCCTTAATGAATTTCTACTAAAATAGCAGAGATTGGAACGATAAATAGAAAACAAAATAGCAGAAACTAAAACAATAAATATAAACCAAAATACGAAATAGAAATACAAAAGAAACAAAAAAAAATACAAATATAAAACAGAAGAACACAATAAAAATATTACTTATTATAGTAAGAATGAAATAAAAATTACAATATTTACATTTTTTTTAAATATCATGACTTAAAAAGAAAAATCTACGAAAGTGCGAACTGACTTTACGGTTTAAGGCTCCTCTGACCTTGATTCATATGCAAATGAAGTGCAATTCACGTGACAATCTCAACAGACCTTCTGACATGTTTGACTTACAGACTGACTCTAGCCCATAGATTGGCACTATACTCCAACACTTAAAGAAAATCAACATTTACTCCAAAATTTAAAATTCTACACGTCATGACCACTCATTTCATCTTTATTTCAAGTCACAAATTTTTAAATTAGTTTTAATTCACTGATCGTAGTTTAAGTGTGCCTTTCGGTATTCTTAAGATGCAGGATTTAAAAAAACAAAATCCTTCCTGTATAAATATTTGAAATATTACTATTTGCTGGCCGTGCATTCCGTCCATTCCATGAACAAATATACAGTTTACACTTACTAGGAGCATCCCACTTTAAGCTATGTAAATTTAGACAACTGGTTGTCTCCTCTTCAAGTTGGGAAGTTTGGACCATGAGTAAAACACTTCCATGGTGAAGGAGGAATTCTTCAAGGTATTTACTTTTTGAAAAGGCTAGAGATGGTTTGGTCTGTATTACTTCACAAATGTTTTTCATATGAAATAAAAATAATAATTGTGTAGTCCATCTATTCTATTTGTAAAAATAAACGGTTTCTAACAAAAAATATTCTATATACTATTCCATAAATACTGTTAGTCTTATTTTCTCACTCAATAATACTAAATGGACCATTTGATTTGGAAATATTTAATGAAGAAATCATGTATCATGGAATAATGTAAAAGTATAACGGACTCTTAATTAAATAAACCGATATTAGATATCACCAGAGTTTTAATGTTTCTTACTTGTGATGCCAAGACTTATTAGTGTCGCCGAAATCCTGTTCTAAAAAAAATGGAAATGGCCTGTGAAATGTGAAACCTATGCATCCTTTTTGATAGCAGAAAACAATAAGCTACGGTAAGTCCTCGTGGTGGATTAACAGTGATTTTTTGACTTTTGATACTGCTGCAGTTCGAGCTTTTATTGTGCAATGTTATTCTATTACTTTAATAAGAGAGACTCGTTAAAATAAGTCATAAATAAAAGGACTTAGTGATGAGGGGGAGGGCTAATAGTAGTTGGTTTAAAAGAATTTATTTGTAGATAAAATATGGAAAAGGATTGTCCTTCGAGTGTATTTGGAATTAGTAATTTGTTAATTTTTATTGCTATACATTGATAAGTTAATTTTTGAATTATTTTGAATCTTTTTTTTTGTTTAATTTTACTCGCAGTTTAACTTATTTCAATAAGGCTTAGGATTCCATTTCGACTAATAAGCAGCCCAAAAAATGTTCATCGCCAAGAATATATAGTACACAAACAGGAGTCGTCGGAGGAATTTGTAATTATTTGTGGTCATATAATTGATGCATAATTCATATTCATATTATAGAATGATTATGAATTAATAAATCGAAAATGAATGTTCTATATTATTATTTTTTTAATGTTTTTACCACATTCTACAATCTCTGTTATTATAATTATTATTTAAATATTTATTGTTTTTGTTGAGGAAAGAGTTGTCTTTCTTTTAGATTATTTCACATGAGATTAGAATGAAACACAATAGATTTATTGCTTTCATAATTTATTAACAGGGGCTCAGGTTAGCCATGTCAGTTAAAGCTCACATGGTAAACCTGGAGTGGTGAGCTCGATTCCCGCCTGGACAATAGGAATTTATGTAGTGACGGACTCATTAAATAAAATCCTTTATCATAGTCTAAAATAGCCATAATAACAAAAAGTTGATATTAATAAATAATAATAATTATTTTTCATTTTTATGACCCACGGGTGTCTAAAGGCAGCCTGTTTTGTTTTCCTTAATGTAAATTCAATGGTATAATTAAATATGCATTATTGTAATTATTTTTTCGGCAAGGGCGAAATTCTTAAATCTCCCGCCTGTTTATAAAAACATTATAGGAGATATGGATGAGGGAGGCAAGCCTTGAAGGGAGTACATAAATAAGACTTCGGGGGTTGTAAGTATAAAACTGTTTGTTTAAAATTATCCTTGCTCGCTGCCGGGAGGGGTGTAAGACAAGGGGAGGGTGTTCTGAATGACAAGGTCTTAATAATCCGGTGCACTTTATCAATGGGGTAGCTATTGGGGTGTTCCCCATTTGCATGTTAACAAGACGCGGGGCTCCTTTGCCCTCTCTACCGGTGATAAATCAAACCTCACTCCTCAGGATATGAGCCAGCATAAGGAGGGGACCTTATTCTAGATCTGTCGCCTTATGCGAACAGTCCTCTGATACCGTCTTAACTCGGCAATTTACGAGTACGTCTTATGGGAATAAAGAAGGTAGGCTTCTATATCATATGCTAAATATGCCATATGTGTCTCTTGCCATCTTATTTTTCCTATTATGTAACTATTACTAACATTTTCATTAAGGAGTGATATTAATTTCGCGGCACTCTCAAGTCTATGCATGTGCTATTCTTGGACAGTATGGACAGAAAAATGGTCTAGTTAAGTATTCTAACCCAAAATGAAATGAAGTTGGCGTGCTACTAAGAAGCAGCAATAAGGAAATTTCATGTCTTGATTTACCAATGACCCGACAACACTAAGCTGATATCACTTGTAGGCAATGGGTTTTTGGGAGTTTGTGCTCCTGATGAAGATTGTTCAGTACAGTACGTTTCCATAAATTAGTTCACGCCGTGAGGCGTGTTCAATCGTTAATGTCAGACTCTGTTGAACTACCGTTTTGCTGTTTAAGCATTTTGATAGCCAGACTGTGCGCTATTGGTTTCGCTGAAAGAGTGGAACCCCGGAAAAGATCATCTATGAAACGCCAGGTGTAGGGAGAATAAGATTCAGGATGAGGCAGAAAGATCTAATTCAGTTAGAAGTGTTAACGAAACTAGGAATTTTAACTTCCTGTTTAAACTAACTTTTTAACAGGAAATCTGTTAACCCCAATGCATGTTCTAATATAATGTGCTGTATCGCCTTTTAGTTAGATAAATATTTCAAAATCTTACCAAGACTTAAATAGGCATAAATAATTCCATTTTAAAGTGCAAATGAATCCATATCTGCGATAAATATGAAGACATTAAAAAAAAATGACGTATAAAGGAAGAACAAACTCGATAAACAAAAATTTTATTAAGAATATAAAAAGTTAATAAAGACTATACGTAAATATTCATGACTATTATTTATTTATGGATTGTATTCTCTTTTCATTTTTTAGTAAGTTATTAAACAATTAATTTTAAATCAATTGAACTATATGTCGTTTTTAAAAGCCAGTATCAATGCTCATCTCGCTTGAAAAACGCAATGATGATTGTGGTCTTTTAGCTTTTAAGATAATTCCTTGACGCTGTATGCTATAAAGGCTCGATAAGTTGTCTATTGATGAAGAGCTAACAGCAAAATATTGACTTCGGATAAAATAATGGAATGGAGTTAAGTCAGAGAAACTTAATGCTTTATATTAAAGACTTCGTTCTATTAAACTGAGTAAAGAAAACGTTTTGATAAACTTCATTTAAAATGATTTCATTTGAAATTAATACCCGATATCTCCGTTCCAATATTAAAAGTATTATAGAACATAATTTATATATCTTTTTCATGATAATTTTAATTTTTTCTATACCAATTTTTTGTATTTGTCATAGGCATGAAAAAATTCAGAGTTCAGACTGTAGCCCACCGCTTCCCTTAGTCGATCAAAAGAGCACAACAGTTCTAGTTATGAAATAACACCATTCTAAGCCTAGTAGTTTGGGATTTTTGCTAGATATGTATTAATACATACGTATATAAATCACGCTGAGACTAGTCTAAATGGGTTTAGGGAAGGTCTAAACCAAAATACACTCTTTAGTTCGTAGAAGGAAGTAAAAAGCAAACCACAAAATTGCGATAAGCACAAGACTAAGGCCCTGAGAAAAATAATACCTCTTCTATGAAACTATATTCTGCTCACTAGGTGGTTGAATGGCTATCTTATTTAAAACTAATATGTTTCCTTTACATGCTAATATGAGAGCTTGGTCACTTCCGCACTCTGACTTAGCATGACGTGTCCTTTGACACTGTAAACAATGATATATGTATATATATATATATATATATATATATATATATATATGCCTTGTACAATTTGAATGCGATAATCCCAAAAATAAGGGAAGATATCCGACTTCTTGGAGAAATTTCCAAGTAATTGGAAAAGACTTGGTTTATGAGGAAGGACCTAAAAGACAGGACCTCTGAGTGAGTTAGCGAGGGGAGCGGAGTGTCATAAATCGCCGAGTTGCCGGCAATATGGAAGCCAGCCGGTGAATTATAGCTTGCAGCCCCTTTCATTAACCCCGCCCCAACCCCTCATATTTGTAGTGCCGAATTATTTTCATGGCACCAATTAGCGATATTGCCCCAAGCGACAATCCTCAATATGTACACTCCCCTCAGTTTCGGCAACGGCAAGAGAATTCCGTATATCATCTTCAGGGGATTCCTTGAATTCTTCGTGCCCGACGATGTCACCAGGAAGGGGTGAAAAATATAATTCAATAAGCAAATAACGAACTTCATAATTTCCTCAATATCTCTAAAGATTGATGATTTGTTTTCCGTATGCGTGACAAATTGTAGTAAATAAAGATCTTTATTATTGTACTATATAGAAAATAACAAATAATACACATTAATTTTCTACAATCAAGAATTCTCTCGGGTCCTTATCGATTTATCAGGAGGCCACCCATTTTAAAAAGATTATTAAATCATATTAAAAAAAAAAAGCAAACACTTTATTATTTAAAATAACACATCTAGAATTTTTGTTGAATAACAAAATGTAGTTATAAATTAGAGTTAGTCCAAAACTGGACGATGTTGGGGAGTAGCTGCGTCGTCCCCGGCCCCCCGTCTCCCACATCAACTCTGCAAGGTAGCTGTCTAAGTGGTGTAATAATAAACGATCATCAAGTGTTGTTAATAAACCATCATTCATTTTCTGATTACAAATGAAACAAAATGACTAAGATAACCTGGTTAAGTATGAACCACCATTTACAGCATCACCATATATATAACAGCGATAAGCGGTTTTGAACCAGTAAATATTTTATCTGTAAATAATGAGCGGCCTCACATTAACCATTATGTCATTTATGAATTCTAGAACTGTTATTTTAATTAATAAAGTGGTTTTCTTTTAATTATGATTTAATAATCATCTTTAAACGGGTGGGCCTCCCGATAATCGATAAGTACCTTCTGTCACAGCTTGAACCATCAATGACACATTTCTCAATGTGATCCAAGTAAATTATATTTGCTTTACTTCTCAATAACTCAAGAATGAATATTAAAAGGGTTCTAAGTGTCACAAGAATAAAATTGAGCCCAATATCATATAATATTTTAAAATGTTATTGACGACTACTTAAATATAGATCAGATCAAAGTTTCCGATGAAATCCTTTAGTAAAAATTAAATTAGTGTTAATTAAATTATTGTGTCATATGTTAATTTGGTTCCCAGTAAAATAAGGCCATAGCGCTTTGGTCTTCTATACGAGCGTTATGAGGTCAGGAAATTGTTCGGATATTCTATATATGTCCTTATAACTTCCCATCAAATTTCCCGTGGCAGCACATAGCCCTCATGGGCTATGGAAATAAATATGCATAAATATTAAAATATACCATAAACGTAACACGTTCATTGATTGCTAGCGTTTGGGATTCGATTCATTAGTAGTAGTAAATGTTTCCCAAATACAAATGTGATATGAGTTCTAGTCATTTTTTTGTCTACTTACGAAACGTAGAGAATGCCTTAACCATTGCTTAAGGAGTATGATGTAAAATTAGATACCAGTTCTTTAAAATAAGGTACCAGATCTTCAAAAAAGGTAGAGTTGAGGAAAACACCTTCAATGATTTATATGACAGACTGCCTAACTCTTTTTGGAAGTGGTTGCATTTATAAGGAATTTGTGCTTTGAATAAAACATGACCAATTTATTTTTTACTCTAAATTATTTCGTTTGCAAATATGCAATAAGATTTATGGACGATTCATGAAACGTATGCCATTCATTCATAAAAATATTTGTTTTCTTGGTACGATACTTAATAATTTATTTATTTTATTCTTACTTGGAAAATTATTTTTTTTTACTATTTATGAACACAAATCATTTGATGATCATTTTACATTTATGACAACGAACAATAACGTGAAAAGAAAATAACACTATAATGTTTTTTTCTTTTGTAAGTATAATTTAGTATTGACTCATATCATCTTCATTTTAGATCCGACGAAAAATACGAATCCATTGCCTTGTACAGAGATTAAAAAGAAAGTTTTGAAACCAACATAAAAAAGATGTGTTAAATTTATGATATGGTAATGCAATATAATGTCAAATAAATAGTTTTTCTGACACAAATGAGTGTCTATTGCAGGCAGTCACCGAAAATCAGGGGTTTCTGACTTTTAATCGATTTACTTTAAATAAAACGCTAAGGCTTTTTTTATTTTTATTTATTTTTTAGTACATCGGTATTTTTTTATAATTAAGATCAGAATGAAATAAATAAGACCAGAAGACCTTCGATTGATCTGCCTCTTGTCTTCATTCCCTATTCTTATTAACTTTATTTACTAATTTTCTTAAGTTTTGGAAAATACAATGAATGGAATCATCTTTATTGTATGCAATATATTTCTAATAGAATATGTGTTTATTAGTCTAAAGTAGTTGTAATTTTTATGCGTAGGTGACAATATTTGTAATTGTCTTAATAAGTGTTCTCTATCTCTGAAATAACCCGAATAAAGGTCAAAATAAATTAGTGCCTTATGTGAGCATAATAGCAATAAGCAAGTGTAACAAATCTCTTCTATCACCACCAGGAAGTAAAAACATGGTCGTATCTTGGTATTTAAGGACATTGGAATAAGAAATCACGATTTGAATGCACGTTATTTAATCACTAATGGGTGGAAATCTCAGACAGTATTTAGAAATTAATTTATTATATACTTATTATGGCTATATTTGTTTACTATTGTTCACGTCAGTAACTTACTAAGGACCTACATTGGTTTGAAACTGTATAAAACAAATCAATAAATAGGTTTAGTTGGTACATTTTGAAACATTGAAATATTCCTAAAAACGTTGTCCCCATTAGTATGGAGTACTATGATTTTTCGTTTAGGTTGTTACTAAAGAACAAGGTGATTTGTTAAAAAAGATAAAACAAGAAGGCTTTGGAGTGTGATTAATCATTTTAGTCAGTAAGATTCTATGTTAATTTTATCATTTTTCGGCGTTAACCCATATATTCAATTCAGTTAAAAGAAACATCATTGTGTAGTGGGATGTTTCACTAGTTTAACGTTACCCTTTATTTGAACATTTTTATAATGGAGAAAACATTTCCTAGAAATAATTTAATGTTAAATCCGTATGTTAGGAACGGAGAGGGCTTTGCGGTCTTGCCTATAGCAGGATCATAAGGGGTTTCTTCGACCCCATAGCCACCCTTCAATTGAAGGCAATCCTCCTTCAGACGTAAATCATGTCTGGGGATCATGTCCAGAAAAATTGTTGTCATTTATATGGAAATAGGGGTAAGTAGGGATGAGTATGAGCGAGTGTGTGGGAGCAGCAGGAGGGGTGGAACAATTCTATAGGGGTGGGGGTAGTACGGGGGGTGGACCTGCAGTCATTTAGATATATGAATGAAAAATTCAGCAGTCGGTCTGAGGCCAGGGAAGCTTTATGACTCGGGGTCAGTTTACGATCGTAGTAAAGAGAAGGCAGGGTCATGACCCTTCATTCATACTTAACCATACTCCTCCCCCTACCACCATATCACTCTCTCTCTCTCTCTCTCTCTCAAGATATTTAGAGCTCCCCAACCCAATGCACAGTAATCATTTCCATGAGAGGAATGCTATTTATCGTAATGACCATATTAGGAATAAATTTCATTTACTTATTAAAATTTAAGCCTGATTGACATTACACATAAAAAGAATACAACACATACTTATTACATATAAAGAGAACAAATAGTCATAAAGGAAATTGGAAGCATCATAATTGTATTATTACTTGAAACACGATTTTTTGTTTTTATTGTTGTTAAAATCCATACCTGTAAAGGTTTTGTTACCTCCCGTTAGCCAGGTCTTGATATAAAATTGCTTAATGCTTTATCTCATATACTTGCTAAGACTCAGGATACCTGCAATAGTGCTTTGAATCACAATACATGTCATAAACACAGATTTTTGAAGATTTTTCGGACATAAGCAATGTTGGGTATTAGTAAAGTAGGTTAATTATGTACCCCAAATACATTAATCAAGCTAAGTTCCGTCTGAAAATAGTGACTTCAAAAAATAAAACTATCGAAGTAGTAATAAAATATTTATTGTCAAAATACTCTAGACTCTCAAAATTATATTAATTAATCATATTACCCCCGAAGACACATCGCAAAAGCCTATATTAGCCTATTATGGAGCACAATATTCAATTTTAAACAGTCAGATCTACATCTCATTCAAGGAGCTTTGAATGTAACCAATGAAAGACATTTATATATTTGATATGTTCATTACTTCGATACACTTTTTAGTTTCGCAGGATCACGCACCTAGATAAAACGACCTGGGGCTAGTGTAAAGCTCTAAGGATAAAAACGTAATTCTCAATAAAAATTCTAAAATATTTATTTATTCATTCTACTTAGTACATTTTATATTAACCTGTTCAGAAAAGGATGTGTGATTTGTTCATTATTGTAGATAAAAAAAAAAAAAAAAACCTAATGGTCATCTTCTATACTTTTATTGCTGTTGAAAGACATTAGTTACATAATTTATGACTCAACAATAACTCAGAGGTCCTTAGATATTTTTGTAACTTTGATATTAATTCAGTAATGTGTTGTTTTTTTTAATCAAAGGTACCTAAAACAAAAATATCCGGCCAAGTAACACTTGAAATTTATTAATAAATAACTTCAAAAACAAATGAATTACATTGAGCTCAAAGATGGAGGCTGGAGCTTTTAAAAAAATTAAATGTCCCCTTACCACACGCCTTTGATCCGTAATGTACCGCATATTATAATAAATAAAAATAAAAGTGAGACAACTTCCAAAGGGATAAAGAATTATGGTGAATTATCGAACGGAGAGTAGAGATAAAATTGTGGGTTTGACTCAGAGGGGTAAGTGGCGCTGCGGGGAGGCCAGTGATGAATTACTTAGTCGCTCTAGGACAGGCTGAGTACTAATTCAAACAGGTGGTGTGGTTGGTGCTCACTTATAAGTCTGAAAGTGGGCTTATTAGTCTGTGCCTTTATTGTCAAACACATTCGGTGTTATTTTTTTGCGGTGCAGAAATCAGTTTATGTTTTCAAAACTGTTTTTTAAAGATCTCAAGTTTTATTCGGCTTAACCAAGGCTATTACATTACAGCCCCATGTGTTATAGGATTTGGTAACTAATGTGATAACTATTAGGAGTAAAACGTAACAATTGAAGAACTCAATAATAGGGTTATTTAGGGAAAAACGTGTGGAACTTATTATTCACGTGCATACAATTTGAATAAATGAAACCAAGAAGAACAAAATAAGACATAATTATAAATAAAATGGCAATTTAAATGTTGACAGACAAACCTGTCTAAAAAATACTGCAACAATTACCTAACAATAAAGCACATACTAACAGACTGTATTCAACGAAAATATCTTGACATACCGAACTATAAGACTGAACTACTAACTGACAGCAGTCAATATATTACACATATACCAAACAAATATAAATATTTACCAAAATATATAGAATTATAATAAAACAGGTCTACAATGTCTTTACAAAGATTTACAAAGGTATATTATTATTATTATTTATTAACGTCCACGTTTTGCATCTAAGGCTAATTGGGATGGGTTATCTACAAGTTACCACCCTTTTCTAGCCAGGGAGGGACATAGGATGTTATTTAATGAAATTCGTCACTAACTAATTTCCCTTGCCTAGGCAAGAATTGAACTCGCCACACTAGATTTACTATGTGAGATTAAGGCCAACGCTTTAACTCACATGGCTAACCTGAGCCCCTTACGAAGATATAACTTTTATTATATTCTAATAGGAAAAGACGGATATGAGAAAACCCCAGGTATTTTTGGGATTTTTTCCATAATGTATAAATAAAACATGTGGTTCTACTTGATGGAATAAATAGATTAATCTAAATAGAGATTCGGCGATCCCAAAGAAAGATTCGGATATCCCAAGTCTCATATGTATTTGTGAATTAATTTCATCGCACTTTGTAAGAAGATGACATGAATTAATTCAATAAGTTCAGTTTTTGAGACGGTCTTCTCGATTTAGTTATGTTTCACGTCACATAGAAGTCCTTTCGAAAGTATAAGTCGATTATATAACACAGCTGAAATAAGCTACATGCCTGCTAATGGGCGATCTTATTTTGACCTAAGAGTAGGGATAAGTCCTAGCTAAATCAATAAGGTTGACATAGTCTGCTGATATAAGCATTGTATGTTGTAAAGTACTGGGTCGTTTGTGCAAGCTGGATCATTCATGGAAGACAGGACTTGTGGAGGGTTCAAGATTGCAACGGCTAGAATAAAATTGGGAGTAATAAAGTTATCTAGTACTTAGTAGTTCTTCGTTGACTGGTTGAAATGAAAATACTTTCCTATATAATATTGGGTGAACTGGTTCGCTAAGTAATTAAACTTCCTTTTGCATGCAAGCATGGCCTTTTTATTGCCGTAGAGATGTTACATCCTTGAAGTGCATATTGACGTTTTTATGTTTTGTTTACCCCTATAAATAAGATGATAGGTTACCTCTAGGTTACATGCATACCTTATGCTAATCATGTGAAGCAAGAAGGCTATTTAGCGGTGCTTTAGTATAGAAATGAAAGCAGAGATGTTGCTTAGTGTCGTGGTCTACTAGCTCCCTTATCAGGTTTATTTATGTTGACTGGTATACTTTTCTCTCTTCGGGTTCAATCATATTAGGCAGTGGCTCTTCGTGTTACCCAGCTCCATAACACACCTTACAGGACTTTTCTAGCGCCGTTTCATAAAAAGTCGTATCGTAAAGCTAAATGTTAATAGGGCCGTTATGTGGTCTATGCCTTGTAAGACGGACCGTATAATTATTTGATGCCATAACCCGAGGTGCAATCGTTACCTCCTTATAGCAAAGCTGGAATTGCAAATAATTCTATTTCACTCAGTGTGACTTTTATGAGACTTCATTATGGAGACCAAACAGAGGACCTTGAGTTAGCTTATCCTCCGCACTTCGATTAGAATGTCGTCAATGTAATAGCTACCAGAGGCTTTACGAAATTTACCTTGCATGTATTCAGGTAATATTTGTGTATTTACATAAGAAGACTAAGGTTTATTGAAGCACTTCCTCATGCAAATCCCTACCAGCTCTACCCTCTAACGGGTATAGCCCACAATTATACAAGTAAGTTGAAAATTGTATTTAGAAGTTACTTCTGGAAAGGTTATGGACAATAAAACTTTTCAAATATTTATATAGACAAGCTTTAATGTTCTGATCCGATACTTGGAAATCAAATAGAATATTGTTTACAATCTCGTAAACACTAATTATTCTCATTCGATAACGAATATTATTTAATTATAAGACTTTCAAAAAAAGAAAAACCATAAAAAAAACAATACCTCCAAGTAAATAATGTGGTTGAACTCAAAACATTTTAAGCACCGTTATTCTCTTGACATACTCATTATCTGTAATTCGACCTTCATACTATTTTTTCTTGGAAGCCAATAATCCATTCAACATTGAAAGTTGGTATATTCTTAGCTAGACAATATCAGAAAGTTAAAACAAACATAAATTTGAGTTAAATGTTTATTCGTTATTAAACAATAACATAGAACTATTATTCGTTACATATTTTTTGTATAAGTATTATATTTTTGTATCATTTTATTATATATTTGGTTAATGTAAAAATAGTTTGACGAAATTATAATTATAAGCACTTTTTGGTGTACAGATTGATGGATATTAGGAATTGGTTATTATTAGGTTCCTCAAGCTTGGCTTTAAACGAGCAATGAAAAAAGTGGCATGTTCGTGGTAAACTAATATAGTAATAATAATAAAGGTGTTGACGAACGAATATTATCTCGTAGCTCTGAGAGAATGTGTGAATGGTTAGGTTCCACCCTAAAATAATTAAAACGCCTGTAACTTCCTAGGGGGAACTGGCATCAAAAAATTCATGAAGGTGTGCTTTAAGTTCTCAGTAATTTGAGGGAGGACGGTAGACGTCGAGTTATAGTTTATTTTGTCTTCAATCAGTTTTGTATATATTTCGTAACCGCTGTCCCCTCCTATAGCGGCATGTATTTTTTTTAAATATTTATTCTTTTAATTTCAACAACATACATAAATATTACAAGCAAACGATATGAATGATATAACAATTGGCTTGATTATTAACTTGAGGTGGGAGGTTGTCCATTGACAATACCCACACTGGAGGAAACATTGGATTGTACTATATGGAGTTATACTGTGCAATACACATGAAGATCTCTTTGCCACTTACGCATCAGACGTCACTTACGCATTCTAGGGTTTTCTGGAATATGTGTAGATGAAAGTGATTCGACTAAAGGATTAGGATGTGCGGGAAGGAGAGAGTGGAATTTCTGATTAGGGGATTTGGCGAGGGTATGGGCAAAAGGAATTTTGAGGTCGTTATGGAGAGTTAAGTTGGATACGTAAAATGGGGAATCTGTAATTTTGTGGAGTATTCTGGATTGGAGGGTTTGGATTTTGTAGGAATTTGAAGGTTTAGTGGAACCACAAAGTTCAAGTCCGTATGTCCATATTGGCCTAAGTACTGTCATATAAATCAATCGTTTGTTGTGTAGTGATAGTTTAGATCTGTTGTCAAGTAGTCTTAGTAGAAGTCCATACCCTAGATTCAATTCTTGTCTTTTTAATGTGCGGTGGGGTTTCTAAGTTAGTCGCTTGTCTAATGTGAGTGGCATGCAAATATTGTTTTTTTTTTTTATACATAAACAAATAAATCATGTTGTTGTGTAAAGTATAATCCTGTACACCCCGTACTTGACGCCAACCAGCCAGTAAGCACCCCAGAGTAATGTCATCGCTGTGATTGCGGTCTCCGGGAATCCTTGGCTTTATTACCGGCAAAGGATCTGACGAAGCTCGCTCCCAGATTGGAGGGGGCGCCAGACATTTTTACCACGGGGGGCTTCATCTCATGATTAGAATTTGAACCGGGTTTACGAGGCACTTTTACGAGACCACCTCACAACTTTAACGGCGAGGGAAAAAAACTTAATACGAATTGGATTTGTTACTAAGTAACACGCAGTTACACCTTTTTACGATTCAGCACCCATCCAAGGAGATTTACATCTTATCCCACCAGTGTAACTACTTGCAGAAAAACTCGCAGTTAACTTTATTGCACTTAGTGAGTAAACATTAAAACTAGAGAAAATTAACACTGGTAATAAAACAGCTATTCGCATTGGTAATTTCAATTGGGAAATTAATAAGGACAGATAAATAAATTGAAACTTCGAACACTATTGTAACCGCCATAACCAAAAGGAAGTGTAAAATCTAAATAGGAACGATGATTACTTGATAACAGATATCTTCATTATTGTCATTTTGATTTTATCAATATAAGATGGTTTTAGTCTCCATTATGTTCCAGATATTAGAGCTTAGAGCTGTTAGATTGTACAGCGATCGTATCCAAGCATCTAGCAATTCCTTGATTGTATATGAACATACATCATATGGAAAATGAAGCTATTGATAAGCTATAATGGAACCATTAATATAGTTCCATTCTCAGCAATTACTTTATTTTCAATTACTTTTAAGTTTTATTGCCCAAAATGATTTTGCAATTCCAATTAATAAATATATATTTATGTTCTGAAATAACAACCTTCAACGACCTGAAGAACGATAAAACCATGGGTAAACTCACAAGTACTTCGAAACTAATTCATTGAAGCAATTTCATTTGGACATTATGATTAAACCATTAAAACATGGGTAATTGAAATGAATGCGAAGTTTTAACATTTCCATGAAATTCGTTCAAACTTCAAATAAAGTTATGAATATATTGTTTTCAAAATTCATAAAAAAATTATTGTCATTAAATTTTGTATAGAAATTAAGCCCGGGAATCGTAAACTTAAATTATTGGGTATTGGTTCATTTTTTAATCAATTAAAGAACATTTAACAAAATTTTACGCTAGTTTTTTGACTAGATGAGTGATATGATGAACCATTGTATTATTAATAGATATTGTTAATATTTTGCATACTGAAGCAAATAATTACTCACTATTTTATAATGTCTTAATTTATTTTAAATAATTGCTTCCCTTACCTAGGACGAATTCTGGGTAACAATTCAGTATCCGAGTCTCAATATCAAATATACAAAAGATAAAAAAAAAAAAACTCCTCCTGCTAAAGGCTGAATGAGAGGGCCACTCAAAAGCATGATGGATTGTTCCATTTGAGAATTTAGTTTGTTCGCTGAAGTGTGACTTATGGTTCTCAAATTATTTCTTCACTAAGAGGACATAAAAATGTCATCCATATAAAAGCGAAATGATGCTTTTCAGAGAGAAGCGACAAAGACAATAAAAAGCCCTGGAGGTTTATACTGGCTATTATTGGATATGCGGAGCCTAGTGGCAAATCCCCAGCTGGAGGGTGGTATTTCTTTAGTAGGTTCCTACCACCTTTAGTACCTCATTCCAAAACACTTCTCCGTCAATCTGTGCCCTCCCTTGACCACGATTCCCTTTTAGCCTTCTCTTAGGGCAATGCTTTATTGTTTTCCCTCTTTTTTATGGATTCCTTCTACCCAGGCTTGCTGATATTTATAGCGCCCAAAGAGCTCTCAGATAGGCCTAAGCAAGTAATCGTAACCTCTCTTCCAAGTAGACAAGTAATATGGATAACAGAACAAAGATTCGGAGACTGCCATTCTTAAGTCAGAAGAAGTTAATTAATTTGAAGAGGAAGGTATTGTTTGAGCATCCCTCCTTTAGACAATTATAATAATACAAACCAAGTGCATATGTGTCCGTTTTTATATAATAAGTTCAAACGGTTCAAATTAATTGGATTCTATGTTGTCTTGAATGAACAATATGTTTTCCGTTTGTGATGTACAACCTCTCCTCAGCTCTCATATTCCCGACAAAGGAAAACAAGTCTCATCGGAGGTCATGAGCCATTTTTTTAAACTGCTGTTCTTCGTTTTGTTTATTTTAAACAAAAACCAGTATTATTTAGAAGTAATAGGCTTTTACTCGAGTTAGGGATATCTCTCTACGGCTACGCGTGTAAACTCAGAAATCAGGTTAACTACGTTGTGCTGTTGTCTTTATTTTCGCGGGCACACGGAGTACAAATACAGATTTATTTTAAAAAATGATCTCTTCAATCAATTTTTAGGAGTAAAAGGCTCCTATTATGAATCTGAGCATAATCTCAGGTTCTTCAGCCGTCTTGAGTATGTTTAGAATTCTTGATCTCAGAGAGAAAATCCATCTTGGTTGTACAGTTTTACAGAAAATTCATGCTGTCATAAAATGATTGAAATCATAAGAATAAATCTGAACTTTTTATTTATTTTTTTAATATTCGAAAGTAAAATTTAATAATACTTTTGATGATAAATAAACATCTATTTTTATTCTTCCTATTCTGGGCCTAATAGTTTTTATATGTTCTTCATATCTTCATCGCTAGGGTCACCAAAATAAAACATTTTTTCCACCCAAACTTTATTGATACTGCCGTACATGTTTTGTGAGTTACATGCGACTTGTTCAGGGACTATTCATTTCTGAAGTGCTCCTTTCCCTCTTACGTTCGTTGCTACTTGAGGACTATCAACTACCTCCCTAGTGAGGACAGCCGCAACGACTACTTCAGAAGTGGATAGCTCCTGAAGAGATGGCATGCAAGCCACGAAACATGTAGGGCAGTAGCAATAAAGTTTGCGGGAAAAGAATGTTTTTTTTGGTGACCCTAACAATTAAAATAAGGAGAATTTATTTTTATGGTTTTGTTACTTCGCCCACCCCCGACGATTGCAGAATTTTTTTTCTGCCAAATTGGAAATACTATTAGATTCTATTTATTCTGTTGACTTGTTGTGGTTTTCTCGCGAATACTATTTACGACTTGTTTACCAACGAAGCATACTCGCGCCTTGCTGGGGGTGGCATATCCGGATCATCCCCTGACTGATTCTCGGAGGAGCCAAATCCTTGGGCTACAAGCTACTCCACTTCGCCATATTAACATAACAACGCGCACACTCTCCCCCAGGATCAGGGAGGCTTCTTCGTATCTACCCTTTTAGCTAGGGGTCGTCCGCTCAGCCACTTGTAACTCCTTCTACAAGGCATTCACCTTTCAAATTCAGTCGCTCATGAACTCGGGTAAACGAAATTCGGAGGTATATTATATTCGTCGTATTGCATTTAACGTTACTTTAAGACCAAGTGTTTGCAAGTTTCGTCATTATTTATCGTTAATAAATATCACCGGGAAACGTCTATAGAAAGAACAAATTGACGGTTATATCTAGAACACTCTTAAATATCAATAAAGACTTGGAACCATTTATCATCATTCCGAAAATATTATAATATTTATTTTACTATACATTGACAAAATATACGGAAAAAATTACTCTAAACATTTTATACTTTTCTAGAAGGCTCAAGTTCAAATATAATTAACACACAGTGCACTCCGTGAAAATTCATGTTTACATAGGGTTCTTAATAAAGAAGAAAAGTCCGTCAAGCAGAGGTGAGATGAAGACTTCCGGGGTCATATTAAAGCTTGTGAAAATCTATTTCGGTTTTGTAGCTGGAATTATTGTGAATATCACTCTCTGTTAGATAATAGTAACTTTTAAAAGTAATCAGCAGTTATATTAAAATGTAATATACTCTTTGATTTTAGTTTTTCTATAACCAAATCATGGTTTAGTGAGTGGTCGAATTCCCCAGAAGTGCTAACTTCACAAACATCTAAATGAACTTTCATTAGGAAAATGCCAAAATCGAAAAACAAACATTAATTTGTGATAAACTGGTTTTTTTTTTATGAATATCTTTCTCATTTTTATGAGTAGAATTTTGATTGAGTATTTTAGTTTAGTAGCTAAATTTTTCGAAAATCGCGTATTTTGATCAAATTAATTGGGATGCGCACGTAACAGAAGAAATTCAATAAAAAACGAATAAATTGGATACTTTTAGAGTAAAACCACGTTTAAAAATGAAACATACACAATGAAAAGTACTTAAACTGTGCATTGTGAACTGACGGCACTCTGTGCATCAATAAAGAACACTTATGTCACGTTAGCATGGAGAGCAGAAAATAGTCAATATATTGGCATTATAGGATTATCTTCGGTTGTAACTTTTGAAAAGGACGCTGAATCGTAGATGCATTATCAGAGGAGATTGGAGCGAAGAGAATGGCCACTGGGAATTTTCTCTAAAATAGCTGTAGAAGCACATTGTAGCATGAAAACACAGTTTGCTAACGGCTTATTATAAGCTGTCATGGCCTCTAATAAGCTTGGAATAACACGTACACCTTATTATCATGTCCTAGTTAGAAAGTAATACCCAGCAGTAATATTCTCATTTCTATTATATATTGAACAAGTAGACGGGATCAGGTTCAAGGAATAAAGGAATTGTGTTAATTCTCTTGAATTAATTTAAGCCGTCCGATGAGAATTTATTTGACGATGAAATCATCAAATAAAACCAAAAGAAAATGAATTCAAACTTAATGAAAAGTTTTAACATGGCTAGAACAGAGTATCCTGGATTTTAGAAACAAATTTTCTCTTAAACATAAAATAATTTGGGGCTCAGGCTAGACATGCGAGTTAAAGCGTTGACCTTTATCTCACATGGTAAACCTAGAGTGGCGAGTTCGATTCTTGCCTGGGCAAAGGAAATTATTTAGTGACGAAATTCATTAAATAACGTCCTAAAATCCCACCCTGGCTAGAAAAGGGTGGTAACTTGTAGATAACCCGTCCCGATTAGCCTAAGTTGCAAAAAGTGGACGTTAATAAATAATAATAAAATAATTAAATTAATGTAATGATATAATAACTACTGACGGTGCATTCCATTTTAAAAAATCAATGAAGTTCAATCTGAAACTGTAGGAGATCCACACCTTAAGACTTGAGTATTTAAAAAACAGGAGTAGTCATAAGTGAATATATTGCGACTTAATGATGAAAATTTGAGCATACTATTATTTACTTCAGTTTCGAATAAATATAGGAAAGAAAATGCTAAATTATATAAAAATTCCAGCACGCAGGGGCTGCGAAACTTAGCAGATTTCCTATGTCCGTCATGTTTTGCATTTACCTCAAAATGTAAAAGTTCAATATTTTGTTTTTAGGCTTCCATAATATAACAGTTTATTGTTAATATGACATAAGTAGGAGTGTCGGTTTACTGATGGCCGAGAACTAAAAAATGCAAATATCTCGTTTAATAATCTAGATAATGAAATAACAAACAACAATATTTATAGACATTATATTTTCAATAAGATTGATACTAAACAAATTTTTGATCCGACGCATAATAACGGAGATATATGGAATTTTTGAAATACCCCTATTTAAGCGTTTCCTCGCCCTGGTCCGATTTTAACGGTTAACGAACATGCTCTTCATTTTTACATAAAACGTGTAAATATCGAGTTTGGTATTGATCAGAAAAAATTGCGATCGCTAGTACATTAACAACCATATATATTTATAAATTCTTTGGGGCGAACGAACCTCTTCATAAACTTTTTGAAAGTTTAGCCGTAATGGTTAAAAAACAAAATTTATTTATTTCCATCTCCAATGCGATTCGGAAGTGTAGCTCCTTAACGAATCTCCCACTTTTCATTAATCTATATATCCCTGTTTATAAGATTTTACCAAAATGCATTTAATGGTTTTTGTACTCGGTTTGTCTTCCTCTAAATTGGAATAGTTCAACATAGCAGTCAGTATTTGTTTTTTATAAATTTAATTTAATTTACAGGAAAATGTATCAGTATTCATTAAGTTTTTGTATTAAGAGTCATCATCGCTTAATTCTTCAGGTTCTATTAGAGTTTTGAGAAGCTCATTGTTAATTTATATTTCCTCTTTAGTCCTCGGTCATACTAATCATAGTAGATTCTTAACTGCTAACTGCTTTCTGATTTCAAGATCAAAATACCAGTCAGAGTTATCAAATTTGGTCAAAAATGATTTTCTTCATTGTCCATTGTTCATGGAATTGAATAAGAAGTTAGCAGCCCCTTCCATAGGAAAACATTTCCCAGGAAGAGGAAATGCAGAATTTCCTTTTGGAAACTGCCACACCCGTAGTTCTTGGAAAGGCCGTAAGTTGTGAGACGGGAGGCGATGATACCGTGACACGAGGTAGCTGTCCTGTATGAAACGATACAACCACTATGAAATGATAGAGGATCCGGAGATCGTTGGTCGTGCGTAAACCGGCTTGTGAATGCTGTCATCTCCCAGACCGCCCTGAGAACTGGATCTCTCCACAGTACGTCAGACGGTCTTGTCACGCCGCAGTTTAGAGATCGGGTACGCTGGACTTACACTCCTATTTTAACACTTGTGATATTCGTGGGAATCTCTTCAAAAAGGTTGTTTAGGTGCAAAATAATAATAAATTGGGAGTTTCAACCTAAGGGGGATCAGGCCCTGAGGTATGAGTACAACCAGTATAAGATATGACACGAATTTTCAAGATGTTCACCAATACTCCTAAATAGGTGGTAGAATATTTTTTACACACACTAGAGGTCGCATTTTAGCAGTTATCTCTGAAAGAAAATCAGTTACTGATGTGTAACTCATGAAGCAATTGTTGGTAAATTTCTAATTTTCACCGAGCCATAGGAGTACTAGACGGGAGGAAGTTGTTCTTGCCAGACTCACGATCGGCCACACATATCTGACACATTGAAACTTAATGATGAGATCTGATAACCCTTTATGTAAATACTAAAACAAGCACCTAACGATAAAACATATACTGAAACTTGACATTTTCCACAATATGACAGAACTACTGACTGCCAGCAGCCAATATATTCCACAAATATTAACATATCTAAAACATAAATATTTACCAATACATATAGAATAAAAATATAATAGGTCTAATGCATACTTACGAAGGTTTAAAAGGGATAACCTTTATTATATTTTAATAGGCAAAGTACGGATATTAGAAAACCTCAGATATTTAATATTTTTCAAACTATATAAATGAAGTACAACATCAAGGTTTACATGAAGTTATAAATACATTATTCTAAACAGAGATCATGCCAATCATCTTTGGTGTGGGAAATAAACCAAATAAATAAACAAAATAATAATCAACTGAGGTCAATTTAATAATGTATATACTTCTTATGGTATTGTTTATATATATATATATATATATATATATATATATATATATATATATATATAGTGAGAATTTAAAGTAGAGGTGTCAAGTAAAGTATTATAAAATTCTGTAACTACAAGAGACCAAGAACTATTATATGACCAATCTAATTAATAAAAGAAAGTTCTTCCCATTTCCCATTCAATCTACCATGGCTCAAATAATATCAGTGTTATATGAATTTTTATTATTATTATTTATTAACGTCCATTTTTTGCTACTATAGCTAACCCTATCTGCAGATTAATACTCTTTTCTAGCCAAGGCGGCAACTAAGAGATTTATTTAATAAGTTCCTATTGTCCAGGCGGGAATCGAACTACCACCTTTTGCTTTACCACGAGAGAAAAAGCTAACGCTTTTACTCACATGGCCTGTATCTGAGCCCCATCTGTATTTTTGTATTTTTTAAATAAATCTTACAAACTCCAACTTTTAACAATGCGATTTTTAAATGTTGTTGTTCTATTACTATATATCTCCTTTCCAGTGAACGTTCCGAGTCTTGTTTAAATAGAATTGGGGAAACAGAGAGTAGATGGATCAGATGATGTCATATGTGCTGATCTAACGCACTCTAGCGTTATCTGTGTGTCATTTCCTTCTGCACAGGGGAATTCGCCTTTGTTTACTCAGCCCCCTCTGTCACGGATTTTTTCCTTGCCCGCTACGTTTTACTCAATTATGAACTGATAAAATAGCGGTCATCGAGCAGGAACCGACCAGCGTCGATTTTGTACGTGGCGCACGAAGCATTTATTATAATTCGTGAATGGCAGAGATTACAAAGTCCGTCACGCAGGGGCTGCGTAAGCTGACCAGATCTTTTATTACGCATTGGTATTGTCATTCATAATATATTCTCTATTTTTCCAGAAGTAAGAAGCCTACGTAAATATAAATTTAGTGTAAGTTGGATATGAGTTGTATTAGGTTACTCAAAATAAAAATTTGATGAGTAGAAGGTGGGTTGTACAGATGGATGAAAACGAGGGAATACAATAAAATATTTAACCATTTTGATTATATAAAATGTTTGGATCCGGCTCATAACATGGGAAACTTTTTAAATGCTTGTTAATCCAGCGGCCCGTGGGCTGGATCCGGTCCCCAGTAAGGTTTAATCCTGCCCGCTAGACATTTTGAAAAGATTTCGGTGTCACTATTTAACTTTCGTTGTTTGTAATAGTTCTAAAAACCCCTCCTTCTGGACCGATTTCAGCCGTTAACAAATATGATCTCAAATTATATCATTTTTCTTTTTGCCATGCTCAGCCAAAAATATCGCTTACGACGTAAAATATAATTCGAGGGCTGTATATTAAAATAACATATTTTGTCAAATATATCCCACGGTTAAATTTCTAACTGCGCACACATTCTGGGGATATTTGAGTTCCTTGTTAGCCGAAATGTATGCTAACTACAAGCAGATTATTGGAGTTCCTATAAATAAATCATATCAAGGAAAATAAGAAATTAGTTTCATTATCAGGAATTCATTAATGAAGGATAACCTGGATGGGGTACCAATCAACACCACCATCAAGCAGTATTGTTTGGAAGAATGCTATTTAAAAGTGTTGTTTTTTTTTAATTTAAAAAAATTAATGCTAACTTTGGAGTGAATGCTTTAACTTGTTCATTAAGAAAAAAAAAATAATTGTATGCAGGAACAGAGTCACTGCTCAAAGTTATACAAATATATTAACGCCATGGGAGCTAACTCAGGGTACTATTCTGTGATTTTAATGAAGAGATAATCCAGATTGACTTTTTACTGAAACAATTATTATTATTAATGTTAGTCCTGGGATTCACAAGATTTTTTTTTAATCGTACGAGGAAAGAGTAACTATTATCTAATTTTACCTAAGGATAATCTATGAATTAGCTTTGCTTGCATTAGGTGGGCACTAATTTTTAATAATTAAATTAATGAGGCACTTTTAGTTTGTTTAACTAAATATTTATCAAGCCTTTGAAGTAATTGTGAGAATGAAAATGTCCACCACGCAGGGGCTGCGTAAACTAAGCAGATTCCACACGTGTAGTTATACAACAGAGAAATCTCCATGCGAGAGCCGAACAGTTACGGCCAAACTAGCTTTTGGCGGGAAACTCACTCGTCTGTTACCGGCCCACATTTAATAAAAATGCAAATATCTCGGTTAATATTCAAGATAGAGAATAAATGTAAAGAACAATATTTATAGTACATTTAATTTGCAATAAGTTTGGTTCTATACAATTTTATGATCCGACTTATGGTAACGGAGAAATTTCGAATTTTCAAAAACTCCCCCCTCTAAACCCCGGCTTCAGCGATTAACAAACTTGATCTGTCTTTTTGAATAAAACGTTTAAATATCGAGTTTGGTAACGATCAAACAAAGATTGCGACCGCTAGAGCGTCAACAGACAAATATATATATATATATATATATATATATATATATATATATATATATATATAATTTTGAACGGATGTCATTTTCGTCATCTCCTGGGTAGGATCGATGGAGATTTGAAGAAATTTTTCTAAAATCGCGTTATGAGTACGACCTCAATAGCTGATTTCCTTTAAGGGTAATCTGCTAAAATGAATGTTTATGTTATTAGTAAGTATCTAAATAAACAGAGAAGAATTTGCTATTTTTACCATTTTAGAATAAAGAATAAGAAAGAGGGTTTATATATATTTAATGGTAGGTCTTCATTAAATAAACGTTAATTATTGATTTTATTAATTTCATTTTTGATCATTGATAAAAAATAAAGCCACCTAAATGCTGATTATTACATAGAGCCCATGACAAAAATTAAAAGTTTAAAATTAATTGCCATAAATAATAATGTATTGAGTTGTATTCTAATTCCTTTGCCGGCCTATCAGTATTAATCCTTAATTAAACAAGATAACAAGTCGAAAAAAAAATGTTAAAAATAAATCAGTACAACATTAAAGAATGCGTTATTATCCTGACCACACATCTCAATGTTATTTATTTTTTCGAGACTATATTTCAGTATGTTGTAAATAATTGCTGCGATATAAAACCAAAGAGAAGAATATGGGGAAAAGACCTTCGGGGGACTTCATTCCAGTGGGCGGTCGGTAACGAGTCCTCTTTTTGAACACGTTGTTCTTGAACGTTC
Source organism: Riptortus pedestris (assembly GCA_019009955.1). Taxonomy (NCBI): domain Eukaryota; kingdom Metazoa; phylum Arthropoda; class Insecta; order Hemiptera; family Alydidae; genus Riptortus; species Riptortus pedestris. The sequence goes on along the minus strand of CM032228.1, from coordinate 212,686,532 downwards.
ATTTGAAGGGAGGTTCTCGATAAAAAGTCCTCAAAGACTTCCATGATACATTTGTATTCATCAGAGAGACGCCCGAGAATGCTGCTAGCTCCACGGCGACCATTGCTTTTTATCTTCCATTTTAGCTACAACATATTAAAACTCACTACTATTTAATTACTGCCTTTTTTTTTTAATTTATAAATTCTTCCAAGAACATTTTTCCGCTACAAGTTGTGTGTTGTGTTCTTCAGAGAAAGCAGATAGGGAGAAATCACTTTTCTTTAAAAAGTGTAACCGGCCACCGTGCTAAAACCATTCCTATAAGCATTCCGATCATTTTTATGTCAGTCAGACTGAATTAGTAAAATAAAAATAACGAAAAAATATAACAAATTAGAATTGAAACTACCATATTATATATAACTGAATTACACTTGTATTTGAATAAATATAATACTCTAACTGTAACTAATATTTGAAATGTTTATAAATAAAAGTTTGACATATCGACAGTGTTGATCAGCAACCTCGTATGTCAAAAAAAGTATAAATCCTGATTCGTGCATATTTACCTTAATTGTACTGATCCTGGATGTTCTGTTTCGAGGCTATATTCAAAATTATTTATATTATTTACCTGTACTTTAAGTAACACTGTAAGTAATCGGAAGGAATATATCAATATTTTCATTTACTGAATGATTTAATCAATTTTTTATGTATCCTGTAAAAGTATTTTTTTTTACATGCGAGATTGCTAATCAACACTGTCGATATACTAATTCATATTGCGTTGATCATAAAAACAATTGCTTTTCTGTACTCAAATTAAATTAAATAACTGATTTTTATTCTGAATTTCATATAAACTTTGTTATTTGATTTCTAATTGGCATACGGTATCTACGTTCCAATGTACAGGTTCATAAAATGTCACAGAGAATTATTTATTGCACATGTTTTTGCAAAAGAAAAAGATCCTTTATAAATCTTCTCTAAATATTTCTAAAATGTGGGGAGAAATTTGTAATTGTGTATATTTGTCGTATCCAACTCGTCGTGAATATAAAATTTCAACATCCCAAGACTTGCCGTTTTCGAGTTTGCGAGATACGCATGTACTTTGCGTTACACCGACTCTAGTCAAGATGGCGGGTGTTAGGGCAGGCCAAAACAAATAATTCTGATAAAACCTGAAAACCAGAACTTTTCAATACTGTAATCATTCCTTTACTTTGTACAATGAAGTGAAAATAAATAACGATTTTCTTATAATTACGCCTTACTTTAGCAATCTTTGTCTTCCTTCAGTTATAAGGCAAGCTAAAATACTAAGGTAAGGCTTGCAAGTTAAAACCAGATGATTTCACTAATCTTTCTGTTTTCTAAAGAATCATTAAGCTATTTGCAAATAATTAGAAACTTTTAAGCATTTGTGAGTTAGAATTTGCGTTGTCCTTAATATGTCCGTGGTGGAATTAAAGCACATCATATTCAGAAATAAAGGAAGCATGGCATATAAAAAAAAGGCCTTAATAACACAACATAAGAATTATGATATACATACTATATATAAATTTAGGAGAAGCCGTTATACGAGATCGTTATCAATCAAAATATAAAATAATCATATTGGATAATAGGCGAATTCAAGTAAGGAGAGATTTTCAGAGATGGGGTATATAGTATAAAAATATCAGTTTTATGAAAAAATGTTGTACAGCCAATCTTATTGGCATTTTCACTTTTAGGTATTAAATCTCACAAATAACTTAAATCTAAAGTATTTCCAATAACAAGGCCCTTACTAAAGAAGATACTTGGAATGGAATGCGAGGTGACATATAAATAGTACTCAGAAATTAAAATCTGGATTGTTCTACTGAAAGTAAGTGATATCAGAGAGACAAAAAGAGATGCGGTGATGCGGAGGACTGATTTTTCTGAAAGGTTGTATTTAAAATCCTTATAATTGATTTCTCAAAAAATGAACTACCCTTATTATTTGTACCACAAAGTTAAAAACAGGGCAAGATCGATGCTAATTTTAAGTCCATAATTACAATTTTTTATTTATTTAATTTATTATTGTTTCTTTATTTTTATTAAGGTCCATTTTATGCTACCATGGCTAATCGGGACGGGTTATCTACAGGTTACCACCCTTTTCTAGCCAGGGTGGGCTTAAGGAGTTTATTTAATGAGTTCGTCACTAAATCTACTGCCCAGGGGAGGAATCGAACCCGCCACTCTAGTGTCTACCACGCGAGATTAAGACCTACGCCTTAACTCACACGGCCAACCTGAGTAACCTTTTAATTTTTTTAATTAAGTTCTCTAAAATTGTATGACGAGTAATTTGTATAAACTAATTTTAAGGTCGAGAATATTTATAGAGTTTCTGTATGATGTAATTAATGCAAAGTACCTTAGACCTATTGTAGAAGGTATATTTAAAAAAAAATAGGCTTATGATATATTCAGACAAGTATAAACAGTTGGCCATTAGGTAAAAGTTCTACTAATAAGTTTTGTGAGACATTGAAGTATTTCTTTTTCACAGCTCCGAGTGTGTCTTTTAAAGGTTCTAAAATATTTATATTGTAAATTTATAGTGTGTTGGAGAGTGAAATAATGTTTTATTGAGTTTTATATATGTGCGCGAGAGGCACTGTTAATAAGATGGTGGCGCAGCGGGGCGTCCCTTCATTCAACACCCTCGCCTCAATGGTCTCCCATAATTACACATCACTTATCTTATCTATTATCTCTTAAATATCAGAATTATTGAGTAATGAGTTGTCAGGAGAATGCGCAGATAGTCAGGCACGAGTTAATTAAAAACCTATTGAATAATAATGCGAAGATATACTATTGTAAGTTTTCATCGGATGGGGATTACTTCATGAAGTTCAACCGCCCAAGATATCTGTCCGGTACGTAATTAGTCTTCAACGTGTCTGACAGCAAGAACAAAATACAGTATATATATATATATATATATATATATATATATATATATATATATATATAGCCATACATACACAGACTTTTCACTGTATTCCTAGCACATTTTCCATTCATTCAATTCCGAACACTCCTAAACGTTAATGGGTAACTAAAGGTCATTAGGTAATTAGATGGGTATGTGGAAATAAAGAAATTCCGTCACGCAGGGCTTGCGTTAACTGAGCAGATTTCCCACGTGCATAACGTATTTGCATTTATCACAAAACGTAAAAGTTCAATGAGAACCATTATTTGGTATTTGGGTGGCAAATAAAGTGCTTCATAATATAACAGCTTATTATTAATATAACAGGAATAGTAGTGGGGGTTCACTGAAGCCCGAAAACTAAAAAAATATAAATATATCCGTTAATACTAAAGATAGGGAATAAATGTATAGAACAATACTTATTGTCCATTCTAGCAGATTTCCCTTACGGGAAATCAGCTATTGAGGTTGTACTCATGACGGAATTTTTGAAATCTTTCTTCAAATGTCCATCGATCCTACCTAGTAGATGACGAAAATGAGGTCCGTTCAAAACTGTATATATCTATATCTATCTATCTATATATATATATATATTTGTCTGTTACCGCTCTAGCGGTCGCAATTTTTGTTTGATCGTTACCAAAATCGATATTTAGTCGTTTTATGTAAAAAGAAAGATCAAGCTCGTTAACGGCTGAAATCGGACAAGTGGGAGGGGGGGGGGTTAGACGGGAGGATTTTCGAAAATTCGAAATATCTCCGGTACTATACGTCGGATCGAAAAATTGTACAGAATCAATCTTATTGCTAATTACATGTACTATAAATATTGTTATATACATTTATTCTCTATCTTGAATATTACCGAGATATTTACATTTTTATTAAATCTTGGTGGTTAGTGGGCGAGTGACTTTCCCACCAAAAGCTAGTTTGGCCGTTTCCTTAACTGAAATTTCTCTATTTTAAAACGTCACGTGGGAAATCTGCTTAGTTTACGCAGCCCCTGCGTGACGGACTTTTTATTCAATAAAGTCGGTTCTATACAATTGTTCTATCCGACGTACAATAACGGAGATATTTCGAATTTTTGAAATTCTACCCCTCTAAACCCCCCTTTGCCACTGGTTCGAATTCAGCCATTAACGAACTCGACCTTTAGTTTTGTATGAAACGCTTATATATCGCTTCTATATGAAAGGAGCTTATATATCGCTATGTTATGAAAGGAGCCGATGGAAACTAATTTTAAATAAAACTGACAATATGATTGGCCAATCAAACCAACCAACCAGATTACTAGAACGGGATATTAGAGGCGGCTAAAGAGCGGCAAACAGAACCGGCGCATACCTTGGTCACCAAAACGCCATTCTTTAATAAATAATTTTATCGTTAACTGAGACGAAGACCGGAAAGCATTCGAAAAATTGCTCTTTCCCAACTATGCGGCTTAAAAATGAAATAAATGATCTTGTTGATAAAGGTCTCCCGTAATTTTTGTTTTATAAGTTATTCTCTAAAAAGACAATTTGTGTTTAACCTAACTATCTCCGGTAAACCTCCTTCTGCACATTGAATTGTTACTTTGTGCATTCATATCTCTGAATGTACTCATGTCCAGTTAAAAATGTTGGCCTTGTTTGTTAAGAATTATTCGTGAAGGAAAAAGTGAATGGTATGTTTGGTTATGCCATCTGTGCGTGGTAAATCCTTTAAATGGTTAGTTGCGTTCTTATATATGATATTGTTGGCATAGCTATCATTGGATACTTTAATAAAGTTGGTGAAGAACAGCTAGCGCTTTCGATAAGAGCGGAGGGGGGGAAAATTCAAAACATCACCATTATTGTCAGTTACAGAACCAATCCATTTACATTGTTCGTGCTCTATAATTAGTGTTTTATAATTTGTTTCGCAACTCAAATATTAAGCTAACTATTCTTACTTTCTTGTTTTGTGTCTTCAATAAACCCCAACATTACTCATGGGATTTCTATTTAGAAATAAAGGCTGCTTGGAGGGTGGAAATGTTTAAAAAATCACATTTACCCTTAATATTTTATTATTATATCTCCATATACTAACAAGCTCGACATTATGATGTTTGTTCTTCACCGGCAGGTATGACATCAGTATCATCTGTGCTTCATTCCAGCTTGAGGGAGACCTGCTTAATTTGCGCAGCGTTTATTTCTCGCCATTGATTAGCCTTTATTCGCAGCTGCAATTAAAAGGAAAGCTCTCAACGAATGTGGTTTTATACCTGAATCGGAGGAATGATCCCAGGAGGTCTCTTAAAGTGTTTTAATGGGCACCTTTCGTTTGGCCGGTGCTATCATCGCCTTACAAGCTTCCCATACTCCTTGAGCCCATATATTATATCAATTATACTCTCTATACTGAGTTAATGCCATCTCTGTCTCCGCCGAGCCATTTAAATATGGTTTACTGCGGGGTATTAGGCTGCCAGTCCCTACTAAATAGTTGACCCTTGATAGCCGCTGTAAATCTGGCCGTGGGGAAGGCTTCGGAAAGCTCTCTACAGCTAAAGTCTTTAACGACTCGCAATAAAAGCTTTATTACATTGTTGTGGACTTATAGGGTCTGCTGCTGAGGCACTGGCTATCGCGGTGCATCAGGCGAGGTTCTGCAGGATATCCGACGGTAAACATTATCAAAATGAAAGATTTCTTAGGATAAGGAGGAGTTCGCTTCACTATATATTTATCAGTTATCTACTAATACGCAACAGAAAAGTCAATCACGCAGGGGCTGCGTTAACTAAGCAGATTTCCCCATGTGCGTCACGTATTTGCATTTATATCAAAAAGTAAATGTTCAACAAGAACAATTTTAGCATTTAGGCTTGAAATAAAGTGCATCATATGACATGAGGCCGAAAACTGAAAAATGCGAATTTCTCCCTTAATAATCAACATTGTGAAAAAACATAAATAAAAGTTTTTAAAGAATATTATATTTGCAATAAGATTTGTTCTATACGATATTTCGATCCGACGCATAATAGCAGATATATTAAGTTATTTCGAAATTCCTTCCCTCTAAACCCGCCCTCATGCTGTTCGGATTTCAGCCGTTAATGAACGTGATTTTTAATTTTACATTAAACGTTTAAATATCGAGTTTGGAAACGATCAAATATGAATTGCGGCCGCCAGAGCGTTAACTGACAAATATGAATATATATACAGTCTTGAACGGACCATCATCTCCGGGGTTGGATGGGCATTTGAATTTCGATGGATTTCAAAAATTGCGTCATGACCTCAATAGCTGATTTTCCCTTAGGGAAATCTGCTAATATATTAATCAATACCGATTTCATTTAAATAATTCAATTTGTGCATCTGCTCCTTACATACTCGCAACTAGTGAGAAGTGTGAACCTAAATGTCCAAAAAGATCAAGACGCCTCAAATAGTTTTATTGAATGAGAATGTGTTACGTATAATTTTATTAGGGAAATCCGTAAATACATTGAGTGAAATATTGGCAGTCTAATAAATTGTCGATACTGTGCTCCTGTAAAAATAAGAGAAGTTATTTCATACTATCTAATAATTAGATTTCCTAGTACTTCAAAAAACTTAATTAGCGATTTTAATATCTATTTTACATGAATTTTCTGAAACCGCCACTTCGCCCACTTATTTATTTAACTACAATGCTTCTTTGAATTGATTTTCTGATGAAAACGTGACAATGTACTCAGATTTATCATCGTATCAGCCACTAACAACACATTCCTGTGCTTAAGCGTCTAGTTTCAGGATACATGGACGTGAGGAGGTTCAGTGAAATACTTTTGAAGAATCTGCTTGTCCCGGCATGATCTGTTTGTCATTGACATGTTAGCCTTTAGTTATTAAAATAATTATAGAAACTCGCCTTTAAATTTTAACCCCATTCTATGTTCACCCTTCGAAAATGAAAAACCTACATTGCGAACTTAAGCTATACGGTAGTCCAATGTACAATTCAACACCAGCTCTCAGGATATTACTATGATACTGTGCAAAACAGTTTTCGCATTTGTGAAATCTTAGTCCAATCTAACATTGGCCCGTAAGCTTGAAAAGGATCCCATCAGTATTGGGCAAAGGAGGGAATTTTGTTGTTTATCGGCATAATTTTCTCCATGGTTAAAATTATGATAAAAAGGACGAAAGAAATAATGCCTTTTAAATATTAATCAGAATTATAGAGAGATTTAAATGTTTCCCATAGAGAATTGACGAGGAGGTCGTAGGTCGAATTGCCCGATTCAGAACCTGTTTCTATTCCTATGTCTGGGTACGTCACTGCTCCTTCGGTCACCAATTATTCTTCGCCAACTTATTCCTCTTTGGTTCTATCTTTCTATAGCTATTATTGACCTTTTTAATTGCAATTCCTCCCGAAGCCTGTGATTAGATTTTCAAATACATTATTACAACTTAGCGATACTAACCACAAATTATGTATTTTTTAGAATAACTAAGTGTCCACAAGAAAATGGTTAACCATTACAGTACTGTATAGAACGCAATTGGTGATGGGGTGAGGATGTATTTGATACAATTATTGATAAACGTACTGATATACAGGTATTTCTGCCAGAAACCAATGATTTAAGTGATGGCGAGACTTGTTTTCTAATTGAGCAACTTCTGAACTGTGATTTTGATTCTTTTATTCTTTTCTTGGCCGGTTTCTAAAGACATCTTTTATTTCTAATTAATAATTTCAACGCTTTTGTTTATATATCAGATGTCTAAAATTCTCGTATATGCAAACTAACAGAGTACAAGAACTTGACCATGATAGTATTACTATACTAGCTCATATATTGACAACTAACTATACTCACAAACTTTAAAAAACAAAACTAATACTTCAAAGTTTATAAGTGTACACACAATAATGAAATAATCTAATAGTATTTTTTTAAAATTTAATATTACAGTCTTCGTTTCACTTCTTTGACCATTATTTTAAAAAGCCTTTGGTTTAACGATAAATCTTACACTAGTTTAGAATGTATGACGTTTATAAAAAAAATGTTAGTACCTCTGTTTAATTATGCAATTTCCAAATTTTGTTATATATTTTTTTAGCTGTACACATAAAATTTGACTATCATTTATTTATAGATATTTGGTTCTTTTATTGCGATTTGTGTACAGTCCTTTGTTTATCTAGTTCTGTGTTGTAATTGTTGATTTTTATTTCTTCGCTGATCATTGCATTGTTTTTTTTTTATAAATAACATCATTGTAATTGCGAATGTAATATTTTTTGTTATTATTTAATTATTTAATAAAAATGAACTGATAAATTTAGATAATAATTTTTTTTAATTTTTAACAGTAATAACTTGCAAGTTTCTTACCTTTCATTACTACTCTATCGTCATACATTATAATCACTCACCTGAAAATAAAGAACAAATTATCAGTAAAACAAATAACATTAATAGAAGACATTTATTTCATTGAATACAATGATTTCAGTTTATAAATAAACTTCATTGGTTCATAAGATGACATATAAAAAAATTAAAATAAAGAATAATGAATAGTATTTATCTAGAAATCAAATTTGTTGAAATAGATGCAGGTTCGAGCCCCGCCAAGGAATTAGTTCATCAGTTCGTTACCAGACCGCGCTAGTGTGTAGTGATTTGGTATCTGCGCTACTCTTACGAGTATGTACGTCTGACTCTCTTGGAACCCATCTACAGGCAGGCTGATTGGCTACAGGCTCTCCGTGGTTTACGAGGGTTGTACGTCGATTTGGTCACTGAAAAAGGTAAAAACTCTGATCATGAAAGCCATGGCATTCTCACTCGATGGAGGCTTAAGTTCTTAAAGGTCTATAATGGCAAACGAGAACAGAGAATTCTTGAGTAAATCCAAAAACGAACTCTTTTATTCGATTATACCATTTAAAAAAAAAGAAAACAAATCTTCTTGACTTAGTAGGAATTCGGTTCCTAATAGAGAAATAATAATTTAGGCATAAGAAACCTCAGAAGAAATAAATTAAGGCACAAGCATGAGACACGTCGGTCCGTTTGTTTTTCGCCAAAATACTTTATTAATAACTTTCATAAAGACCAGAACCTCGGCCGAGTGTATTTTATGAGTATGAGGCACGATAGCTAAAGCCCAATCTGCCGCTTTAAACCATCCGATTTGACGTCTCTTTTTCTTTCCCTTATCCTAATACCGTCCATAAATTACTTAGCCGTTCTAAATCTAACTATAATAAAGTATGAGTTTCATTAAATTTAAACCTCACAGCGATGTCTTCTTGGGGAGGCACGAGGGGGAAAATAATTGTTCAAAAAAGTAAAAGAGAGATTTAAGTCATAATTGGGCGCCTCGGACCTAAGATACGACGAAATCTTTTTTGTTACCCAAAGCTGACCTTTCATATTTTACCGTTCTCACAAATAACGTTATACGAAGAAAAGGTTTTATTGTAAATGTCCATTTAAAAAATAAAACATTGAATTGAAGATTCATAATTAAAAGATAACAAATTCATCACGCAGGGGTGTACGTAAAATAAGCAGATTTTCCACCCGCTGTTACCTAACGAAGACTAAAGACAAGAAAGTACGCACAACTCACTTAATATTTGACTTATGGGGAAAAGTATAGAACAACAATTGTAGAGTATCAATAGTTTACCAAGATTGACTCTACAATATGTTTTGATTCGAATAATGCTAATGGAGATAATTTGAATTTCACCCTCCTAAACCACCCTCTTCACTGGTCTATTTCAGCCATAAACGAATATGATGTATGGAAAGAAAAGGTAAAATATCAAGCACAGTATAGGATAAAAGAAACATTTTCGAGTCAAGAATGTAAAATAAAACAAACCAACCACGTAGCCCACGTTTTCCTTTATAAATTCCGACGTTATAGAACGTTAACACTTAACGTATTTGAATGTGACTCACATAACAGAGATGCACTGAAAACCTTATTTGTGGTTTATAGGCTTAGAGTACGAAGCTTCATGATATATTTGTTTTTTGCTAACGTGAAATAACTAAAAGGGAGGGGAGGGTTACTGAAGGCTGAAAATTAAAAAAATGCAAATAGGTTAATAATCGAGACAGAAAATACTAACCACTTATTAAAAAATTACTAAAGAAAAAAAGAAGCCCGAAAAACCATCAAATTATTGGATTCATGAAAGTGGTAGATGCAGAACGAATTCCATTGTCTATTTTTGTACTCATGTTTTTATTTAATTTAATATACTTACTATAATACAAAGTTTCACACTTAACATTCAGTCATGAGTTAATGATGGATGCAATTTATTACTAGCATTCCCACCCAGAAGAAAATTATAATAATTAGAAAGATTAGTTGTGTCGACAGTTAGACTTGAGATCATACAATTACAATTAAAAATTAATTATAAATAAATTATCTTCATGTAACCTTTTACACGAAAGGTTAACAAATACCAAGGTTGGTCTCTTATTTTAAGTTTGCACACAAGTCATTTCCTTGATTTCTTCTTTTTACCTTAGCAAGCTCAGCTCGCCTTTCCTTCTTATTTCTCACACCTTCAGCAATAATTGTATTACGTGCATAAATAAGGGGATAATTTAATTTTGACAGCAGTAATTTATATGAAAATTCAATATTAACGAATCTATAATTGCGTGAATTAACATTTTCAACACATAATAAATTTGAAGTGTGGAAGCGTACAATATATTTAATTTTTATTTATAAACTGGTTAGGAAAATGTGTTTAAATATAGTCTGAAAGCCTATATTTGGAGTTTAAACCAGTTCTAACGGATATTGAGAGTTCAATCCCCCCTATTTATGAAAGCGCACGTTCAAACTGTGGACTAGCAACAATGAATATTTCATGGCGGAGAAATTATTTGGAGGAATAAGATCCAAAATAAACAGTCCAAAGACGTGAAGGAAGATGTATATTAGATGCTAATGAATTTTCCTGTTTACTTTTGATCTAGTTACACCGTAAAAGCAACCAAAACGAATTTTCAAGGGATTGTCACTGCTCAGTAAGCTAATCATTGATTCTCATTTTTGGACAAAAAAAAAATAAAGAATATTTCGAACAGTTGTTTCTGTTCCTCTCCTTTATAATTTTTGTTTGTTAGTTGGAGATCGGTGAATCAGCCTGAATTACATTTTTTTTTTTGCACTGAGAAACTAAATAAAATGTATTAAAGTGATTTTCCAACCCTTAGAAAACTTGGCCCTTCTAAGACTAAATATTCGTATACATTTTCCAAATCTGTTCGCTAATAGGTGAAATTATGCTCTGAGCAAATATAGAATATTCAAAGCGAAATAAATAAGTATATGCGATTAACTACAAGGCACTACTGACCTTTCAGGATATGGGTCTATACCACAATCTTAAACTTTTCAGAGCAGACTTCTGCGAGAATCAACCAATTTTGGATTCCATTCTCTGCAAGACCTCTCTCAAATGATCCAACCACCTCTACCAAGGCAGGCCTCTCCCCCTTGCCCCACCAGGTGTACCATTAAACATTTCCCTGCTGGTCCTATCCTCTTGATGCTCCTTAAGCGCAATGTGTCTTTCGTATCATCACCAAGAAGGGCTCGCCATATAACTTAAGTATAAGGCATTTCATTTACACCAAAGCAGTAATGGGCTGGAATGGATCTAACAGAAGAGCGTCTATATTGTAAATCATCCGAAAAGCACACCTTGGAAGATCAATAGAAACACTTTGAGCCATTCCGGGGACGACGTTATCCGGGTAAAGGAAACATAAGTATAAAATTAGCAAAGAGCGTACGTGGAGAGGATGGTCCCCAAGGAGGTGGCTCTGATGAATAAAATAAAAGATGGCCAGCAATAAAGGGAGGGTGACCCTAGCTTATTGTAGCCACTGCCGGACCCTAAGGCATCTGAGTCACTTGGACCCCTCCTCATATCGGCTAGCGATAGAATGCCCCAGATAGCATGGGTCTTGCTCTACTGATAAATTGACCTTCTGGACAATGTCAGATTGAAGAGGGCGATATCCTGGGTATATATGTTAAAAAAATGGCTACAATTTCCTGGGGGTCAAGTCCATCTTCTTATTCATGCTTTGGGGTACTGTTAGGGTCAGCTCAACCAGCTGGTGCATTCGATTAGGGAGGCTATCAGTCTTGCTCTTGTACTCTTGTTTCTCTTATACATAATACTTATTGTATTTCACTTCCAGCCGTTTTAATACAAGTGTATTATTATTTCTGTTTATTTATTTAGTTTTATATGTAAACTTTGGTGGCAGCGAAAACCCCGTGGTCAAGAGCTCTACTCCAGATCACCAAAGTCAGTAATTATGGTTAGTATTAGCATTGGTAAACACAAAAAAATATATTACTCTAATTCACTCCTGTAGTGTGTTCGTGCAGTAGCGAGAGTCTAGTGAATGCATCCACAAGTCCTGTTAATATGATGAGTAATTTTGACATAGAAACGACTTCAACAAGCTGACCGCTGGTAATGAAACCACTGCTTGCCCCCGAGCACTCCATGGCTTACGGAAGGTCTTTGCAGAATTTATAACTGGCAATATAAGAGCTTTGTTCGTGACTAACCCTTGGCGTGTGTAATGATTTCTTAGAGTTGTCTAGAGAAGTAAAACTGTTTACTTCTATAATTGGGAAAAAACTATTTATATTATATTTATTTATAAAGGAGTACCCGCAACTAGGTGATTTGGCTCAAAATTTAATAATGTAAAATAAAAAAATATTATAGGAAAATAATAAAAACTGTACCAACAGTTTTCAGTGTTTGTAAAAACAAAAAAAAACTTCCTGCAGATAATCCGTCCTAATTAGCCATAGTAGCAAACAGTAGACGTAAATAAATAATAATAATAAAACTATCTGAAATTGTCCAAAACTATATTCAATTTCTCACTAAGTAAAAAGTCCGTCACGCAGGGGCTGCGTAAACTAAGCATATTTCCCACGTGAAGTTTTACAATAGAGAAATTTCACGAGACCCGAGTAGTTAAGGAAACGGCCGAACTAGCTTTTGGCGGGAAAGTCACTCGTCCGTTAGCCGCCCAGATTTAATAAAAATGCAAATATCTCGGTTAATATTCAAGATAGAGAATAAATGTGTATATCACTATTTATAGTAAGTTTAATTTGCAATATGATTGACTCTGTACAAGTTTTCGATCCGACGTATAGTAACGGAGATATTTCGAATTTTCAAAAATCCTCTCCTCTAAACCCCCCTCTCCCTCTGGTCCGATTTCAGCCGTTAACGAACTTGATCTTCCTTTTTACATAAAAAGACTAACAATCGAGTTTGGTAACGATCAAACAAAAATTGCGACCGCTAGAGCGGTAACAGACAAATATATATATATGTTTTGAACGGACCTCATTTTCGTCATCTACTAGGTAGGATCGATGGACATTTGAAGAAAATTCCATCATGAGTACAACCTCAATAGCTGATTTCCCTTAAGGAAAATCTGCTAAAATCAAGAAGTTAAATTTTGTAAAACCAATTTAATTTTTTAAGGTGATTATCGATATCCTGTTAGTAAGAAGTTCGTTCATGTTATGTGGAGTCTCTAAGTATTCAATGTTCCTGCAATTAGTCAGTATGTCTTAATGGTTCATGGCATGTTCTGCATAGAGGTATTTTTGTTCTTGTCATGAGGCATGAGTGTGTATGTATATGTATATAGAGATCAGCTCTTTCAATGGCACCATTAATCATTTTCAGTGTTCACTATTTTTCCAGTAACGCCATAGCTTTAATGCTGAGCATTAGTGGTTATGGACAGGTTAACAGCTCTTTACCAAGTTTTCCTTCAAGTAAGAGTCTCGGATAATAATATAAGTTACAACTTTTTAAATTTATATTTTTGAGCAACAGTATGTACCCGAACATCTGGTGTTAAAAACCTTGAGACATGTCTTTGTCTCATCTGATCATGAGAGACTGTTAAACATTGCCTTATTATTACTGGAGATATTCAGAATAGATTGTGAGGGGTTCGGCAGGTCATTGCAGTAAAACGTGAGAAATCTCATTAGTTTACGCAGCTCCTGCCTGATAGACTTCTTTAATTCAGAGTAAGGGGAGGTACAATAGATCCCAGGTGGGTAACCCCAAAGTGACCTCCGGCGGGCATAAACTGGACGAAGGTTGGATTAGGGAAGCCACTAGATGGGAGGCAGTAAAGACCTGGAGGGAGATAAGGCAGGGGACGAGCTGACCTCTGGCACCATGTAGATCACCCGTTCACTGTTATTACACCCTCAGGATCAACACCCCACTCTCTTAGCCAACTCTATTAGACCGCCAATTGCACCATTTACACGCCTCTTCGTCTCTTCCTTCTCCAAGGGCTGCTTCTCACTCACTCTCCAATCGACTCACCTTTTACAAATGGTTACCTTAGGAATTGGTTGCTCTTTTATAGCCGACTCTCTCTCGTCATTGTAAAGAAATTTCATTATTTGGATGGCTGAGAAACACAGTAGTTTCACTCAAACTAGCTACTTTGTCAATAATTACTGTTTAGCATTTGACACTACAGTAAAATCAGTAAACCAAGGACAGTAACTTTAATAAACCTTTTTTAATAACTTACATAATAAATTTACCTCTTAAACTAAACAAAAACATGCTATTATAATATCTGCATTTTCTTTTAATTAATTACATACTTAGGCCTCTATGTTTCTTAGCCATCCATTTAACTTTTGTAGGCTAATTGAGATGGTCCATTTGCAGTCTACTAATTTTAACAAGCCAGGTTCCAAGATTGTACTTTATTCAGTTTTACAAATGAAAAAAATATAGCTACTCCCAAATAAAAATGTTTACAAATGTACTAACTCAATCACGCCCGAACATGACTAGACAACCTCGCCCCATCTTGGGACTGATGTTATTATATTCCGATTGTGTGTTTTATATTCCCTGTAAATATAAAAATTCAAATACTTTTTTAACTCCCTAAAAGATTTTTTATAACCACAAGTAGCTTTACTGGTTCTCAAAAAAACCCGGTCTTAATACCCAGTAGAATAACCCACTATATTTCTCTAATCTTCTTCATCAGTACTTGCTTGATCCCGCAGCAAACAATGACTGTACTGAGTGAAGCCGATTGCCAAATCGTTCCAAAATACGGTAATTGACATCGCGGGAGATAAGGCTGTTTTCCGAGAGCCGGAAAAGAGAAGAAGTCTCAAAAAGCATAAATATCTTTTATACTGACTCCTCCAAAGCATTACCTAGAGCCGGTGTAATAGTTATTCAACTATACGTAATAAACCTACCAAATGGCACTACAATATTCAGGACATTCTTGCAATAAATGCTATTGACAACCAAAAACGTACCAGAATGAAATTGTAGTATTCACATATTCTTAATCTGCCTTAAAATATAAATACGAACTCAGAGAAGCAAACATACTTTGCGTTACCTGCCCGGACACGAAAACATTTACGAAAGCACAGATCCGATTGAGGTGTAAAGCTAGAAACAGAACTCGTACAAACTGATTTGCAAGACACATTACTAAAAGACATTTACACACTAATAATCAACTATATTTACTAAATTTCTAATAAAGTTTGAGAATATATTCACTTAAAGCGAAATTTTGCACTTTATGTGGTTGTTTTACTAATTATAAGGTAGTTTGGGTTGGTTTTATGTTGGAAATAGCGGAATTCCTAAGAGTTTTATTAGGCCTCTTAACCTCTAATAAGGAGGAGATCTTTCTAATTCTCCCACTCCATAAAATGTGAATTGGGGGATCTCATCATTGATAAGCTATAAACATATATTTTATTGTTTTACTGTTCTCTTTAATGGTCCACTTACAACGGCAGCTCCAAGACCACTGAAAGATAAAAACAAAGTGGTAGAAAAAGAAGTAGGAAAAAAGAACCCAAATAAACCTGCTCCCACATTTAATTTTAATTCTCCTCCCCCTAGTAAAAGATCTATCTCCGTGAGGGCGGTGTGTGTGTGGTCCAACAATATAGTTTGATTAAGGCGATAATTGGCGATTGTTGCGGGAGGTTATCGGCAGGTTATCCTGCAAGTATTAACATAAAGAAGGACCTAGCGTAGAGCCTTGGGGGACGCCTTCTGAGGAAATTACCTTTGCCTTCATTTCCTGGGAATTTTAATACCCCTTGGGGGGTTGGGGTTCAAGGGCGAAGCTAATCCAATAAAGGGGGTCCTCTTAACGCTCCCCTTCATTTGTTTCTACTTCTGTCCTTAATGGACCTTGTCCATTCACTGTTCCGAATGATCTGCTCTTTCTGTCCCTCTCTTCATCACTCTCATGTCACTCGCAAGAGATGAACATAAATGACATATATTATCCAGCTAAATCTCTATGCCGGCTTAGTTATGACTATTAGTTTATTAACGCCCATTTTAACTATCAATATTTATAACAGAGTCACTTTAATAATAACAAAATAATAATTAAGATCATTTCTGGACTGGATTTAAACCAATGTAACTTGGAAATGCATAGAAAAAGGATTAATAATAACTAAGTATTACTCTTTTACAATGTTTTAATCGTCATAATGTGTGTGTGGTACAATAGCTAAATTATGCAACACTGACTGGCACTGAAGGCAACGGGAAACCTACTTTTTCCTCTTGTTACCACCATGGAAGATTCATAATATATTGGAAGTAATGAAATTGTGGTCTTATAAAAGTGTCACTAGGACAAGTTGGATTTAAAAAAAAAATCGTAGAAGTTCTAAATGAAGTAAGTGAAAGTTAAAGTCTTTTATGAAGACCATCGAAAAAGTCAACAATTTCAAATCCAGTGGGTTCTACTCTTTCTAGTGTCATTATTGCTGGTTGGTTTCGGGTGAATGGATACGGGAAACCGATACATGCACTTGTGCGTTAACTCTCTCCTTGAATATTTTCGAGAAAAATCATAGATTCCCACTTTCCTTGTAATCAGCTGTTTCATTGGTACAATCTCTTAGAGGCGTGGTTACAATAATAATGCATGCCTCACAAATTAGTTTATGTAACTGATTTTTGTCTGTTTCAGAAGTCTTTATTTATAATATTTGTTTATGAATATTTATTAATTTAAAAAACTTGTCATTATATTTCATTTATCATCCTAGTTTACATTAATCCCTAATAGTGTAAAGAAATTAATGTATCACTTGAAACAAACCTGCAAGGTGAGACAAAAGACCAAAATGGTTGATAATGTTCCTTTATGTTCTTCCTTTTGTCGCTCTTCCATTCACTTAGTTTATTGGAGGTTCATGATCTGGACCCGCATAGACCGGAGTATCGAGTCTCGTTTATCATATCCCACCATTCTACACGATCCGAAGTGTAAGAGACTTGATATCAATCCCGTAGTCTATATTTCTCGTCACTTTATATAGAATTTTCCGTTTGTATAATTGGTTATTAATTATTTTAACACTAGTGACTAGCATTTAATGCGCTTAATGTTCATGCTTAATAAGCATTTTTTCTTCTAATTTCAAAAATTATTATTACTGATTTATTAAAGAATAACGCTTTAGATTTATTATTCTTTTAAGTAGATTTACATGAAACTGAAATTATATAATTAATTAAATATATGGCGATTTACATAGAAAGCCAATTATTGAAATATACAGGTGGATCCCTTAGGGGACCAAGTCAACAGGGTATAAATGTAAATCATTTAAGATGAAATTGGAGACTCGAATGTATTGTGCATAAATAAAGTGAATAGAGTTTCAGAACTTTTTTTTTTTTTTGAAAACGATCTCATCATGTTTAGCTGATTCATGAATTACCGAATGAATTCTTTTGGTTTTTTAAAAGAACAAATCAAATAAAGTCCGAATGTGCAAATGAGCCCAAAGGATAGTTTAATATTTTCAGCGTCTACAATTTTTTATTAATGCTTGAAAGTTGACTTTATTTATATGAAAATGCATTTATATAAAGTAAGTAGTCTAATTGTAAGATATAATTTAATAAAAATCCGTCACGCAGGGGCTGCGTAAACTAAGCAGATTTCCCACGTGAAGTTTTACAGTAGAGAAATCTGCCTAATAACAACGGTACTAGTAAGAAACCTCTAAACCTATTCACGAGGAACGAATAGTTAAGGAAACGGCCGCCAGAGCGCTCAGCGGAAAGTCCGAACATAGCCGAATTCTGGTGACAACACACAGAATACAAATGCACATATCTCGGTTAATAATCAAGATACAGAATAAATGTATATACCAATATTTATAGTAAATTTAATTTGTAATAAGATTGATTCTGTATAATATATCGATCCGACGTATAGTAACGGAGATATTTCAAATTTTCGAAAATCCTCCCCTCTAAACCCCCCCTCCCACTGGTCCGATTTCAGCCGTTAAGGAACTTGATCTTCCTTTTTACATAAAACGATTAAATACCGAGTTTGGTGACGATTAAACAAAAGTTGCGACCGCTAGAGTGTTAACAGACAAATATATATATATAGTTTTGAACGGACCTCATCTCTTGGGTAGGATCGATGGACATTTGAAGAACTTTTTCGAAAATCGCGTCATGAGTACGAACCCCTTAAGGGAAATCTGCTAAAACAAGAAGTGTACTAAGCTGTATATACAATGAAAATAACTTGACTGCAATAAATTTAATAACACTACATAATGACTGCTGGCTCCGATTCCAAGTGAATTCTTGTAAAGATTCAGGAACGTTTTATTTTGTCAAAGGGGTATCATTAAATAGAATAAATGAATGCAAATAGCGCAAGAATTAATAGGAACATAATTGGCAGTGACATATACAAAAAAAAAGCAGTTACTAACACAAATCATATGAAACCTTCGTAATTCAAAGGTTGTAAACTTCTGAATGAATAGCATCAGCTGAACAATAGCTCAATTACAATACAATTTAAAGGTCCGGCTCAATTATAATGATAAGATATGCACTTTAATTAAAATATCCAATTAAATAATTAAATTTTAACAAACGTAAACTGCGATACCGTGTAATAACTGAATGTAATAATTAAATCATTTACTTATTATTAGTCCCTACAGTTCTGCCAGCTTCCGCTGCTTGGGTCTGCCATTTATTCATGCCTCCACATAGAGTAATGCCCATTAGGGGAGTAATTATCATAGCACTGCATTTCCTTCTTAATAAAACAATTTTTATCAGGTTGATAGTTGTTAACAAGACAATGGAATTATATTTGCAAATTAGTATAAAATTATCCATCTGTATATGCGATCCTGGTCAATAGTAGTTTTCAAATTTTCAGTAAATTATGTTATATTAGACATTCATACATTAATAACAGGCTGACTGGACTGCATGAAATGAAGGTGAAGAGTTCTCTTTCTGACATCTAGGGCACTAAAACGTGAATCATTTAAGTGTTGCCTGAAAATGAGAAGTCGCCTAAGTCAACTAAATTAAATTCCATGTTTTGAATGATAATACTCATTATTAATAAAGTTTCACGCAGGGGCTGCGAAAACAATATTTGTTACTTAGGCTTCAAATAAAGTGATTCATAATATAACAGCTTATTGTTGATGACATGAGTAGGAGTGGGGGTTTACTGAAGGCCGAAAACTAAAAAAAAACCAAATATCTTGGTTAATATTAAAGATAATGAAAGCATGTACATTGGTTCTATACAATATTTTGATCCGACGTATAGTAACGGAGATATTTCGAATTATCGAAAATCCTCACCTTTAAACCCCACTCCCACTGGTCCGATTTCAGCCGTTAACGAACTTTATTTTTACACAAAACGTTTAAATATGGAGTTTGGTAACGATCAAGCAAAAATTACGACCGGTAGAGAGTTAACAGACAACTATATATATAAAATTGTAACCTCTGTCTGTACATTGATTTTTTTCGCGAAATTTCACGATAACATTTCGTTTCACATGTCATAGACACCATAACTGCATTTTGTTTCTTTGGTGTCTGTTTGTTTGTTTGTTTGTTTGTTACCTTTTCTCGTCTAAACGGCTGAACCGAATTTTATGAAACTTGGTATGTATATTACTACTAGCCAAACTTAGACTTTAGGCTATATTAATACCCTCTGAGACGAACAGAAGTGGGGGTTATACGGAAGGCCTGAAATTAAAAAAAGCGATATTTCGTTTCATATTGGATTTTCGGCAAATATAAACACAACAAAAGTTGTTTATTTTGTTATTTAGAGTAACTTTTGTTATATAAACTTTTTTCGTATACTGAATTATGAACGAGATATACGCTAAAACCTATAGCGGAAGTGAATAATTTTATTTGGGGCAAAAGACTTAACCGAAATAAATAAAACTCGGTATGTGTATTAGCACTAACGCTTTCATTATAACAAGCAATACCAACATTTCTAGGGACGGGCAGGAGTAGGGTTGTAAGGGAGGCCTGAATTGTGAGTGGTTTTCCGAAAATATGCATATAACAAAAGTTGTTTATTTTGTTATTTAGAGTAACTTTTGTAATATTCATTTTTGTCTTTTAACAAAGTATAAACGAGATATACACTATAAACTAAAGCAGGAGTCAACTATTTCGCTAACGATTAAACCGAACTTAAAAAAAACTCGGTATGTCAATTAGCATTAATTATTCCATGATTATAAGCTATATTAAAATTTTTAGGTTAGAACGGGAGTGGGGGTTATAAGGGAGGCCTAAAATAAAAATTCGCGATATTTCATTTTCTATTTGTTTTTCGACAAACATGCACATAACAAAAGTTTTTACTTTGTTATTTAGATTAACTTTTGTTTTATACATTTCTCCAGGAACAATGTGTGGAGCAAGTATTTTGCGTAGAAATATTGATATGCTCAACAATTCATTTCAATTTGAACTATATGGTACCTCACCTGGAAAAATTAATTCAAATATATGTTAATATTTTGTCCTTAATAAGTGAAATCTATGCATAAAGCACAGGAGACGGGAAATATGACAATTTGGAGGACAGTGAAGACGTACATAAAAAATTAATTTTATTATTAACAAATCCCAACAATGGGTATTAACCCTAAACACTGGGGTAAATGTCAAAATATTGTGCAAAGTAAAGCATTCCAAAAAAATACCATCACCATTCAGCCTCAAATCAATTCCCGGGCGAAGCCGGGTATCTGAGCTAGTATATATATATATATATATATATATATATATATATATATATATATATGTATATATATTATTGAACGGACCTCATTTTCGTCATCTCCTGGGTAGGGTTCGATGGACATTTGAAGAAAAATTTCGATTTTCGCGTCATGAGTACGACCTCAATAGCTGATTTCCCTTAAAGGAAATCTGCTAAAAGGGGGAAATTGGTGTATAATGAATGAAATCATCCAGCCATTTTTGGTTAAAATATGTTCGTCCAAATAACTTTTAAAGGGAGATCTTCCGAAATATAGTCCTTGGCGCCATAATCATTCACGTCTAATGTATTTTATTAATGTGAATACCAACTAAGGGGCTCAGGTTAGAGCCTTAGCCTTAATCTCACATGGTAAACCTAGGTTACGATATAGGTTATGAAGTTCAATTCCCGCCTGGGAAATAGGAATTTAATTAGAGACAAACTCGTTAAAGAAAATCCTTACAACCACAACACGTCCCAATTAGCCATATTAGCAATACGTTGAATAATAATAATAATTACCTGTTAAAAAATAACAAAAAGCAATATTATAGCTTATAGTTGGTTACGGACCCCCGCTATACGAGTATTTAAACCTAGTAACCTGAGGGTTATAAAATAATACCAACAAGACCGTCAATGCACTGATTAGACAGTATTTTCGTTTTTCGGTTAGTTAGCTCTCTGATAAAAGCCAATTAAGTATTAATGACAAGTATGTCATAATTTACTATTACTATTTCAACTATCTACTACTGTTGCGATCTTTGCCAGAAATTAATGTTCACAGTGCTTAAGTCTGTCAAAATATTGGCTTAGTGGAATCCTTGGAGGCTCTGAGAACCCCCTGTATGGGGAACAATTCATAGAGATAGGATGTCCCCAAGGAGGTCGAAGCAATCATCCTCAAGTGTAGGTTTATTAAGAACGATGTCTTAGCTAAGTGAGTCGTTAAGACGACATAACTCTAGGGTCTTGCTCCAGCTGTCTCATTTCCCTTTGTAATTGAAACGTCATCCAATCCCCAGCCTTCTTGATGTGTACCTTTCATGAATGCAGTGATGATGGCTCAGAGTTTATCTAAGTTTATATATCTTGTTTTGTTCACAATTTCATTATACAATTTTTTTTTTACTAAAACCATTTTAAATCATTGCTTTTATTACTAGTCTAATGTTTATTTGTTATCTTGATTACTTGTATTTAATGTTTAATTTTTTATTTGTTGGGTTAAGTTGTTGTTATTTTTTTATGATTTTGTGTTTATTTTACATTGTTATATTTTGAGCCAAATCGTCTGTATAAATAAATAATAATTATAATAAGGTCCAGCGACGATCAGGATATGAAGAAGAATCCTTCTGGCTTAAGCCCTTGTATTAATGCCTTCACAACGTACTGACATTTAACAGGACTTGAGGACAACTTGAACACCAATCACTTGGAAAGTAACCCACATGTGTTGTCATACAATCTTAAGTGCATTATAATTGCCACATGTATTTCTTTTAACAGAATATTTAACACTCTACGTTAGGCTATTACTTTTTCAAGATGCACTGGTGGCATGTAGTATCTCAGATAAAATTTACGGTATTTTATAGACATTTTTGTTATGGCCTCATTTGTAGAAATAATGATAGTTACTTGGACGGACACCCCACCAGTTGTATTTTCATTGGGATCAGCAAAATCAATGAACCCTTTTTAATTGTGATAAGGATATCAGTCTTATAATACTCTTTTTCCAACATTATTATCAATAGATTTTATTTATTCTTCAAAATTCTTTTCTTTTATTTTCAGTGTACTTTAGTTTAAATATACGAATTGCAAAAGCTAGTTGAGTTAAAAATTAAAAGTTTTCTGTGAAAAGGGAAGCAAATAAATAGCACCCACCCTATCTCTTCTTTTTTGTTTGATGTAATCTTAATAAATATTAAATTGTTTTTGCATCGCTATATAAAATTCTTCCAAATTATTTATTCGATTTATGCCGCACATCAAAGTGATATGCATGATCTCTGTTTAGAATAATATATTTATCCCTTCATGTAAAACTTGATATTGTACTTTATTTATGGAAAATATTCTTTAATTATCTGAGGTTTTTTCATATCCGTACTTTTCCTATTGGAATATAATAAAGGTTATCCCTTTTAAATCTTCGAAAGTAAGCTGTAGGCCTAATGTATTTTTATTCTATACGTATTGGTGAATATTTATATGTTTTAGATATGTTAGTATTTGTGGAATTTATTGGCTGCTGTCAGTTAATAGTTCTGTCATATCGTAGGGTATGTCAAGGTTTTTTCGTTGAATGCAGTCTGGCAGTATGTTTTGTACCGTTAGATGCTCGTTGCAGTATTTGCATATAGGGTTATCTGTCCTTGTCATTAAGTGTCTATGTGTCAGGTATGTGTGGCCGATCCTGAGTCTGGCAAAAACAACTTCCTCCCGTCTAGTACTCCTATGGTTAGATGGTCACTTCTTAATTGCACTTTAGATACTGTGGATCTAATTTTTCACTTTCTTCAAAATTAAAATAAATGGGATTATAAAGAAATGATTATAGAAATATTTATAATTACTTTTTAACCTACTATATATTTATATTTTATATATAATGTTATTCTCTTAAGAAAAGGCCTTTAATTAAATTTCTTTCTAAAGGTGCCCCAAGGCTCATCAAAAATGCTCTCTAGAAATTAGATTTTAATAATTGTTTAAAAAAAATTTAAATACGAAAGAGAAACATATGTTTCTGATATTTGAAAGACACTCTATAGGTGCAGCTTACAGCCTATCTCAGAAAATAATCATCGAACCTTCTGTTAGCCATGCAATTTAGTACTTCTGAAACCATATTTGTGACGTTTATCTATTTTGTATAAGACTACTCTTTATAGTAACCTAAAAAAACTGAAGAAACCAGGGACAAGAAATTAGTTACTTATAGCAAATGTTATTTATTTTAATTTATAATTATTTTATACTATTTATAATATAATTTATACTATTATATTTATTTTACTATTTATAATAGAATTTATAATTATATTTTTATAAAGTTAAAAATAATTTAAATAAGTGGGAAGAATTGAATTCAATAAATTAGGGGTGTATTGTGAAAAAGCTGGAACGCACAAATTGTTTAGGGGAGAAAAAGAAATCCATGAATTCCAGCAAATCAACTAATGCCAATTCCAATGCGTTTTCAAATTTATCAGTCGTTTTAATCAGACACCTTCCCCTCCCGGCTTCCGGGCCCGAAGGAGGGACGCCCACTTCCAATTTCCGGAAGTGGGACTCGGAAGTTGAAGAAGAAGAAGGAGGAGAGCGACTGTAAAAAGCCCTAATAAAGGGGTAGAAATGCTATAAGAAGGAGGGGCTAATGAAAGACAAGGATGCAGATCTTTCTGAGACATTTAACACGGTGTTAAAGTCCATCGCCCGGCAACGGAGGGGACTATGCGAATTAGAGGAAGTGTCTGCTAGTCAAACTCTCTCTCTCTCTTTCTCTTCCCCAATTCCAAAGACTTCGCTATTAAAAAAAAAAAAGCTCATTAAAGAAGTTGCGCCCTTTGCAATAAATTCAACAAGGGGCCAAGATGTTTGGAAGGGTGACCTTCTTAAAATGCGGAAAACAGACTCGCAATTTCCCACCTATTAATTCAACATAAAACCTGACAGCCAACTAATAAATGTGCTTCTTCCCTACATTTCCTTCTCTACATCCCTCTACTTTTACACAAGCCCTTATAGAAAAGATAACTTTTATTTTGAATTTTCAATAAGGAGTTTTTAAACTTAACTCTTCAACTTTATCTATATTACTTGGCATCTATATTATTTCTCTCAATTATATTTTTTACAAATATATTTAACGTATTTTGATACAGATTTACAAAGCATTTATGCTGCTTTCCTTATATTCTTTAATAAATATTTTCATTACCACATTTCTTTAGTGAATGAGTGAAGGTGTTTTTTTTTTTTTTTTTTTTTTTTTTTTTTTTTTTTTTTTCAATTTTCAATGAATGGCAATCCAATTGGTTGCTCTGTTATATCTGTTACCAAGTTTATTTTATTTTTTACGTGTTTCCTTCAATATTTTGCGCATTTCTTTAAACACCGGAACTCATAACAAGCAAAGATGACACTACTAGTTCTGCGTGGGGGCCAAACCCAGCCTGAGGGGCTTTGCAATTTAGAAAAGGCAAAGAATAGATCTGAAAAAGTCTAGAGATCCCTTCTGGATTAAGTGGATGTACGTCAAGCGTTCATAAACACTTAATACTCAAAATTATGAATGGATAATGAGTAAACATTCGCAAGGTTTCTTGTATACATTTTTTTCTATTAGATTAGTAGTTTTCTGCAATCATTCTCATATCTCCATCACCCTATCCCCTATTTTCCTCCTTTATAGCACAAATATTATCAGGTTTATCATTCGTATGATCAATGAGAACAAGATAATGAAATTATTTTATTTTATGAAATTATTGATTATATATGCAACTTAGTAGAAAATTATTCATCTGCAAATGCGATCCTGGTCAACATTAGTTTTCAAATTTTGTGTAAATTATATCATAAATTAACTACAGGCCAACTGTGCATAATGACATAATTTTTGACAGTGAGTATAATATTTGAAAACATCTCTGAGCTTTCGATATGGTATAACAAAAACGGTAGGAACATATTCGAGGATAGATTTATACAAAAGCATTTGATTTAGCATACTATGACATTGACGTTATATGATTTTGCTTGTTATTATGTATTTGAGGTTTCACTTGAGCCAGAATCAGTGTCACCCTCTGTTAGCCCACAACTCTACTGGTTTGTGGTTATCCTTTTTTTAAGAATGTTCCACACTGTATTAAACAAGACTAACTTCCCCTGTTATCTTATGCCTTTCCTTCAAGGAGCAATTGGCCTGTAACTTATTAAAGCCAATAACTCAAAGAAAATAGTCATGGAAGGGTGGGTTTTTTTAATTAACAAGGAGTTTTAGTGAGTGTCGGAGTTACATTTGCAAGAAACAATTAAAAGAGGAGAGAATTTTATTTATTTTTTTGTAGGTAGTTGGTAGCCCTCCCCTCTTGGCCCTGGGGTGCTAGGTGTATAATTAGCAGCACTGCCTAATTTATCGTCTCTCTTTCTTCCCTTTAATTGTCGAGGGTTCAACTCCCGCAGCTTCTCAAGATGGCCCAAGACTATTGCCTTTGCCCTTTCGATTGAGGAAAACAAAAATTATTGAATGGTTCATTTTCAAATAATAATGCTTTTTGGGCTTTAATGAAGAAATTGGCTAAAATTAATTTTATTAACTTTCAAGCCTTATCGTGAATCCACGTTATTTGAACAATGCAAACGCTCACTGAGAACAACGTTACTGATGATGAATAATAAGTATAAGATATTTAATATAATATAACCATAAATAAAAATTATAATTTCTTAATGCTTCAAATATTCCTAGACATTACAAACAAATCTTCAGTGACCATTATGATAAGCAGTGTGTGAGAATACGAGAAATTTTTTAAGAAGAAATAACATCGGATCGGTAGTAGTTTACGCTTTCTCTATCAATAGATTAACTTGTAAAAATCTGCATAGGAGATTATATTTAATTTTTCATGAATTGTTAGTCAATGTTATCTGAAATTCTCTTGCAATCGATTTGTATTGTATACAAATTTAACATGTATTCTAAATTTCATTTAAAAAAAAATGTTTAAGCACATTTTTTGAATATAAGAACGATGGGCAATCCTACAGGTGGCAGAACTGTCCTAATTTACTGGAGTTTGTTGCTTTGTCACGATGCCTCATGGTTCTTAACTAGGTCACGGGTGCAGTATGCCAAATTTTCTTTAGCAGCATGGTAATTACAGACTCCAATGCGCTTCAGTCTGTATTCAGTAACTTGAGCTACTTGAAAAAGGAAAATGGAACTGTTTGTTAAAAAAGTATCTCCTTGAATGTTGAATCATAATAATATTATTTGCTACTTTAAATAGACTTTTTGTCCACTTTTATTGAGTTCACGCCCTTTTGTTCGCTTAATTACCTTATTGCATATCCATGATGTATGTTTAAATGTTTTGTATAATTTCAGCTAACAATAAGACTAAATAAACCAGACAATTTGTACCACACTCGATTTGAAGCGAATAACAATTTAACATGTATTCTAAATATCATAAACGTGAGGCATACGATTTGATCAGTTCCGGAGTCATTGCAAGAGGATGAATAATTGTCATCAACTAGACTGCTAAAATGAGACACAATACTAAAAATATTTAATTAATTATTTGAGTAATGGGAATCTTTTATAATATAATATATATATTTATATAATTTGACGTTAGATGGTTGTGATTGTTACTTCTTCTCTCCAATTTGAAGCGTTGCCCAAACCTTTGCCTTAAAATCAACCACACAAGAGGGATCTTCAACAACAGAGGTACAGGTTTAGCTAATTTCGTTCCTAAATAACATACATTTTTAAACGTAGTCGATTATGATACGTTAAAGAGCCGTACATAAAAAAAGTCATGCCCTGAAAAGAAACATATGGGTCTTCTGAGCTGATCTTTATGTTTACGAATGATTTTTTAGTCGGTAACAGTCCGCATAGAACAGATCTCAGACGGAGACGGAAACAGATAAGCCGAGATCACGTAGAGTTAATTGTCTGGTTAGTGGCCCTATCAATTAGTGATAGTATCTTTAATTAATATTTTTCTAATTGATTTATTCGATATTTGAAACCACCCAAGGCGTTCGGAGGTAGGCATTACCATTCCGCTCACATAAAGCCATTTTTTTATATTATCAAATGTAATCAGAGTCGATATAGCCTGTGATAGGCTGCTGAAAGCTATTTGCATTTTAAAACGATGATTTTATGTTAAATGTTGACTTCTAAAATGAAGACATCATAATGTTTCGAGCATTAATATTTATTGAAATTTATACAGTCAGAAAAAATAAAATCAGTATATAATGAATATTTATAGCCTTGGAATTAGATAATTTGAAGATAAAAGATGAATGTGTTCTCCGATTACATTCCTTACTAAAGCATTAATGAAACATTTATACTCCCAAATCTGTATTACATATACCATCTTTAATTACAATTTTATGCTTATATACTTTATTTTTTTTTTATGTAATATTCCTTTTGCAAGGCTGAATAACAAGGCTGGGCAATTCTACAAGTAGTAAAACTGTCATAATTTATGGCAGTGTTTTCCTTAGTCCAGATGGTTCTTAACTAGAACCACCCCCATCACCCATCACGGGTTATGCCAAATTTTCTTTAGCAACACAGTAATTCCGCAACTTGATGCAACTGAATAGCTAAACGTTGAAAGCGAATATGATTATTTGCTACATTAAATAGATTTCTATTGAATTTACCTCCTTTTGTTCACTTAATTACCTTAGTACATATCAATGATGTTTGTTTAAATGTTATGTAAAATTTTAGTTGACGATAAGACCAAATGAAGCACTCAATTTGACAATGTATACGCAAATATTAAGCTGTTTATTCGTTTCTAACATAAAGAAAGATTTATATTTTTTATTCCACTTTTATCGGTTTTCTGTAGAAAAATGAGCTATTGAGGTTGCTCACATGATAAAATTACCCTAATTTTTACCGAAGCTGAAGTGTGATTTAAAAGCAAACATAATGTTTTCTATATCTGTAAACAAGTTGAATCAATTATAATTTCTTTGACAGGAGCTGGGTTTATTTAATTTAACTAAATTATTAATGCAAATGCGATTTTTTTTGGTCTCATTAGTAGATTATTTGGGTTTATTGATGTTACAGTTTATTACTATTTTTTTCAAAAATTCATAGTAGGTTGTTTATTTAGTAATTGAACTAGGTACCTGCTGAACACAATAACGAGTAATCTGTTTTAATTGAACGTTCTGCTAGTGGTTTTTGCAGAGACCAAACTCTCACGATCATCATGTTTTATTTCGCGTTGGCATCGGATTCTAGACACTACTATGATTTGAATGACGAAACTGCAATATATTCTCTAAATTCATATTCATTCTCTTCATATTCATATTCTTTCTTCTTTGTTATTCCTGTAAGCATACGTGGATGACAATGTTAAGATTTCACTTAAAGGATTCACTTACAACGTTGGTGGTTAAATCTAGTGAAATACACTTACTTAGAAAGTTAGAGAAATGAGAGTGGGCGAATACAAGGGCTCAACGTTTACAAAACAATCGGTTTGATTGTTTTTATATACAATATTTCTCCCCAATAAAATTACAACTTTAGTAAATACATTTTGAGAAAATAAACTAAAACAAATAAATGTAAAGCGAACGCCAAACCGAACATCATCACGATTTACATATGGGCGTACACTGTAAGTACCGAGACACAGGAGTAACAATGTTACTAAATTACTGGAAGCAGTGCAATGATTCTCTCTCTCTTCTCGTTTACGGCGTCTTAAATGTGTTATTACCTTTCTGAGATCGTAATACCGTAATTAAACAGTTAACGAGTAATAAAGTCACAAATGGAACCAGGGATACCTTCATGTTTAAAGGACATGTTATCCGTCGAGTGCCTCCTCAATGACTCTTCCAAGTACCTTTGGAACTTCCATGCTTTAATAAAACTGAATTTATGACACCATTATATTAGGGAATTATACCTGAATAGTCCTTAACGTCTCCCATGTGCTATCAATGCTTTAAATCTGATAAGTAGAACCTGCACCACTGTCATTTCAGTTTTTAGCGAATTTCCTCTTTTCCTGGTGGTGGGAGGGTTAGGCCAGTCTTCAGGGCACAAGAAGTCTCTCATCAAGAAGTCAATCTTAATGTGTGACTGTGCAAGCAAATATTTATCAATCTCAACTACTAGTGGTAGCTGGAACGTTGTTTCACAACTATTACTGAAGGACATACAACATTTTGGGTAGTCCTATAATTATTAATGTAACTGAGAAACTCGATATAATGAGAATAGCTAAAGTTGTAGCTAATTATTCTTCAAGCTCTACAGCTGGTCATTAGATGTGGCTTACTAGAGTGTCATTCTGGAAATATATATAATTAAAAAATTGACTGTGTCACAGTCGTCTAACAGTGTTAAATAAAAATGGATTTCTGTCAACGTAAAGAACAAGTTTTTGTTCCGGTGAAGAACGTAAAGAATTTTGCTTACTCTTCGCGATTTAGCATTCTGTTCCTTAGCTAAGCCATCCTTGTTCGGTTTAAAACTAAGTTTAATCAGTCAACAATTCCTGATTTCTCATTTCATGATACACACTTCTTCTAATATCCTGACCATTTTCAATAACCAATATCTCGATGGAATTCGCGATATGGCGCTAATTTGCAATATCTCGAACCTTAAGCCTATCTGCATGAAGCTCATTCTATGAAGTTCACTTTCCTGAAGGGTTTATAAATAATACACAGCTACATATATTGCTACAAATTTCTATGTATCACCGGCCTCTTTGTTTATAATTTTTGCTTACAAATTAATTTAGAGAAAAAATGTCTAGGAATCTGTTGGAACAGTGTTACGGAATATAATTGTAGGCATTTTTCTGATTAACAAAACCTTTTTTTAATATTTATTCTGTATACTAGATAAAACGGAGAAATTTGAATTTTCGCATGACCGTTACCCCAAACCTATTTTGAAGGAATGGTATGCCGTCTTAGAATTGGCCACACAAGCTCACAAACATGCACCTGTTGAAAAGAAAGAACCTCCAACCTGCATTCCTCGTGGAGTACAGATGAAAGTAACACTCTTACTTACAGAGTGTAGAAGATATGACGATATCAGAAAGTACCTTGGTATATCAGAAGTACTATCTGAAATACAAGGGGATGATAGCCACTCTATAAAACTGTTAAAATTCTTAATAATTACGGACCTAAATAAAGAAATATAAATAGGAGTTCAACATACACACAAGTCAGTGAAATAAGACTTTATATATCAAATTGATTGTACGAAGATACTGCTGAGTTTTTGTTATTTGTCAAAGAATGGGGATAGAGAAAAATAGAAGAGATGCAACATAGGCGAGGATGTCAGGGGGGCTAAGGAGTGGACGGATTTCGCGATCTAGAGTCAGGGACTACCGAAGGATAACGGAAATGGAATTTTGATCATCTAGTCATAAATAACTCTCACGAGTCCGGTGCCTAACTACAATAAAATAAATAAACCTATTTTGATAGTTTGAAAACATGTCTATAACTGTTGACAAACGATTAAAACAAGAAGTATTTGAATGAAATATTAGAGTACATAAATAAAAATCTAAACAGAAGTGGTAGTTCGTTTTTTTGAACTTGAGGTTAGGGCTTACCATGCAACAAGCAACAATAGCGCGGGCTTCAAAAGGAATGTTGCTTGGAAAGGCAATACATTTTAAAAAATTACTAGATGTTCTCTAGTACTTGCCAATAATTGATTCAGCGTAATTGAACAAGCGGGAGACGAAGTACATCTCTGGAAAGAAGACAATTTTTACTAATGCGCCCCATATATTCCAGAAGAATTGTAAGCACTCCCTCTGAGTCGGACATTTAAAGTTTGTCCTGATAAAAATAAATAACTAAAGTAAGGGATTGTCGGAGTGGTCTGTGTGCCATTATAAAGGTATCCAATATTAAGGGGTGAGCCACCCCCTATATCCGCATTAGGTCTGTGCAAGCCGATTTATACTTCCCCCTTACCAGCTTTCTCTTTAAAGATGCATTTTTATTGCAGCTTTGCATTCATCTTTAGTGCGTCATCCGTCTTCATTCTGCCACGCTTTGGGCTGGGCTCCCCTTTCTCTCTACTTCACTTTTCTTCTCTGGGATAGTATTCTTCCTTCTCTCAAACGCTGGAATCTTATGGGGACTTACAAACTAATGAAACAGTTCAGTTCATCTTTCTGATAAGGAATGAATTACAAATGATTCATGAATAATATATAGAAATAAATACATGAATAATATCTGTCATATTGTTGCAACTTCGGAAGAGAAGTATTCAGAGGTTCTGTTTCACTCTGAGGATTATTTGACGTTCTTATCAAATTTTAATTTGGCAATATGATTACACATATATTACTTTCGTTCAATATTAACGAAATTGGTTCTAAAAAAAATGATCTTTGTGATAAATTCAACGACAGCCCAAAAAGTAAAATTTTCCTCAATTTGAGCGTGATTAAAGCAAAATTTAAAAAAAGACTAAGATTACACATCCGTTAATAGCACAGAATTTAATAAAAAATCACTGAGTTATATTATATAAATGCAAATAAAAATAACAACTTGTCATTTTTTAAATTAATTGATTTTTCCTAATCTTTTTAATATTGAGTTCGAAAGAAACTCAGCACTCCTCTAATCTCCCTTACAAATATGAGGATTTTAAAAACATGTATCTTACATTTACTCATTTACTAAAGTAATCAACGTACAATTAACATTTTTGCCTTGGGAAATCAGCTAATGAGGTTGAAATTATTCAAGATTTTTGAAAAATGTCTTCAAGTGCCCATGAATTCCCACTAATAGATGGTGCCTGCCAATCTAGCGGCTGCAGTATTTTATTGTCGTTACCGAAAATGGTTTTTACTCGTTCCGTTCACAAACGACGAACTTAATCCAAAATCGGACCAGGAGAAGAGGATATTACAGAAGGCCTAAAATATACAATCCAAAAAATATCTACGTTACTTTAAATTTAAATGTACTAAACGTATTTCAGTTAAACATGTTTCTGTAACGTGATTAATAACGGCATTACTGGTATTTTTGCGTTTCTAACAAACCATTTGTCCTACATAACTGATTTTCATTTTAAGCTGTATTATCTGTAAATGTTCAGTGTAAGCTTCAAGCGTTGATATGCTATTTATTTATGTTTGTCCACTTTATGCTACTATGGCTAATCTAGGCTGGTTATCTTAAGTCTACGATCCTTATTTATCCAGAGAAAGCCTAAGCATTTTATTTGGTGAATATGTCACAGATTAAATTCTAGACAAAAAGGACTCGAGGTTTTCCTCGGTTGTTGTTTGCATAGGGTATTTAGGAAAGATGAAATGCACATTATCCGTGTCGGTAGTATTACCCAAAATGTTGCAACGACTTTTCAATCATCATCATCCAGTGTTCATTGCGGCTAGTGACAGCACGTAATAACGAGCCGCAATGAACTCGGCCATGAGAACAAGCTGATTGGAAAATGGGGGAAATATTTTGGGCATTAAATACTATGAGGTCCCAACGAAAATTTAAAACAACATAGAAATTACAAAGTGCAGGTGACTTTGTGTCGACACTATGTGTCACGTGGGAAATCTGCTTAGTTAGCGCAGCCCCAGCGTGGCGGACTATCGTATCATTACAATTATACCCTCAGAACCTTGCATGAATATGCTAAAGGGAAAATATTTTTATGGGCAGAGAAGATAATGCAGTGGAACATTGTAGTCGGAATAGTGGCTTTGTTGTGACAGGGAAGTGACTCCTGATTAAATGTCCGCTTCGAATGTGGAATTCAGGAAGGTAATGGGCTTCCGAGAGGGGGTAATGTGGTTTAAATGTCCACCGCTGGAGGCGCTGGGAGCACGCGCTCTCCTGGAATGTGAAGGGGTCCAAATCACCGTCGCTCCCCAAGCACAATCACTAACCATTAACATAAGTCATACCGTTTGACTGATTACCGGTTTCACCTCCTTTTCACTTCAAAAACCACTGATTTCCTTTTGTCAACCCGTGGAGGGAGAGAGAGAGAAAAAACGTTCTGAATGGATGAAAAATGCCCTGCCAAGAAATATGTGCTTCCGCCGCAGGACCTACACTTTACGAGAGGTTGAGAAAGTGACTAAAAGTTAACCTTAAGGTTGCTTGTTGCGCTACACCTAAACTACACATGGGGGCTCAAGTTAGCCATGTGAGTTAAAGTATTGGCCTTAATCTTACAAGGTAAACCTAGAGTAACCATTTCGATTCCCGCATGCGCAAATAAGAATTTATTTAGTGACGAGCTCACTAAATAAAATCATTAGTCCCACCCTGGCTAGAAAAGGTTGATAACCTGTGAGATTATCTCAATTATCCACAGTAGCCAAAATGGACGTTAATAAATAATAATGATGATAATAAACTACACACAATCAGTAGCTGAGAAGCAGCGTGTGCTCGTAAAATCGAAGTCTATCTGCCAATATATATTAAATATATACTGAACTCCTTTTAGCAAATTTTTCCTAGTGGAAATCAGCTATTGATGTTTTACTAAAGACGCGATTACCTAGAAGATTACAAAAATAAGTTCCGCTCAAAATTTATATATATATATATATATATATATATATATATATATATATCTGTGGGTGGGTGTTTATACTTTTCTGTTAACGCTCTAGCGGTCGCAATGATTTATCAAACTCGAGAACTAATGATAAAGCTAAAGTAAGGATCGAATTCATTGATGGCTGAGATGTGACCAAGATGAGGGGGCTTATGAGCCTTAGAAATACGAGTATCTCCGTTCTTATAAAGATCGGAAAATTGAATATGACCCTTGAAATTGAATATGTATATTATTGAGCATTTACTTTTTTATAAATGATGTATACATTTTTTCTTTATACCCAATATTAAAGGATATGCTTAAATGTTTTCGTTTTCAGTCTCAGAAAAGCCCAACTTCCACTCAGTGCATAATATCAATAAGCTAGTAATCGCATGAAACAATCTATACCAAAATTTCAAAATAAAATGTTGCTAAACTGTACTTTTGCTATTTGAGATTTGTTTAATATGTTCGGTGGACCTCATCAATTAAGATTTTACGTTCTTGACTACATGGTTTCTTTTTTTATTTTTATCATACTATACTTGACATTTAAGTCTTTCATGAAAAAATTAAAGATTAAATTGGCTAATAGCCGAAATTGGACCAAGGGGGAGAGAGGAATCAGAAGGATGGAAAACCGAAATTTCGTAATATTTTAGTTACTATAAATAGGGTTCAACCTAAAATTAAAAATTACGTACTACGTAAGATTTGCATTTCTTCATTTTTGCCCTCCTCTAGACCCATCCTATCAAAGAAGAAGACACTTAGCCAAGGTTCCAGATTCTTAATCAATCAAAAGGATTTCAATTAAAACATTAGGTGTAATCTAGATGGTTCACCAATTCGTAAACGTACGATTTCAACATTCTAAGGCCATCCGTTTTTGAGTTATACGAGTTACGTATATACACAGGTATATATACATACACACACACACACACACACACACACACACACACACACACACAGAAGCCGTACCGAAATGCTTTATAGAGGATTTAACAGGCGTATAATCTTATAAAAATTAAAATAAATGTTCGAATAGAAAAATAAAATCCTTAGTCCCACCCTGGATAGAAATGGGTGGTATGCTGTAGATAACCCGCCCCAATTAGCCATAGTAGCATAAAGAGGACGTTAATAAATAAATCGAATAGAAAAGGGAATTTCTAACACCAAGGAATTTCCATGAATGAATGTTTTTGTTTTCTAGTACCTTAGATAATGTCTCAATAAAATAACTGTTGCTAAACACATTTTAAGAAATAACAAAACTTATAAAAAAAAGAAAAGTGAAAACCTTTTATTCGGATTTGGTTTATAAATGTGTATGAAAGGCGCCTCCCACCAAGAGCGTAGGATTGCCGCTAATAATTCGATTTGGAGCAAAGAGAATCGATGTAAATCCTGATAACTCGATTATTCTCGCAGGAATCTCGCATTAGCTGCCA
This sequence comes from Riptortus pedestris, assembly GCA_019009955.1. Taxonomy (NCBI): domain Eukaryota; kingdom Metazoa; phylum Arthropoda; class Insecta; order Hemiptera; family Alydidae; genus Riptortus; species Riptortus pedestris. The sequence goes on along the minus strand of CM032228.1, from coordinate 212,650,443 downwards.
TGACTAGGCTTTAGGTCCTCTGGTCTTTTTAAAGGTTAATTCTCATTGTTCATATAGTTTATTTGTCGTAAATAAATCCATTCCAAATGTTAATTTACAATTGCACTTTTCATATTTCTAGGCAGATGCAGTGCAGTTTTGGTTGAAAAAGTGGAAATTGGTTAATTTAAAAATGACTCTTTACAATAATAAAAGCTTAAAACTTATCCAACAAACAATTACTTACAACCTTGTCATCATAGATAAAGCATTTCCCACTACAAGCATCTCCGACCTCATTCATTCTCATTGTTTGTGCGTGTGTTCATTTTCGCTTAAATAGACTGACAGACGGTTGACATAATTGGAGCAAACTGCTGACGAGTATCGAATCTGTAAGCTGACAGGTGTAGCAAGCGTACAAATCAATAATTCCCTAGCCAGCCCATAGGGGGTCCATTGTGGTACCCCTGGGGGTCCAGCTCAGCTTCTCGTTCACCACTACAGCCCACTCGACAGAGTCATTTCATTCTCAACTCTCATCAGACTGAACTATAAAAAGTGTTAACAAACTCCTTATTCCATTTGTATTTTTTAATATCTCAATATACCAGAGTTCAATCCGAGATTTATGCTCAAGTCGTCCACATACTAGACTCTTCAATTGAACAATTATTGTTAAAATATATTTCTTGTTACTCTTACTTTAGTACTTACTACACGTCTCAATAATACGAAAACAGTATTTATATTAAATAGGTACAATAGCATATGAGGGATTGTAGTTCAGAGGTTTGCTCTGGTATTGTTATATTTCATAGTATTGCAGATATCGTTGTTCCATGTATAAATATCGACAGTTCCTCACTTTTGTGTGACGAGTGAGAACATTCATGAATGAGGAAGTTATGTACTTAGGTGGAGAAAATCACAACCATTGGTGAATACTGTTATAACAAAATAAATTTATTTCGTGACGAACTCATTAATTAAAATCCTTAGTCCTAACCTGGTTAGAATGGGGTGGTAACCTGTAGATAACCCGTCCCTAATAGGCATATTATCAAAAGAACGGACGTTAAGAAGTAATAATAAAAAAAGTACCCTGATGACCTTTTGTCCTACGGAGTGTGTGGTAGATCTGCCTCTTCAAGGGCTGTTATGTCAAATTATTTCTATTATCAAAAAAATATATTCCTTGTGCGACTCTATTAATTTTACAGAAAAGGCGATGTAATTTGTCGGTCGCAAATAGAAATATTACAATACTCAAATGAACTGTTCTTATTTGATAATGACCACAAATTTTAACTTGACTCTGTAACATAGTGACTGTAATGTCAGAATGCAGTCTCGGACATTTTGACTTCATCTATCTTAACGAGGCACCGTGGTTAGTCTAAAACATGTAGAGTCGCGCAATAATCACCTCATTTAGAGAGAACAGGTGTTTTAGCAGATATTCCTTAAGGGAAACCACCTATTGAAGTCGTACTCAAAACGCGATTTCCGAAAATTTCGTCAAACGACCATCGATCCTACCTTAGAGATGGCGAAAAAGAGGTACATTCAAAATTTTATATATATATATATATATATATATATATATATATATATAGAGAGAGAGAGAGAGAGAGAGAGAGAGAGAGAGATTTATACATTTGTCTGTAACGCTCTAGCGGACATAATATTTGGTTTAATCGTTACCAAACTTCATATTTAAACTTATTATGCAAAAATAAAGATCAAGTTCGTTAATGGCTGTTATTCTCGGGCCTTCGGCCTATACAATTGCTATGTTTGTACGACTATAGTACTCACTGTTGGATGCCTGCAAATAGTTGGGGCGAATCAAGTAAACAAACGATGTAGGCAGCAGAGTAGCTTTACGGTGGTATGAATGAACAGTGGAATAAATTAACTTTACCACCAGCGAAGCGCCATGAGACCGTCAAAACTGACGGCTAGGACTTGAATTGTGAGTCAGAGACACAGCGTTCCTCACAAATACCTCTGCTATTTACTTATTTAAAATGCACTGCTAACCACTGGACACACAGTGGCCTTCCGTACTGTTGACTCCAGGGGGTGCTAATAGGTAGAACTAACATAACCATTCCAGCAAACGCAAAAATTAATTAGCCACACCTTTACTCATTAGTGTTACTATTGTGGGGTATTCATGATTTAATATCCATTTGTAAATAAATATAAACAACTGTAAATGAATTAATTTATTATACTAATATTATTAACAAACCTTTTTATTATAATTATATTTTTTCCTCCACTGGACAAAAAAAAAATGTATACAAACCAAAAAGCCTATTAGTCTTGCCAAGTATATTAAATTGACTCTACTTGAAAAAACATTTTTGTGTTAAATTATTCACTTCTATTTTGAGTAATACAGCACATAGCATTCAATTGAAATATTAGACACGAAATTAAGTATACAATTAGAAATAATGAGACATTTTAAGAAATCTAATTACAAGTAGAATACATTTTAGCAGATTTCCCTTAAGGGAAATCAGCTATTGAGGTCTTACTCATGACCCCATTTCCGAAAATTTCTTCAAATGTCCATCGATCCTACCCAGGAGATGACAAAAATGAGGTCCGGTCAAAATTATATATATATTTGCCTGTTATCGCTCAAGCGGTCGCAATTTTTGTTTGTTCGTTACTAAACTCGATATTTTAACCTTTTTATGCAAAATGACAGATTAAGTTCGTTAATGGCTGAAATCGGACCAGTGGGAAGGGGGGAGGGGGTTAGAGGGGGGAATTTGCTAAAATTTGAAATATCTCAGTTACCATACGTCGGATCAAAAAATTGTATATTACCAGTTGAAAATTAAATGTACTATAAATATTTTTCTATACATTTATTCTTTATCATGAATATTAAGCGAGATATTTGAATTTTTATTAAAAGTGGACCGATAACGGACGAGTGAGTTTCCCGCCAAAAGCTAGTTCTGCAGTTTCCGTAACTGTTCGGCTCTCCTATTGTATAACTTCACGTGGGAAATCTGCTTAGTTTACGCAGCTCCTGCGTGACGGACTTTTTTTTTATCCTGAGTCTATCTGATACCTAAGCTAAAGCTCAAACGGGCACAAAAAGTCAGGGATTATACGACAACCAATAAAAACGTTTTCATCTGTAAGACAGCCGTCCGTGCCATAGTTTGAAGAAAAAACAATTTATTTTGTAAATTTGGAACTATTTGAAGTAAATTAACTGCTGAAATAGGTTGGATAAATTTATGCAACAATTGTTTTCACCTAACTCTTTGGCATGGGATCGGTGTTTTTCAGTTCGGCGAAAAATATTCGATTTGAACTCGAATTGGTAGTTAGCTTCGAACTAGAGACATTTATCAATGTGTTTATGTTTCAATCAGTTTTATGACCTATGGATCAGAAGAAATTTTAAGCATTCAGAAATTGTCCTACGGAAATTCCAAATAATATTTTAATTCGTGAATAATTTAGTTATATTTAATTTATATAATAAACCTAAATTTATAATAATGTGTCCCCATATGAACGTAAATAATGTTTTAATTAACTAAGGACCAGGTGTGAAGAAATTTACGATTATACTCGTAAAATCATTGAGAAAAGAAAACTGGATGTTACTGAAAATAATTTATTTCGGTTTGATTTTTTTTTTAATATTTTCATTAAAATTAATAATGCATTTATTATTTAATTAATTTATTATGGTATAAGTATATTAATATTGCAGTTTTATTATAGTTGTTGATAAAGCTGATAAGAAAGAATGATGACAAAATATACAAAAAGTTGAGAAAGAAGATTAGTTATTACAGTTAATTAATTACTGCTATATTTATCTTACATATTATTGTTACTTTCGTTTATAAGAAAAGCAGTTGAAGAATAAGAGTTGAGGGGGTTATATAATAACGAAGTAACTTTCAATACAATAGCTACGTGATAACCTTAAGTTATATAAGCAATATTATTTTTTTTTTCGTATTACTTTGTTCAGACGTTTTTAGATATTTATCCGCTATTTCAGAAATTACTCGGTCATTTCACCTGAATAAAACTTGAGCAACACGTCGATTTTATCGTTTTTACTTCTACTCATTCGGGTTTAACAGTGATTATTATTTGATTCGTGTGATCCATTCGTTATTGAAAAATAAAACCTTATTTTCTATATAAAGTCTTGAGTGTTGTTATTAGAGGATATTTACTGTTTTATGAGAGGTTTGGGAAAATATTTTGTACGTGTTTCTTTTAGCAGATTTCCCCTTAAGGGAAATCAGCTATTGAGGTCGTACTCAAGACAGGAGTTTTGAAAAATGTCCTCAATTGTCCATAGATCCTACCCAGGAGATGACGAAAATGAGGTCCGTTCAAAATTACACACACACACACACACACACACACACACACATATATATATATATATATATATATATATATATATATATATATATATATGTATATGTCTGTTAACGCTCTAGCGGTCGAAATTTTTGTTTGATCGTTACCAAACTTCATATTTAATCGTTTTATGTAAAAAGAAAGATCAAGTTCGTTAATGGCTGAAATCGGACCAGTGAAGGGGGGGGGGTTTAGAGGGGGGAGTTTTGAAAATTCGAAATATCTGCGTTATTATGCGTCGGATCGAAAAATTGTATAGAATCAATCAAATTAAATTTCCTATAAATATTGTTTTATATGTTTATTCTGTATCTTGAATATTGTATTGTATGTGTGGTTGGCAGGAGTCAGGCATGTTCTGGACATTCCGCCGAGAGCTAGTGCGGCCTTTTCCGTAACTATTCATCCCTCGTGAATAGGTCCAGAGATTCCTTACTACTACTGTTATTATTAGGCAGATTTCTCTATTGTAAAACTTTACGTGGAAAATCTGCTTAGTTTACGCAGCCCCTGCGTGACGGACTTTTTTTCAACTAAATGAGTACTCGGTAGCAATGAGGTTTCTACATAATCGTGACAGAGATCTTGATAAGTGGAAGATGTACAAACAAGGCTGGAGACATCAGCTATAGAGACGTCTCGAGCAGATGCAAATCTAGACTAGATTTTGCATACAAGGGTGCTGGAGTGATGCATCGCTGCACTTCTGACTTGCATCTCAGACCATCTATCCTCCTTGCAGTTCTTATTCATATCGGGAATACCTTCAAATTGAAACTGATAAACATATGATTGATAAACCAGACTATTTCTTAGCTAATAGGGAGGAGACCACTCTAAATCTACAGTAAACGGAACCAGTTTACCTGGTGGTTCATCTGCAGGTTACCACTCTTTGAGCAGCTTTCCCTTAAGTGAAATCAGCTATTGAGGTTATACTCATTACGCGGGTTTTGAAAAATGTCTTCAAATATCCATCGATCCTACTTACGAGATAACGAACATGAGGTTCGCTCAAAATTATATCTCTCTATGCGGTCGCAATTTTTTCTAATCGTATCCAACCACAATACACAAGTGTTTTATGTAAAGAGAAAGATCAAGTTTATTAATGGCTGAAATCGGACCAGTGTGGGGGGGGGCAAGAGGTCTGCGTTACTATGCCCCAGATCAAAAAATTGTATAGAATCAATGTTATTGCCAATTGAATGTACTATAAATATTGTTTTAAACGTTTATTCTCTATCTTGAATATTAACCTAGATATTTCCAGTTTTTAGTTTTCAGCCTTGAGTAAATCCACACTCCTACTCATGCCACATAAACAATAATCAGTTATATAATAAACCAGTTTATTCGAAGCTTAATTCAAACATTGTTATCAAGAGGCCTTTATTATACGAGATTCATGCTTAGTTAACGCAGCGCCTGTGGGACGGAGTTTTTGTTCATGGATTACTATTTTTCTGTTTATTTATTCAGCTGTCAGAGGTTGGCTGACTTGTTTTTTTACAATTCAGACACTTTCCGTTGGGAGGTTATTAGAATTAACTGATAGATTTCTCATTATCGTTTGTATTTATTCAATTAATATTAACCAGTATGTAAATTTATCTGTTGTACAACTTCAAGTGGGAAATCTGCTTAGTTTACGCTGACCCTGCGTAACGGACTTTTTTCTAGCTCTGGTGTGACTAAATATTTAATTTAGTGAGATTGTCAAATATTTTTAGCATGCTATAAAACATTTACTAATAGTAAGTCAATTAATTAAGTATTATTAAATGCACACTTATATAATGAGTTCATTTTAAAATGTGTAAAATCAAAGAAAGACTAACTATTATATATAATAAATTAATTTTGTTAAAAATCTTAATAACACTCCAAATATAAAACTTGGATTTTCTCTTTAATGACATATTGATATAAACTTATTAAAGAATGATATGATTTATAATTGATAAGAAAGATAAGTTGGGAATTGGACCAACAGCTCTAAGTTTACCAAGTCTCCTTAATTACTTGGCCTAACTAATTTTAAACATTTTTAGTAATATATTTGACTATTATATATTCATTAACGTAATGTCACTATAAACGATTTTTGGGCTCATTAATATTGAAATAATTAAGTATTTTATTATATTTTAGAGCCCCTTTTGGTGTCATACTGTACAGATTATATCATTTAACTTACCTTTTCTCTTTTAGGGTTTACTTATTATAGAATAAGAAAGATGTTATGTTCCTTTGTAATGATTATTTATCTATCAGCAACCAGTTTCACCACATTTGTGTCGATCCAATCTATTTAAAAAAAAAATTAAAACTCACACGCAAGAGTTTGCATTTTTAAAGTACTTCTGAGGATGCCACAATCTGAAACCTTTTGCTGACAAGTAAATAAATACAGATAGTTTTTACACATGATAAAGTACAGATGATAGTTGTTATGCAATAACGTGGGAATAGTTAAATTGGTAGGGCACGTAAATATCGAAGGCGTTTCTGAATATAAGTTGATGGTTATTATAAGAGAAGTATATTGAGGCAATTGTGGAACAATTTCATCTTCCGACACGCACCGACAATTCTCAGTTCATTCATAATAATCACACAGTTTTCAACCACTTTCCATCTACAACCTCAATTCATTCATTCAAATACGAGCATTTTCTAGAGCATACTATATAACTGGTTAATACACTTTTAAGTAAGATTAATGTTCATTGAGTATATGGTCAAGGAATCGGTAAATTTATTTGTTTCTGTTGTTAATTAGTGCTATTCAAACAAATTTAACTACTTAGGCATTTTTGCTTTTATCTTGTACCTATCTGATTGTTTTTATAATTTTATAATTGTTATACTTGAAATTATAGTTGTGCTCATGAGTTCTATAATTAGTTGCTGACAATTAGTATTTTTGAGTTCTTGTTTTTGTTATCAAATCTACTCTTCAATGGTCATGTTGGTCATGGCTGGTGGAGGCTCAAATAGTTGAAGTGGGTTACAATAAACGTTATAACTTCCATTTGATAGTTTTGTTTGGCCTAAATACAAATCAACTTCCAATAATTTAAAATACCTAATTAAAATATTTAAACAAAACTGAAATGGCTTAATTTTATATATTTTTATAAAAAGTGCGTAAAATATTTTTTAAAAAATCAAATAATTTACATCTACAAATCTATAATAAAGCAATATTTAAAGCAACAAAAATCTACTGTTATGTTATTTCAACTGTATATATTCTAAATTATTGTTTCATAATAGATACGGAACTGTAAAGTATTTGAATTTGTTTTAATATTTTTATATGTGACTCACTAATACAAATTTATAAAAATTACTCCATTAAAATAAATTGTTGTTTTTAGATTTTAATTAGTCCATTTTTGGACACCGATGAAGGAGCTAAGGTCCTCAAGGGATTATGGAAGTAAAACTATTCAAGTAGAATGGTAATGACGTTTACATTAATCCTGATCAGACTCCTGGACATTACATAGTACGCAGCTTTGTATGTACCGTGTAAGAAATGACTTCACATTTCATTGTATGAAGTAAAGGAAGTAGAAGGCGATAAGTTTCGGTTTCCTGACCTCAACAAAATTATCTGTTTTGACCTATCTTGACGTTTTTGCTTGACGTCTGTACATATCTAATTACTCAAACAAAATAACTAGTTTTAGAATGTTTAAACATTATATTTAGGACTGTTGTACCGTATAGATGTGCACGTCAGTTTTCGATCAATATCGACTGAGGAAGAATCATAGGACAGCGGAAATAAAAGATTTCAAATTTCTCCGTATCTGTTAGAAAGTACAGAACATTAGTATACTACCAATTTCGTTTAAAAAAAAAAATCTGTAAGTTATGTTCCGTAAAAAGTTTTGAGCTAATGCGTTGGAACGGAGGGATATCATTTTATAATGAAACAGTTGTAAATGAATTACAAACCAAACATTTTGTTAATTTTATTTAATTGGAGGACAAGGAAGTCATGCGGTATCCAGTTCAGGTTTTTTTTTCTATGCCTTCTATAAAATTGTTCATAGTGGCTCTGTTGGTTTTATAACATCAGTATTTTCCCAGCTTGCTTCAACAAAAAGCAGGTCCTATTGCGAGGAACGCCGGCTGCTCAGATCCGGAGAGTGGCTAGGTAATTGAGGACTTAAGCGGTCAGGAAGGGAGAAGTAGTTAATCCCTTGATCCAGGTTCATCCTAGGGGGGAGACCGCGGAAAAGTCCGGATCCAGCCCTGGCTAAGCCAGAGAGAAAACAAATTGAAAACAGAGGCAGCGACCAGCTGGTTTATGGTGTTGGGGATGCAAATCCAACCCCCGCTGACCACCCCCTGTACTGGCTAACTGTTGATTCCTAATCCCCCCATAATGGCCATAGCCCTACTTAAGTCCACCCTCGGACACCGCAGTTCAACAATCAATTTGTATACTCTAACTCGCTTTAAACGCCGCTCTTTGCATCCCCCTCGCCCTTAATATCTTCAAATCCACTAATTCAGTAAACAAAGGCACATGATACGCTACAGACATATTGTAAACAGCGATCTTGAATGATCTCTCCCTCCAACAACTTACATAATCAAGGTGAATTGCCAAAAATCCACTTCTGTGAGAACTCTTATTGCTTCAAGTTCTTCATTGCGGCTTATTATTTATTGCAAACATGGACTTTTCAATATATGCAAAAAAATGGACTATCGCTCTCATTATTCTGTACGTAACTGGTTTAAATCTTCAATATATGAATTCATAAACTCATTTCTCCTTTTCAGTGAATAAATAACTATGGTTCCCAGATTTCTCCATAAATGCTGGACGTTAGAGGAGCCAATTGTTCATGATCAATAAAAAAGGCATTGTCCTCTACTAGTGTTGTAATTTAAACAGAGTGCACTTTCAGAGTCAGAGCTTCATCATCAGTGCCTGCTGATTACAGAAGTGTAAAGCAGCTAGGAGCCAGCTCAGTTTTATGATGGAGCTCTCACTATGAAAGTGCACTCTGTTTAGATGAAAGCTAATTGTCAGAGTTTATGAATATATATATTGAAGATTTAAATCAGTTACGTGCAGAATAATGAGAGCGATAGTCAAATTTTTTGTATATATTGCAAAGTCTATGTTGCCGAAAATAAAGCGCAATGAACAAGTTGAAGCAATAAGAACTCAAAATGAAATGCACTCAGAGAAGTGGATTTGTTGACAATTCACCTTGATTCAGCAAGTTGTTGGAGAGTGATATCAATAAAAGATCCTTATATGCTTGTCAGAGTATAAAAATCAGAACTGATCATTCTAGTGGGGAACAGAAAACCACAAGAATAATCATAAATGAACCTGCGAACATCTTTATTGTATGAAGGGAAGAGATTATTTATGTCGTGAGACGTTCCTTACGAAGAGAGTATTAAAATTTGCTAATGTCTTACAAATAAACATTATATTACGTTATTGTTGTATTAGCAGCACTTAATATGTTTTATAGGGTTAGGTGTTTACCAATATGTTTTATAAGTGATGTACATACACACACACTCACACACACACACACACACACGCACACACACACACACACACACACATATATATATATATATATATATATATATATATATATATATATATATATATATATTCCACAGTTTTCAGCATCTCATGTTATTCCGAGCATTTTACTCTTTGAAAATAGGCAATTTTCACTGAATGCAATAGAAACAAATAATTTTTACTACTAAACATGAAAGATATACATGATAGGTTAGGATGGTAACATATGCAAATGGGCTAAAACATGCCTATTATTAATCAGTCTATAAAGTTCATTAAGAAAAGTTATGCATATATATAGTGTACTTTTATGGCCTATTTAAGTTTAATTATGTGGGTTTCTTCAAGAATCTAGAGACAAGGCGTTCCTTTAGTTACGTAAGGTAATAAAAACATTTCTGCGGCACAAGAGTGCCGAATGGACGCTAAGAGTTGTGAATGACCCTTGAGTTGGGCTCCTTAGTTGAGCCATTGATAAGTAACAATTCCATTGAGAGCGAGTAGCATAGAGGTATTGGCCGTTCGCTAATTCCATCCTCACGCTGCACCGAGCGCGCTCTATTGGTTCGTGGCTAAACCATTGCCGCCTCCAGCTGATAAAAAAAGACTCGCCCCTGGATTTATAGTGCCCAGCTCTCTCATACTTCTGATATCGTAATTATACACTGGCCGGTGTGCACCTCCTTCTTCATTATACACCCGCCACGCCAACGGTTTCTCACTCTCAGCTAATAACATTTTAGACGGACACAATGAACACTCCGGAGCAGTACGTATGCTATCATAAACTGAATGATTGATGGATTGTATGGGCTAGAGAAAATCTATTATTAATATCACAAAATATGGGCTCACGAATTCGGAAGAGAAAGTCAATTCGGCGTAAGTTAGAATGGATGATTTAATGTTTAATTTTGTGTTCTTGGCAAGTTAAGGTTAGATTTGGAATATGAAATAGTATTTAGTGTTAATCAAATAATGAGAAACATTGAATAAGTTTTAATTACAAAATGAAGGTTTATTTACATGTGTGTTATTCTAAGTAATGTAAGTTTGCGCGTGGTATTTGATGGAATATACATGCACAGGTTAGTTAATCGAGTCCCCATTCAATCAAAATATAATTGGAATTTGGTTGGGCGAATGTGTCTCTTTTGGCCAACCGTACTTAATCGCTTCGGGTTCTTGTCCTTCAAATTATTATCTTTGGACCTGTACATAGACCTTGTGGTCTCATTAATGTCACGCGATAAAGAGAAGAGAGAGAAAAATAATGGGAGAATAAAGAGATGATAATAGCTGTTTATGAAACCTTTATTTCACCTTAACGAATAGAGCTTGAAGTTTTTGTAGCAGGTTTCCCTTATGGGAAAATCAGCTGTTGAGATTGTATTCATGACGTGATTTCAGAAACGTTTCTTTAAACGTCCAAAGATTCTTTATAGAATATTAGTCCCTTGAAAATTATATATAAATAGATAGATAGATTCGCCTGTTAACGGTCAAAAAGTCGCATTTTTTATGGTGTTATCAAAAATTCGATATTTAAAAGATTTGTGTGAACCAGAGACCAAGTTTCACGGTGAAGTTGATTATCAAGTGTTCACTTGAAAAAATGATATATAACCAATGTTATTGTATGTTTTTCGTACCTCAAATATTAAGCGAATTGTTTACATTTTTTTTTTATTTGTGAGTTACTTTGAGAATCGTGAGACGTGATCACCTTTGAGTCATTCCAGCACGATGGAACCTTACACAATCGTGTGTGACGGCTTTTTTCATATCGTGAGTTATGTCTCACGCAATTTTTGGCCTTCTACAATATTCAAACAAAGTAATTTAATCTCAATGACTCTTAAAATGAAATTCTTGGGCAGTGCATTAAACTGCTCTGGCATGACGACGGTTGTAGTACTTGTAATAAAAGAGTGCATTCTACAGAAGAGTTGGCACAACTACTTTTAGATATAGGTGACGGGAGATTTGAAAAGTTTATGTGACGCTTCTTAAAATGGATTTATTTGACTTTTTCACAGATATGAGCAAACACATATGTGGGGATTTGCATGCTGCTAACCAACAACGCAACTTCAGAAATATAGTCGACAGTTAAGAGTGAACTATATTCAAATACGACTAAAGTTGTAACAGTAGAGCTAAATGACAAGAGTAAAAAAAAAACCAAAAAAAAAACCAGGAATAGTATTAGGAGTATAATATTATTTATTAACTCTATATAGTAGCACCCTGCGTATATTTAGATTATTAAAAATAGAAAAGTCTTTTTTATTAAAAAGAAGAAGGAAAACTAAGGAACTTAGGGGGAGGAGTGATGAAATGTAGAGGGATGGAAGGGCCATGGAAATGCAAATAAAGTGTGTCAAAAGGGAAAAAAGCTAAAGTGAAGGGAGGGAACTTAGAGCCTATAAAGGGCACACAATAGACTAGGAAGAGGAAGGAAATCCCAAGAATGTCCAATAAGGGCCCTATTAGGGCAGCTCACAGCCCTCCGATACCATCTAATGCAGTCGAGTCAACACTACACCTTACTTCTCGACATCTCCTTATCACAATCTAGAGGTGATTTTCTTATCAAACCAGCTTGTTGTCACTCCAACACGTTATCACCTATTGCTGCCGAACTCTTTAGTTGAATTGTAGCAACTTTCGAGGCTCTAAGGAGTCAATCGGCATTGAATTAAATTTAACACAAACCAAACATACGTTCTTCATTTATATCTCAAATTATATCACTCACTATTCGACTCCATTCCATGTTAGACCTGGGCCTCTCCCTCAATCTCCCTTTTCGTTGATGTTGGTAGATTGAACGGAACTGCAAAGACTAATCGTTTCTGTTATCATATCTGTCGGTGAAGACCGTCGTCACTGGCTGATGGTCGAGAACAGTACAACTCTAGACGGCTTGAAGATGGTGCCTTTGCATCTACAGCACAATGCCAACTGTACGCGACCATCAGCCAGTGACGACGGTATGTACCGACAGATATGACTACAGTATCATCTATACTGGCGGTTCCAACCCTTTACTAATCGTTTCCTTTAACCATTCTTTGAACAATGCCATTTGTGAAGTGCAGTCTTTAGTTATATCTCACCTTGGGTTTTCTTCAAATCTAATGTACTGCTCTTTAATAAACAGCTTAATAAAAAGAAAAAAGTGCATTTTCTGATATTACAAGGTTCTTCTCGTCTGGGAAATTAGGACTGTTCTGTTTTTCTTGAAAATAGATCCTGATTCTTTTGTATTCATATTTTTTGAGACACGGACAAATCTTTAAGTTTTAAAGGTGAGCGGGTGCTCAGGTCAGCCGTGTGACCTGAGGCGTTGGTCATAATCTCGCTTGGTAAACCTAGAGTGACGAGTTTGATTCCCACCTGGGCAATAGGAATTTATTTAGTGATTCCCATCCTGTCTAGAAAAGGGCGGTAAACTGTAGGTAACCCATCCAAATAAGCCGATGTTGCACATAGTGGGCGTTAATAAATAATTTTAAATTAAATGTGAGCATTAGCTGTTTCTACAAAGGTCCCATTCATTGCCAACAAAGGTTAGCCGTGTGAGTTAAGGCGTTGGCCTTAATTTCATATAGACCTAGAGTGGCGGGTTCGATTCCCGCCCTGGGGAGTATTTCTAAGAAATTTATTTGGTGACGGACTCAATAAATAAATTCTTTGGCCCCACCCTGGCTAGACAAGGGTGGTCCCGGTACATAACCCGTCCCAATTTGCCAAAGTAGCATAAAGTGGACGTTAATAAATAATTTAATAATAATACAATTTTAATCCATTCTAAAATCCTCGACGGACTGATTAAATAAATTCCTGAATCCCACCCTGGCTAGAAAAGAATGGCTCCCTTTAGATGACCCGTCCAGATTAGTGAAAAAATAAAAAAAAACTAAATCCTCGAACATCCACTACCAAGCTCAAAATAATACTTACATTCAATTTATCTTAATATATTGTTAACTTTTTTAAAGAGCTAAACACTGAGAAAGATAACTGAAAGGTGTTATTTTCATGTTTACTAATTTGGTAAAACATGTACTAATATATGAAGTTTTAAAACAGTTTCAAACTATCATTCGAATTTAAATTAATATGTATTAATTATTTAAAACAATATAAAATACAATATTTAAGAAAAGGAAACCAACCAACTAATAAATTATAAAAACACAATAGGTTTGAAAATATACATACACAATGTATAATTTTCAAGTTTATAATTGCATATTCGTCTGAAAGGAAAATAAATGCAAAGAAGAATTAATTTCATTTTAATTATTCGTTATCTTTCATCTCTATTTCTAATTATCTACATAGAGATATATCGCTCTTGAACCAAATAAATTCTATTAACAGATAACAAACAAATTCTCTTCATTATAAAATAATGGCTCTCAGGCAGGCAATGGCTTCTTAATTAATGCAACTTGAAAAAAATAAATAAATAAAAAAAGTTTAGAGGGAATTACTTATTTGGAGTATAATGAGTGATTTGTGGGGGAGGGGGTATTGTTTTTGTCTTGAGAAGGCTACGAAGCTTGAAAACACCGTGAGCTTGGTCTTCACACTTCACACTTGGTTGGTTCCTTAATTCGACCGTCTTAAAAACCCAATGAGCATCTTTACTTTGTAATCATTGTTCATTAAATCATCCTCTCACCTTCTCTTTTTCCAATGCTTCATCAGAGCTCTAAGCCAGCTTTCCCAGTCTCATTATTTAAACCGCCTCCACTAACGGGGTAATGGCCGGCTATAAAATTAATTAAAATTTCTATGAAGGATTAATTGTAAATAAAGACAGTTCTGTATACCCTTGAAATGTATTGGAGGAAAATTGTTTATGTGACACTGATAGATTCATATTTTTATAGTATGTATAAAATGGGCCAAGCATTGACTGCAAAAACACTGAAGACAAATAGTTAGTTGCCTGATATTTTTTTGTGTTATCATATTATATTTGCTCGTTATCATAACGAATTAAGTAAAAGTAAAATATTCACAAATATGGGTAGAAGAGAGTTACCACCTGATCAAGAAACCATGCATTATTTTCTTTCGTAACGAATTTTGAGTTTCACTTGAATAATAATAACTTCTTAAAATGTAACAAAAAGGGTTCATTGAACTCGTTAGATATTTAACTTGCAATAATTATAACTTGAAAGTATAGTTATGTGCTCCGAAAACGAGGCGGAATTCAGGAGAAAATCCACAGAAGTTCCTCTATTACCTAAGTGATAAAATGCTTTGGACGAAGACATAGGCAGACATATACGCCACCGAATCCTAAACAAATGGCAATCAGAATGGATGAAAGTATAGCAGTATCCGCAGTATCATAAGTACTATTAAGAAGTGGCCATCGAGCCATAGGAGTACTAGACGGGAGGAAGTAGTTCTTGCCAGACTCAGGATCGGCCACACATACCTGACACATAGACACTTAATGACAAGGACTGATAACCCTATATGCAAATACTGCAACAAACACCTAACGATAAAACACATACTGACAGACTGCATCCAACGAGAAAACCTTCACATACCCCACGATATGACAGAACTATTAACTGACAGCAGCCAATATATTCCACAAATACTAACATATCTAAAACACATCAACAATTACAAAAACATAAAATACTAAATAGAATAGGTCTACAACATACCTAAAAAGATTTAAAAGGGTTAACTTTTATTATATTCTTTGGACAAAGCATGGATATGAGAAAAAATCAGATATTATAGAAATATTTTCCATAATATAAAAGTACAAAAAAAGGCAAGCACATGAAGGAGTAAATATTTCATCCTAATAATGCAAATCACCATCGTATGGGGTACAAAACTAAATACTATAAAAAAATAATATAAATGTACTAGTATTTAGGAATAACATATTTTTTTTATTAAAACCATTTTAAATTGTTGTCTTTATTACTAGTCTAATGTTTATTTATGTTTGTTTATGTCTTATGTTTATTAATTGTCTTTATTACTAGTATTTAATGATTATTTGTTGTATTTTTTACTTTGTTGTTTCAGTTTTTGTTATTTGTCTTTAATTTTCTTTTCATTTTACATTGTGAAACTTTGAGCCAAATCGCCAAGATGCGGATGCTCCTGTATAAATAAATAAAAATTAAATCGTACAATTATATATACGCTATTGCAGAATTAAAAATTAAAACGCTCGTTAGCATATTTAAACGAAGTATTGCAATATCCGGTCAACTAAAATAATGATTTCAGACCCTTCATAATGAATACAATTATGCCTTATTCGAGGGCCTTACACGTATGTCAATTAACTAACCTTGAGGTACTTGGAAAAAAAAACAACGGTATGATGACTTATCCTGGATGAAAGAAGGATAGGAAAATAATTGGAGTTTAAATTAATAAGGAGGAATGATGAGTAACTAAAAAAAAAAAAAAAATAGCCTGAAATGTGAACATAGTTACGAACACATCATGAGAGTTAAAGAATATAAGGCAAAACAGGGATCTACTGGCAATAACACTATGCGAAGACGAAATTAGATAATAAAAAAGTGACTTCCCTTAGACTTCTACTACTAAAAAATAATAAGCTGCGGGAAGACTCAGCGAACACTGGAATATTTAAGAGAACCTTAGGTACGATGTTATTTCGCCGATAAAATACTACTGCCGTGGGGCAAAGTAATACTTTCAATTTCTAATCAGCTGGTCGGGCAGATTAATAATAATGTGATCAGCTGGTGCACACTAACATAGGAAATCTATGAATTGAAATAAATAAAAGTAATTAAAATCATAAAAACTGAAGGCTGTGGAAAAAATAACATTTAAATTGAAAGAATTTAAAGAGATAATGGAATTATTTAGACGGTACCTAATAATGGTTTTCAAACAGCAAACTGTTATTGGTTATAATTATTTGCTTTAAATTACACAGGGAAAAAGGATTTACATTTTTTTTTGTTAAATTGTGATTTTTCTTATAATTATTATTATATGTTAATCACTGGTTATTAAGGAGAAAACAAATTCGGCGACGTTATCGTATGTGGTGAGCTATCTATTAAAACTACTTAACTAATATTAAATATGAAAAAAAAAAAATAACAGATGTCTAAGAACCGATTATATTTAACTGATATAACTTAATAATAGGGATGGAGTTGATATCTAATATTGCGAACAACTAATTATCTTTGTCGCCAAAAACAAAACAAAATAAAAGAGAGATAGCGAGGGAGAGAGAGAAGAGAGAAAATACATCCAAATTGTATTACGGACAACCTGGGCAGTATAAATAAAAGATGATACTCTTGATGGGAAAAACGAATATGAAAATAACAAAACGTCTCCCCGTATCGGACAGAGATGAAACTGATTGCTGGTGGTTACTCTGTTCACTATTACACCTTAATGATCCTACATCCCGGACGGGCTTACCTTAGTGGCTGTGTATTTTTTTTCTCTTATATTTCTTTTTATCCCATCCTACCCACCACCCCAAAATAATATCGTTAGTAATAACATAATTCGTTCTGTTACCTTACTCTCTGCCGGTAATTGCACCAAATAGCCAATAAAAAAGGATGTTTATCCTGGCAGGGTTCATGATAGTAGGGTAGAGGACAATTTTACTTGGGAAAAATGAAAATTAATTAACCCAAATGAAACTTAATCGCTACATAAATTATAATATAACGGATTATTTGATGTAATATTTGCTATATCGCAGGAGTAAAGAACACTTATGGTGCAAATATTTCAAGAAACGTTTTGTATAAAATCGTATGTCAACTAAAACCTTATCACTTCTTTCAGAACTTTTTTAGAATGATTCTGATCTAGTAAATAAAAATGGAAATTCGCATGACATTATTTTCCTTTAAACTAGTAGGGAAACCATTTTTAACCAATATTAATTGTGAAATGAAAATAATTCTATCCGTGTTAATGGGACCAATAGGTAATATATTTCTGAAGATAAAAACCTATATAAAAAAATGATTAGTAATGAATAATAACAAAATTAAGCAATAACGAAGGCATACATGAAATTATGAGTTAGCTTATTTACCGAATACAAACAATATTACAGTAATAAAGCTAAAACAACCTTTAAATAAATAATGTATTTAGAAATTAACATTTGTAGTGGCACTGTCTTTGTATAAAATGGTCCCAATTAATAATTATTCCTAATACAGTAAGAAATACAAAAATATACGTACAATAGAAATAAGAAAAACTTTTAACGAAATTTTTGCTACGAATTCCTGAAGCCAATGGTTTCCAACTTTTTGCAGACTATTATTAATTTCATATTTTATTAAACACATTTTCTATGCTGTAATTTGTTTAATTATACTAACTTTCGGTACAATCAATACAATTGTAGTAGATAATGAATTACTCATATACAAAAAATAAACAACAGGTGTAATTAATTAGTTATAGAAAAAAAAGCCATGTCTGTTAAAGCGTTGGCCTTAATATAACAGTTCGATTCTCGCTTGGGCAATAGGAATCTATTTAATGACGAACTCATTAAATAAAAGTTCAGTCCCACTCTGGCAAGAAGGGTGAGAACCTGTTGATATCACGTCCCAAATAGCCGTAGTAGCACAAAGTGGACGTTAATAAATAAATAAAAATAATAAGCTTTTAAACGGAATATTGCAACAGTTTTACTTTGCGAATTCTCTTGTTATAGTTTTTCCTAGAAATATTATTCGATAACAGCTTTTAATAAAACCACTCTTACTAAAGAAAATTTCTCACGAAGTAGTTACATCATATGTAGTGAGTGAATAGCCTTGCATTTCAAGCACAGTTTACATATGGTTCTTTCTAAGAGAAAAAGATAAAAATGAAGAATACAATGTGTGATACCATCCAGCACATCAAAAAAATCCACAAAGCGACCGTTTTATCCCTCCACTTTTATCTTATTCGCAATAATACTTAACCATCGTGGCCTAGAAGACATAGATGCGCTTCCTCAACGAAATAACTTGCGAATAATTGTTGCTATTCCTGTTGATAGTGGGAACAAGAAATTCTTGAGAGGCGAGACTTGAGGCGCTGCGGGGAATTGCTAAGTCGGAGACAAGATCTATCTCAAGAGGAGAAATTTGAATAGCTCAGAGATGACTATGTATAAGTTAGATTGAGCTGGCACGTGCCAGTGTTAGGGGAGCCAGCCCTTAATCTGATCAAGTAGCTAGTCCATCTCACCATCTTTACTGTATCACCTTACTTAATGCAATTAACAAGTAACACGTTCTCCCATAACAGTTACATCCACAAATACTAAGTTTGTTATCATTACTTTTGCCAAGTTTTTATCAAAACATTTTTTACACACAAAAAAAAATACCCAGCAATATCACAAGTTTCTAAGTAAAGGATTACTGAAATTTGTCAGGTTAGTATCACAGCCATGACCCAAACTAAACCAACTAATTACACCAATTCTTTTTACTGCAATTAAAGCTCAAATAAGCTGTTAAAGGTGGTTTGTACATATTAGTTACGGCTAAATGGCAGAAGTAAGGCTTCGCGATAAAAGGCTTAAAGATGTGCAAGCTATTTTAAGTATTTTGAATTGGTTATATTGAATTAATACCGCCACTAAGAGACGACAGTGTAAAAATCGAGGATATTGCTTATGGCAATGGCATTAAAAACTATATGAAACGATATACAACAAAGTGGATGATACAATGGCTAACGCAAACTGAATCCCATTTGTCAAGAAATAAAATAAATGCTCTTCAATGGAAAACAGCAAATCACAATTTCATCGGGATGAAGGTTCTTTTTTGTAAGATGGACCAATCAATAATTGCCTTTCTTATCGGTTCCATAATCTCTACCATCCCACTTATTAGCTTTAATGAAAATTACTGTAGGACATATAATAATTACTGTAAAAGATATGATGGAGAAAGAAGAACCTTTCTGAGAATATTATGAATGCTCTAATGGATGACAAAGATTAATACAATCTTCACTTTCATAATAACAATAAACGTTTATGGTTTTATCTTGCCGTTCAGCACAAAGTAAATATAAATAAAGTAGTGTTTATATTTATAGGAAACTGACTTTTAAAGAATCAGAGTCCCCATCATTATTTAATTAAAAAAGTCAGTGGAATTAATTGTCTAAAAATATCACTAGGTTAATTGATTAAAGGGTTTACATTTTTTCCCTTCAATATGAGTTGGAAATCCTTCAGATAAAAAAAGCGAAATATTCTCATATCGTGGTCTTATGTTTAGTTGATTTAAGCAAGGCTTTTAAAATTTTACTGGATATTAACAATAAGGGGTAATGAGCAAATTCGCTTATTACGAAATTGTATATGTCTTAAACTAATTAGAAATCGAATATTTGATATTTCAGTAAAAACATCCATTACGAAATAGAAATCTTAGCAAAGACTAAGAAAGGTGAAACCCATTTAAAAACATTCATTTACAAGAATGCATACGAATAATTTAATGATCTTGAAGAAGAGGACCGAATTTAAGAGTATGAAAATTCTTCATATTCATTACAAATCAATATTTAAAGATAGTCTTTTATGGTAACAACGTTGTTACAGGAATATATATATACATATATACTGGTGTGTCAATTGGTCCATATTCTCTTTTCCCATTAAAATGTGTAATTCAAGCATAATTACACATTGTAACGCCAATTGCCTCATTTTACTTTAGAATCTCAATAGAGTTTAATATAATCAATATTATTGTTGGACTGAATTGATAATTGACTAAAGAAGGAAACAACTAAGGACATTATAATGTCTATTCATATTTAAAATTAAGCGTTTAAACATAACTTAGCCCACTAATTCATAACAATCCACAAATAAATTTTTGTATGAGATTATAATGGTCTGGTCTTAATTTATAGTAAGCCTTTATTTTTTCCACGTGGATGTCTGATGAAATAATGATAAATATTATTTCATTGAAAACTGATCCACTGTTGAAATAAATAATATTTTGGAATTTGGTTATTTACACATTTGACCCTGGAGCCATGACCTCTGACAGTTCTGCCCCAGGTCAGTTTTCTTAATTCACATAGACCTTTCTTTAATAGATTAAAAACTCGGGTAATACAATAATAAAACAAACAGAAACACAAGTCTATAATTAGATGAATGATTCATTATCATTTCATTTAGGGGCCATTTATTGCTAAATGCATGTTATGCATTTATGGAAAAAAATATGCACAGTTGGTGAGATTTCATCTTCGCGTGTAAATTCACATTGCATGACGTATTGAGTGTAATAATTATGTTGAGTTCAAGAGTCAGCTGCCGCCAGCAGCCATACTTTGGATATCTGATAAAACCGCCGTCATTATGTTCCTTTTATCAGCAAATATATTTGAATAGATTCATCATTTTCTAATATATTATATATTAAAATATTCCCTTTATATGACAGTTCTCAGCTTTCTTAATTATTGTAGGTCCATATATTTTTGGCATAATGTTTTATAATTATCCCATTCCACTGTATCTTCATATTTACACGGCTCCCTCAAACGCTTAATACTATATATATTATACAAAATTACCATAAGTTAGAAACTAAATTCTTATACCTTCAACCTACATAGTAATTTGCTACTATAATGCAAAAAACGTAAATACGAGAATCAATATATTTAAATAAAATGACTTTATTTATAATTAAGTTTAAGAATTTTTCTTTTCTTTTCTCTGATAGAAAAAAAGCCTACATTGTGAATGGTGTTAGTAAATATATTAAAACTTACGCTATACTGAAAAAATATTCCTTTGTCAGTATCGCCGTGCATGTAAACCCTTGGAATTGCTTTTTATTTATTAGACATTAATAAAAAAAAAAAATGCCCTTTTATGGTCCGTTATCCGAAATAAATTAAAAATAGGATATAAGAACTCGGGAATTTAATGCTTTAAATTTATGTTCGTTTTGTCGGAAGAGTGCCTGCAAAAATATTTTCCTTTTTAAATATAAAAATCTGATTTTTCCTTGATTGGTTCCCCTAAGTCAACCTTATATGGATATAACAGTTATTCATTAGTAATAGAATTTCCAATTTGTAAGAATTATCTTAATACTTTTCTAATGGATGCAATGAGATCTTATTTTTTTCATTTTCTTCTATGTTGCTAAACCTTTCGACGTTTTGTTATTAGGACGTTTGGATTATTAATAGATGGAAGTTAAATGTGAGCAGTGGCTTCTATAATTTAACCCCCACCTTCCAGAAGGAAATGAATAATAAAAACCAAAAAATTAATTTTTGACTAATGCTCGGTATACATGAACAGGCGAGTAATGGACACTCTTGTAACTAACTGGTCAAGTATGTGTTGAATTATTATTCCTGAAAAAAAGAATCAATTAAAGTCCTGGAAGTGGGATTATTATACATGCAAATGGGAGAATAAATATGTAGTACTAGAGGAGAGGTGGCCCCAGCAGGGGAGGCAGCTCTGACTAACTAGGAGGAGTAAAAAAATACAGCAGTTCTCCCATGGGTTGGAGGTGGTCCAGTGGTAACGCACTGGATTTCTGGGTTAGAAGTAGTGTGTTCAAAGCCTTGGGTATTATTTCTCGTTAAATTTTATTTTATTGTGCGGTTTCCTGGTTTAAGGTTGATCTTCTCTTTCCAGTCTCTCCGTGGCCAATCTAGTGCACCCATGAGCAGCAGCTACTCAAATAAATAAGTATTGATCTCTGGAGTGTAATGGCATCAAAATGAGATAGGAAATGCAACAAGCAGACGACTTCACCATATACCAAAGCCAACTGACTGGTCATAGCCAGTTGAGCCAAAGATATTTAATGGATGGATCAAGAAGGTCAAACACCTCCACTCTTAATACTTTTTTATTACAGGCAAAGTACTTTCGGGGCGAACCGTCCCATCATCAGTGCTCTGTGACACAACATTATACTTTCAAAAACATGTAATATATATGAATAAATAAATAAATAAATGTAAAAGTCAACAAAGGTAGTCGAATATTAAAAACATTTAAAAAACAAACAAATATATAAAACGCAATGCAACACTTATGACTAAAACATTACAAATAAATAAATATTAAAAGCAATAAATAACAAAATAACTAGGAGATGGAGAGGAACTGACCTAGAGTTGGTCCCTATTGAGCCGACATCTCCGGCCAGACCAAAGACATTTGTTTTTCTTGTATACGACTCAGATCAAGGTGTATAGTAATCAGCAAAATAAAGAGAGGACAATGAATGTCTGTATCTCTAAATTTAATATCATTTAATTATCAAACCCTCCAACGTTTTCAATGAATTTTCCATTTTTATTATTTCAACGAAAAGTCGCAAATTGAAATTGATCGTCCGTAATTTTAAGTTATTTATTTGAATTTAAATGATTTCTTATATTTTCCTTTAAGCTGCATATTTTTTCGTGATTATTACATTTTGAACAATTAAAGTATGAAGCCGATCTGAAGAAATTTTAGCTCTCTAGGGCAAGCTCTATAACAATCTTTTTAGAATTAAAGTTCATAATCTTTAAAAAGCGTTAAATTCAAAAAGGGATTCAATGCAGAGCTAATAAAGTGGATCGACGATATGTGGGGTTTCATAAACTCTGCCCATTATTGGTAACAGATTGAGAGTTACTGGTCAACAGCGTATGATGTACCTACATACCGTGTGAGGTCCCCCTTGCCATTAAAGGACGTTTGAACAGAATTTATTGCAGTTTATTCTGACTTATAGGTAAATTAGCTGTTCTGTACTACCATAGACTACCATATTTACAGGAGTATCTCTGGAAATCATGCAGAGCGGCAAATAAAAAAGTTCGTCACGCAGGGGCTGCGTAAACTAACCGAATTTCCGACGTGCTGGAATAACACACTTGTGATCCCATCAGAGCATATATTCTCTATTTATACCTAAATAACCGATGATGGGGTGGGGGAGGGGGGTTACCAATAACAAGAAAGGATGAATACCTCACTTAAAACTTTCTGTGACAAAAAAAAATCACAGATCAAAAATTATAGATCATCAATAGCTTAACAAGATTGGGTCTATAAAATTTTACTATTCGACTCATAATAACTGAAATGATTTGAATTTTCGAATCCCTCCTCCTCTAAACCCCCACTATTCCATTTCCGATTTTCGCCTATAACAATTATGACCCATAGCATTGACTGAGACGGTTAAATATCGAGTATGGTATAGATCAAATAAACATGTAGTAAAGAACGAAAAGTTTGAATTTATGACGACATTACATAACGTATTTGCATTTATCTCATCGAATAAAAGTTCAATGAAAGCCATATTTGGTACTTAATCATGGAATGAAGTGGTTCATGATATAAAAGCTTAAAGCTAATATGAAATGAGTAGGCGTGTTTATTGAAAGACGAAAACTCAAAAATGCAAATACTGCGGATAATAATAATAATATTAATGGTGCCGAAAAGAAATATATATAGAACAACATTTATTGGACATTTAATTTGCAATAATATTGGTTATATACAATTTTTCAAACCGACGTATAATAACAGAAAACAAAAATATGGAAATATCTCAGTTAATGTTCAATATAGAGGAAACATGTACATAACGACATTTATAGAAAATGATATTTGAAATAAGAATGATTCTATACAATTTTTCAATCCGACTCAATAACGGAGATTTTGAATTTTCGAAATTCCCTCTAAATCCCCCCTCCCCCCGGTCCGATTTTAGCTGTTGACGAACTTGAGCGTTATTGTTACTTTAAACGTTTTACATTGAGTTTGGAAACGACTAAACAAAAATTGCGACTGCTAGTATATATATAATTTTTCGAAAATCGCGTAATGAGTACTACCTCAATAGCTGATTTCCTTTTATGGAAAATCTGCTAAAATAAACAGTTGTGTTTGAATATAGGAATTACAGGGAGTAAGTGAATCAAATACATATATAAAATGTGGATATTTTTTATTACACCTTTACAACCTTTAGTGACAAAATTGAATTTTTGAAAGTTTATAATGCTTTATAAAAGAAGATATGTTTTATATAAGAAGTAAACATTGTGCTTTATCTCAGTTGAGTACGGTTTGACTGAATCAATTGGCCGAAGGATCTTTTCAATGCCGTGTTTACTCTAGCTGTTGTTGACGTTGCCATTAAGGAGGCCGAAACGTGGCGAATTACTCTGATCGCACCAGGACGAGAACGTGTAGTCAAACAGTAGGTGTGTGAAGGAGGTTCATTGTCCCCTGATGACGCCTTCATCAGGTGTTGACAGTTCGGCCGACACGCCACACGGGCTTTATCAATAAGCGGCTCTAGGTTCCCACACCCTGTTTTCTATCAGCCGAGAAGAAACAACTCGTCAAAGGAGCGTGTAAAGTCTCAGTCCGTCCAGGTTGTTCCGCTGTTCTTCTTCTTAAGAGTACGGTATAGGCGATTTTCCTGTTCTCGAGGCGACAATGTCAGAACCTAGGAAATACCTAAAAACTTGTTGCAACTCAAGCCAAATGTGGTTATGTAATATATGTATAAAAACTCAAATAAGAATCCTTTACTAGATAATTACAAATTAACAACATATGCATCTTATATTTAATTCTGGATCATTGTACTGACTGGGGAAGATTAATTATCACAGGGTTAGATGAAAAAATCATATGTGGACCCCCACATAACTTCCTCGAACTCCTAGAAATTTAAATATGCCAAATGTTCTGCATAAATTCTTGTAAAATTAATCTTAAAATAATTTATAGATCTTGGTATTCTACATAATCGATATCCTACACCAACTTCTTCTGTATCTCTAATCAGGACAAAAAAAGAAGAATTGTTTTATTTTTTTCCCTCTACCCGCTTAGTCGATCGCAATCAAAAGAGGCAGCCATCAAAGGTAGCAGATCTATTTTAAATGATATATTGACTTTATTAGTATTTTTTCTATAGAACAGCTTCAAGTATTGCTGGACGTAATCAAATAGCTTCGTCTAACCATCTTTGATCAGATTTTAAGTGGGGCTCAAGTTACCCATGTGAGTTAAACCGTTGGTCTTAAACTTACATTTTAAACCTAAAGTGGCGAGTTCGATTCCAGCCTGGGCATTAGGAATTTATTTAGTGACGAACTCATTAAGTAAAATTCATAG
Source organism: Riptortus pedestris (assembly GCA_019009955.1). Lineage (NCBI taxonomy): Eukaryota > Metazoa > Arthropoda > Insecta > Hemiptera > Alydidae > Riptortus > Riptortus pedestris. The sequence continues at coordinate 212,624,209 of CM032228.1, read as the reverse complement.
CCCCTGGCTAGAAGAGAATAGTAACAAGTAGGTAACCCGTCTTAATTAAAGGTAGTAGCAAAAAGTGGACGTTAATAAATAATAATAATATTTGGAATCCCCAATTTATCTTACACCAACAATAAATGCTATTTATAGTAGCACGATCTGCGCATAAGGACATTTATATCCTGTCAATGCGTTTATCTATCCATGTTTGATTATGCATTCGAACCTTCTATTGGTTGACAATATTATAAAGTCATTCGTTGTAGTGTGAGGCTTATTTGACTTAAATGATTAAAAATCAAAATTAAAATTAGCTCCTATCACTCGTTTTCAATTAAGTCTTCTAATAATTCACTGTCCATTAACTCAATGTTTTTAACAATGTTTTTGTGTTTTTTTATGTATTAACGTCCACTTTTTCCTACTATGGCTTATTGGGATGCGTTATATTAAGGTTACAACCCTTTCCAAACCAGGTTAGTACTAAGGATTTTATTTAATGCGTTCATCACTAAATAACTTCCTGTGGCCCAGGCGGGAATCGAACCCGCCACTGTTTTAAACCGGTTGATCTTGTTTGAAAAACATTTATCCAAAAACTATTTCGACACTCATAGTTCATTCATAACCTTCCAAAGCTTTAATTGATCTGATTGGAGTAGGAGCGAAATCCCCTAAATCTCATTAAGAAAAGCAGGAGGTAACTGTTATCAATTTCTCTTCAGGAGGCTTAGTTTTTTCTTCTTCTTCAAGAGCCAACAAATCCCCACTTCGACCTGCCTTCCTCATTTTATTCGGTTTAAGAATTAAATTTACGATGGATAAGGGGGAAAATTGTATCAATGAAAAAGCGAGCACCGAAATCCATTAAGCCGTTTCGTATGAAAAATAAGGAGGCATTTTACAAGGAGGGAGGGATAAGTACTTAGCAAACTGTTGCATCTCCTTAGCTCGAATTGTTCAGGGACTGTTTCGAAGATATTGCTTCCCTTAAATCTCTACTTCTGCTGCTGAATTCTAACCTTTAGATAGGTGCCTATTAATGTCCTCCTTGGTTAACGGGGGACCTGAATTAGTAATTCACGTATACTAATAATAACTCTGATCGCGAACTTCCCCCGGAGGTTGCTAAACATCTCCAGTCTACTAATGGTAAAAGGGAAAAGTTACTTACTGATGGTATCTATGGTTTTACTAGAATGACTGCCCGAATGAAACGTTCATTGAAAATGGACACTTCCATTCCACGAGGAGAAGTTGTTTTAAAAGTCTTCACAGGGACAAACATCGCTTATTCAATATGTTTTATAGCTATTAAAAAATCAACTAGGTTTACCTAGAGTAAACATAACAACTTATACAATGCTAGACTGACAATGAATTGGGTTCCAGGACATGAAAACATTGGACGTACAAACGACGTGGACAAACATGCAAACCACTGACAATTTCTGACTTTAACTTACTGACCCCACCAGACTTATATTTACAAATACTATAGACAACATTAAATGAATAGCAAAAATGTTGGCATTGAACATCAGAAAATTATCTGCGAGAAATAAAGCCTTCTATAAGCGAGTGGCCATCCAGCAGACGTGTCAATAGACGAGACGAAGTTGTACTAACGAGACTTAGGATAGGACACTCACATTTAACGCCCCCATACCTCATGACAAGAACAGAAAGCCATACTGACTAACCGTAGAAACATTGAATACTGACAGACTCCACATAACAGTGTCCGAACTTCTTACTGACAGGAGCCCACATATCGACAATATACTAAATCACCTTAGAAAATTGAATTTGTTTTACAAAATTTAACTTCTCTTCTGATAAATTTAATGTAATTTTGAACAATTTTATGTAATATAAATGTATTTATATATAGAAATAACATAATTGTTTTTATTGAAACTTTTTCAAATTGTTGTCTTTATTACTAGTCTAATGATTATTTGTTATCTTTAATAATTGTGTTTAATGTATTTTTATTTTGTTTAATATTTTATTAAATGGTTCAGTTTAGGTATTTTTCTATAATTTTGTTTTCATTTTACATTATTAAACTTTGAGCCAAATTGCCTAGTTCCTGGTGCTCCCCTATGAATAAATAAAGTAAATGCTAGACATAATTGGCCAAGCTCATTCTTCTTTTCGGTGCCTTTGTAGAATTTTGCCATTTACAAATGGAAGCAACTGCCAAGGCACTACAGTCCTTTAAGGACCTGAATCTCTTCTATAATATTTGATTACTAGTCTCTCATTCCATGACCATAGTCTCCGCAAGTAGTCCCTTACGTCATCCATTCGTTTCTACCAACGTGTGCCTTCTACCCCTCACTCTATTCGGAGTCAAATACAATATTTTTCTGGGTTGCCTGTTCTCTACCGTTATTTAACGTGACTGAAAAAGCGCATTATACTCTTTTTAATAACACTAATAATACCAGGTTCACCATAAGAATCCGTTAATTCAAATCCTCCGCTCTCAGATTTTGAGAACTTTCGTGAGAGACAAAGTTGCTGTCAGTTTCATGAATATTATGTAAATTTTCTCATCTCTCTTCCTGGAGTGGCATTTATAAATAAAACAAGTTATCAACATAAAAAAAACTAATACTAAACTGTCAAGCAGATGGAACGATAATAAAGTCAGTAGGACGTCAGGGATAAATAGAAGATGTGCATATGTGTGAATTGCATCTAATTGTGAGGGACGTGTTCTGTTGAATGGGCTAGTTTCAGTTGTAATTCATGTAGGTCACGTGATGCGTGTAATAAGTGATCACGCAGTCTGCATTCATAAGTTAGTATACCAACGAATGTCTCTTGCTATTATAGTAGGGTTTTGGAGTACTGCATTTTAATATTATTTAACGATGTGTTATTTATTCTACATTTCAAATAAACTATGATTATTATATGTTAGTGGGGGAAAATGGTTATATTAAACTTTAACGTTTTTTGAATTGAGAGCCGTAAAGAATATATGGAAGATAGAAAATAATATGGGAATATCGTGGCTTCAGTATTCTGATCTTCCGTCTGTTTGCTAAGCATTTGCTAATGGCAATGCCCAAGGGCAATTGCACTTCGCAAACCCATGAGATGCGAAGAGTTTTGTCAATAATCGCGGTACTACAATAGATTATTCCTGAGAAGGAAAATGTCAAATCAAAATGTGTAGGATACCGAAAATGAGTGCTTCTGAATACAGAATCCTTCCATGGGATCCATCCCTTATCCTTCATTATGGGAAGACTTTATTCTTCATTAACAAAAATCTTTACATCACAAGACTATTGTGAAGAAATATTTTGGTTTCTTTTTTTCCAGTAATTGAAAATCAGATACAAAATTATTCATGAATAAGTCATGAATTCAGAGAAATTTCTTTTTATTTGGAAGAAGGATGTTTTATCTAAAACTTTACCATTTTCGAAGAGATTTTTTAAAACTTTATTTAGTCATGAAGTTGCTATATTTCCAGACAATGGTTATTGGTGACCCCGACAACGCGGGTTTCCCTTTCTCCTACCTTTAATTCTAATGAAATGTACGAAGACTATTTGATAGAAAGAAATATTAATGAAGGTACCCGATGGGAGCATATTATAGAGATATTTTGTTTGGGTAACTAACATTTTTTTTCCGACTATAAATGAGGGACCATTCATCTTGATTGATTTTTATTTGGCCGATTTCTTATTATTCTAGGCGTGATCATTTGTCTAAATGTATATAAGTTACCCAGCTGTTTATGTACAAATTGTCAAGTAAATCATTTCTGTATGCAACTAGAAGCTGCTTAGAAGACTCAGAACAGTCATCCTATCCCAGTTAGCGCATTATTAAAGAAATCGCCCCTCACTAGATTAAAACATTCATCTTAGCAGTATTCAAGAGTAAATAAAACTCCGCTGTTGGTGGCATATCCAAGATTGCTATAGCTATTGGGGGGGGGGGGGTGATTTTAGATAACACATCACACCACCCTTTAAGATGTCAAAATTGTACTATCTCTAACAACAGAAGTAAAATAAATAAGAAATTACAAGATACAATAACAAATTACAAAAATTAGAATATCAGAATATTAAAAAATAAAATGGTGATAAGCATAGTAGGTGAATGAGTAATAGGTAATGAATAGCTAAAAATGGTACTTTTGCTAATGACTGTCGTAATGCCCTACTTTAGGGTAGCTGTTGTATATATAAATATATATGGGGAGTGATTTAATGAAAGCTCTTACAAGAGCAGAAGATCCCGCGAAGTTTTTCCATACGGAGTTTCCTTCTCCATAACATGCCATAACTAATTCAGTATGACAGGAGATCACGGATTAAAGAAGACTTAAAATCTTAAATGAAGGACACTCGTGAGGCATGTGAAAAGGAAGTGTGTTTGAAAAGCGAAACAAAGACATTACGTAGATCAAAAAAGAAAAAAAAGTTGGTAAAAAATTGTCTAGCTGTTAGTATGTAGCGTAGCCAGGGCGGAAAGCAGAGGCTAGGATAATTGACCCAATAGACAGACTCCTACACGTTCCTAACTATCACTTACCCCAATTTAGCAGCCAACATCACAGCTCACTTCCTCACTAGTGGTGACCGGTGAGCAGTCACTACTAGCGCCCTCTGCCCTTGTAATTCCAATTAGCCCGGTCTAGCCCGGATCAGGCTCTACGAGGGTCACGCTCTGTTTAAGGTCAATGGCTCATACATCTACCAAGGGATGACCTACTTCCCTTCAGGATGACTCCATCAGTTCGGGGGATACAAGTTCTCTGGATATCAGAGTTGTGAATATCCATTCTGATAGCATATTTTCCGCCGACAGAGAATCCTACATTTTTCACAGAAACCACAAGGGAAGTGTGCAATAAAGGCATGTAGTAGTTTCCTTTTGCATCAGACTAACCAACAATAAACGTATTATGAGTAGTGTATATTTAAAGTTTAAATTAAAAAAGGAAATATTCCGCCACACATAAAGTAATCGAACTTACCAAGTGCTCGACACGCAACTCGTCTATAAGTATATCCCTTTTTAGCATTGAAATCATACTCATGACGCGATTTTTTAAAAATTTTCTCAAATGTCCATCCTGCCAAGGAGAAGTCGAAAATTAGGTCCGTTCAAAACTATATATATATATATATATATATATATATATATATATATATATATATATATATATATATAATTCATAAGAGTTGTTCACCCTTAACTTTTTTTTTTTAATTTTCGGACGAAATTTTTTGTTTTTATTTTTTTTATAATGTGGCATTAAAAAATACATACAACCCTAAACTTTTACTTTTTTATCACCAACCCCTATTTTTTTATAGCCATTTTAGTAATTTAATCATTATCATCCCGCTCGATAACTGATCAATTATAGTGTTTTTAACTGTACTTCGATTAAAATTTCCCTTAGCTTATGGCAAATCTAAAATTTCTTTTATGAAAATAAATATTTATTTTTATTATTAAAGTTTAATCCTGATATATGCTTAGTGTTACCAATCTTAGATTCTTATAATTTGCCGCGCCTTTTCAAAAATTGTTGAAAAACGTTATCGAAGCCAGCATTTTAAATGGCAAGTTCAAAGGTGAAAATATATTAATACCACGGATTCCTATCATACCTACAGATGTGCCAATTCAATTCAAACGAATTCAGTTTCCGATTAGATTGGCATGTGCAATGACAATCAACAAATCCCAAGGCCAAACAATGTCTATTTGTGGCTTAGATTTGAGTACATCATGTTTTTCACACGGCCAATTGTACGTAGCATGCTCTCGAGTGGGTAAACCATCCAGTTTGTTTGTGCTCGCTCAAGATGGGCTAACAAAAAATATTGTTGTTATAGCATTAAAAGATTGATGTTGTTTGTTAGTGTTACTGTCGTAATTAATATGTGATATGTAATTTTAAAAACAAACTATTAACTTAAAAATAATATTGTTTGGCGTTTGTTATTTTTATATTCCCTTATCGTTCATAGCGCTCCATGCCTATTTCACGCATATACCACACTTACACCCTTATAATAAGTAAGTTACTTTTTGTCTACACTAGAATTTATCTAGAAACTAGAAATAATTTATAAGGCAAAACAACGTTTGCCGGGTTATCTAGTATATATATATACGTGTGTGTATATATATATATGTATATATATATATATATATACACACCTGTTAACCATCTAGCCAACTCAATATCTTAAAGTCAGATGTAAAATTAAAGATCAAGTACATTAAAGGCTGAAATCCAACCAGTGAGAGGGGGGGGGGAGGGGTTAGAAGGGGAATTTCGAAAATACTTAATATCTCCGTTATTATACGTCGCGTGAAAAATTGGATGGAACCAGTTATTGAAAATGTAGTGTTCTATAAATGTTGTTATGCACATTGTTTCACTGCCTTGATTATTAACCGAGATATTTGCATTTTATTAGTTTTCGGCCTTCAATAAACCTCCACCCCCTCCTCGTGTCGTATTAATAATAAGTGTTATATAATGAAGAACTTTATTTGAAGCCTAAATACCAAATATTGTTCTCATTGATCTTTTACGTTTTGAGATAAATGCAAATATTTAACGCACGTGGGAAATCTGCTCTGTTAGCTCAGCTCCTGCGTGACGAACTTTCTGACTGTAATAAGAATCCTATGTAAATAGGACTTGAAATATAAGCTGTATACGATATAGTTAGTGGTTAAGGTGCTTGTAGAAAAATTACATTAGTTAGTGTAGGCTTACAAGTGTGGGCTTACAAGTTTTAAATATCACACTGAGATAAAATATTGTAGAACAAAAATTATAGAAAAGTAAAGTTGCAAATAGATTGGTGATGTACATTTTCCCATCCGACTGTTTGGATTCACCTCCTCTCTAACACACCTCCATCTTGCCCGATGAAAACTATTTTTGGTTGAAATAAGATGGTTCGGAGAGACAAAGTAGCTTCTTGATATTGTTAAACCGGTATGAATGGGGTATAACCGTTGAGTTTGAACATATGGCGAAAAAAAAAATTGTTCTCTTGCCTGGGACTTGGCTTATTGATTGTAATATCTTCGTATACTGCAATAGCAAATAATCTTACCCTTATTCTAAAAAGCCATAGAATTTGGAGATTTTCATTTTAACTGGAAGTATTTTGTCACAGACGGACACGAGAAAGAAATCGAAGTGTAAACGATCTCTCGCATAAATTACAGTTTTAAGAAAGGGCCATTAATCAAAGAATGATTGTACCACTAATTAATCTGTTATACAAACACGACATTAATAAAAGAATTAATTTTCGAAATGGTGTAGCTATAACTCACAAGTGAGACGTATTTAAATAAAGAGTGCTTTGAATACTGAATAGTAGAAATCTTTCGTTTGAATCATACAGAAAAGTTTTTTTGGGCTATTGCGGGGTCTTTACCAAAATGATGATTAGAACTCGCGTCATAATTCACCTGACCCACAACTAGTTTTTCGACTGATAGTTTTATTAATGGTGACTTTCCTCATATCCTTAGAAGAACATAAGCCGCCGATGAGTATATATTTTAACTTGAACCGATGTTGGTATATGAATAGTACCAGGAGATAATTTTAGGAAAAAGTAACAAATTCTGTTCAAAACTATTTTGGATTCTCTCTTTTACTTTGTTGTTTTCAAACTAACATTTGCGGTGAAAATGAGTTTAAAGCGGGATCTTACTGATTGCTCGCTTCACTAGTTTATTATATTTCTTATCACTATAATCTAGTGATAAGAGTTTCCAGCCAAAGGTCTACGAGATCTAGTAGTGTTCCTGATAGGATTTCAGATCCAAGGCGTGCCTCTATTTATCACTTATCACATCAGTCATCTCTGCCTAAGCCATAATTGAGCAATTACGCTTTATTAAGAAGAATAGTTTTTTTTTTTTACTTATTATTTCCTTGTGGCATTTAATAGCCACTCACGTAGTAGGACTAGCTACAGCCGAAAATTGAATGGGCTCAACTTTTTTTTTTATTTTTTAACTTTATGGAACTACTCTCAGACTTGCTGATAAAAATAATGAGGTGGTTAATTTTAAACATGGGAGAAACATCATTAGTTCCACGGGCTCTGATGAAATAAATAAATTAAATTTCAAACGAGAATTAATAAAAACTGTGACCGACAACTTTGTCGTAATTCACAAGCTAGCTAAAAGTAGTTTTCTTGTAATTTATCAAAATTTAGGAGCCAAAATACTATTATCAAATATAGTTCTTTTGTTCAATGGTTTGTGATATTCTAAAAATATTAGCTTGAGTTAGAACTGCTTTTGGAATTTGAAAAGTATTGTACAGTGACATTCCCTTGGAAAAAGTTTCCATTCACACCTGAAATAAATCAAAAGATTTCGAGAAATGATTTTGCAATCCAAATTAAATATGACAGACCGACGGTTATAAACTGGGATAGATATATGGTTTTAGACTTGGATAAAATATGTGGATATTCCACATCAAACTTCATAGTTCTGTTGTTTTAGTACACACATTTAAGGTAAGAAAAATATAAGTAATTCGTCAAATACTTGATAATTGTAATAATAGAATAAAAAACCGTTAATTTATTTTTTTTCTTAAAAAGGCGAATTTATGTTTTTAAATTAATACTTCTATGACTGAAATACGTATTTTCAGAGACATACCTTATATTGATATATTTTAGAATCTATTAGTGTGTAATATTAAATATTTAAAACTATTTAAGATCTAAGATTTTCTGTTGTTTTTAATAAAAAATGTTAAAGAATTGAACATTAGTGACAAAAACTATTATAAGTATAAATTATAAGTATAAATGATTATAAGTATAAATGATAATCTGTTTAATTGAATCTGTAAAAATCCAGTGAATATTATCCTGGTAATTAACTAAATGACTTGAATATAAGTATTCTTGGCAATGAAAATTATATAAAACTATGATTATGATGCATAACAGTGAAAATTGCAATTCCATGAAAAGATTAAATAAAATGCACAAAAGTAGCTGTTTAAAGGATTTGTGGCAACGCTGAAATTATAGTTTTTGAAAGAATGGAATCTAGTATGATGTTATTTAGTACTCCGAGAAGACCAAGAGGGAAGAAAAGAGGGAAATCTGAAGCTATCTGCAAGTCAAATTTATTATTCTTAATAGATATTAAGTATAATGAAAATTGATAATTTATGAATTATAATGAATTCCAATGGATTATATTAGGCATTCGAAGCAATAAGCTTTGTACTTGTAGAATAAAAACTCTAAATTTTTCACAATTTAATATTTAAAAACTGACCGCTTTTGAAGACCCTGTGTCTATTTACATAGGTACTTGCATGAACGGAAATGGAAAATGTCGGATCATTGTCTTGGAAGTGCTCAAAGTGTGCCTCCGGAACACAGGTCAGAATGCAATTAGCTCTGAAAATGGAGACAAGCATTTCAAATACACAAGCACAAAAATATATATAACTGTGAAGGACTAAGAGTTTTTATTTCTCAAGTATGTGTTAGTTATCCTTCCATGTGTTAGTTAGTGTTCTTTAAACACCACTACTATGAAGCAATACTTTTTAGGAAATCGTTATTAATCAACATTTCGTACACCAACGTTACCGACTGTTTTCTGGTACTTTTGTCTTCGTACCCTATATACTGATATGTAAAAAAAAAAAGGGAGGCTGTAAGGGGACGAAACGATCGGTGCGCAGACAAAAAGCCAGAGTCGATTATAAAACTATATCAAGGGTAGGAATATGAAAATAATTAGGGTTAGCATAGGGGTGGTTTTTGTGTGGGAGGGTTAGGCTAGTCTAGTAATCTCCCACCTTATAGTTAGGCTACCTCCTACAACATCCTATTATAGTATTTTTTATTTACATCTTCTCCACTCTCTCATTTCTCCTCTCTTACTATATTACTTTTTTCTTATTGTTAATTTTTTACACTCTGACTTTATTGACCTTAGTTCATAATATATAGTAAATAAAAGTAGATTTGTTCTGTACACACAGGCTTAACTTCAGTGGTTACTACAATAATCCAATTAATAATAAATTATACCCCTTTGCCTTTGTTTAAAATAGGTATTAGCAAAATTCAACTAAATACAATTTCAAATTTATTATAATAATCAGTAAATAAATGAGATATTGGAAAATATTAGCAAACACCGTTTAATTTTAATTTTAATAAGCAGGAAATAAGATATATATATTGGATGATATAATCAAATATCGTTTCATTATTTAAATAATCACGAATTAAAAAATTGGATGTTGGAAAATATAACTAAACCTCCTTTCATATTATTTTAATAAATTAGATAGAAAATAAATAAATTAGATATTTATAAAATTAACTAATAGGTAGTTTTTTTTTAATAATTATAGAATGAAGGAACTCAGAAATGTCAAATCATTCAATTCAATTAAAATGATAAAAATCTAGTTCTCCTCTCAATTTTGATAACCTAGATTTATTTATTCCTTGTGATTTTCATATAGGATACTAAATTAAAATTACACTTTTCTAAATAATATAAATTGCGTGGGTATTATATTTTGCCTATTTTCTATTTAGTTAATTATGTGTAGCACGGACGTCCTCGGGTTAGGGTTGATCTGACTGGAATATTCCTAATTGGTTATTTAGGTATGTAACAGAAATTAAAGTTAACGAATTATTTTCTTATTTTTTTCGTTCTTTTTATGGGACGGGATCTCCTCGAGGGATAAAACCGAGAAGCACATACATGGCATTTTAATCCTGTTACGAATACTAAAATAAAAATGCAAATCAGGAATCAACAAATTTTGAGGGTAACTAGTAAAAAAATACCCTTATAGGCAATAAATAATATAACAATTGCCTGATCTGCTTAAACTATTATTATTAGATAACTAAATTTCTAGCAAATACTAATATTTTTTTGAATAGAATGTCTAGTGAGAAAATTAATTGTAGCTCTCAGCTCTTGGTAAGCCGACACCTATATTATCTTACTGATATTTAATTATTATCTGTGCCTGGATTTCAGGTTCTAATATCCTTGTACTGATCGTTAATTAAAATTACGAATTATCCCACGGTAGAAAATACCATATTTCAAGATTTAATAGCAATGCATCAGCTTCTTTCAAACTTATTTGAATTCTTCTAACACACAACAACAATAAAAACAACAGCAAAAAAAAGAAAGAAAAATTAAACGTACATACCGTGAATTAACAGAAGCTGGATGCCCCACATCTTCCACTGAAGGTTTCCTGTAAAATCGAAATTTTACACTTTTAGTCGCTTCAGTGATTTTAAGGGCGATAGTAAATGTGGAGAAAAAAATAAAAAGAATTACATCTTGTGAGAATATCGATGGGCTATGAAAATAAAGAAAGAATTTAGTAAACGTCCCCAGATGCGTACCAAAGCTAGAAGATAAATGAGCATAAAGAAAATAATTGTCTATTAAAGTCTAGAATTTTTTTTTATTAATTTTTTTTTTTATTTTTTTTTTAACTGAAGACCCTAAAGAAATTGTTAACCCAAGCAAAATTCTGCTAAGCCTTATATAGGATTCAATGCCTTACCACGGATTAATTCATAACAGGTTTTGATTGTTAGACATTTTAATTTCTTTTTTTAAATTTGCATAAAAATAAAAAAAATTCAAACATCTTTATCAGAATATTTATTTAGGCAGTTAAACTGTGTTCTTGAAATAACAATTGACGCATATTACTAATAGTGTGCTACGATTTTCTTGAGAGTGGAAAATATATTTAATTCTTATGACTCCCTCCATTCAAACGATTTTCTCTTCTTGTAATTTCTGAACTTTCAATTATAATATCAATTTGAAAAGCGACTTTCCTAGGCACTATGGAAATCCTTGGTTTCGTTATTAATTATTGTGAACTTTCTGCACCAGGTTTTCTTTTAACGAGTATAACGGAAAATATATATATTCCGGTCACTCTGACGGGAATCAAACCCACTACTCTTGGTTTTGTCCCTTATTAATGTTCATCACCAAATAGCATTGTCACTGATCTTAAGGGTGTTTAGGTTTGTCTACGACTTGACATGAAAGCATTTTTGGTGGACATTGTTGGGTTTCTGGGCCTCACGCTAGTCACTTTCTCCCATGACATAATCCTCCTACTAAAAAGCGAGTAATTATAATTGCTAATACCTTGGCAGGGAATGTGAAAATATTTTTCAATGCAATTTTACCCCATTTTCTTCGTAGATATTAGTCAAATCACGGTAGACTGTATTTTGAGTAACGGGGCTTTGTATTATTGCTAGTTGTAAGGTTGTATCACCAGTAAACTCCAGGAAACTCAGTAATGTTTTATTTAATAAAAAAAGAAGTATATTTGTTGCAGGAGTTTTTATGACAAATATTCGAATAATTTCTCAAATCATAATTGGAACGGCTGTGATGATTGTGATAATAAACTTTAGATTATTTTCCTTCTCCCGTTGACTAATAAGTAACCAATCTTTCTACAAACACTTAAATAAAGAGCGTTGCCAGATGAAGCAGGTTGCTTGGCACACAGCTTACTAATCATACATCCAAAAATTAATTTTAAATTTTAAAAGCAATCGATTATAAATATAGGAATGCTTTTTTAACATTAACATTGTAACATTGACATTAAATACAATGTAGAAAGGCAGAGCATTACCTCTTAGTTGTACACAATGTAAGTATCTTCGAGGAATTGAGACAGACAACAATATAAGACAACAAGAACATAAGTGTTGTCATTATTAGAACTAGGACTATAGAGCCGGCGGAAACTCTCCAATTCAAGAACACTCTTGGAATAGCGAAACAGATAATATATGAGACGGTGATATGACGGGTGGTCATGTATTGCAGTGAAACGTAGCCTCTCACAAAAGAGCTTTGCAGGTCTGCGAAAGAAAAGCCATATGAAAAATATTTGGAGGCAGTATGGAGGAGCACATTGGTCATCAGGAGGGACACCGAAGTAATGGAATCGTATTATCATGTATGTTATCATAAAGGGTAGAGTGCGGTGGGTTGAAAAAATGGAACTCAGCAGGCTGTCCAAAATGGTGCAATATAGTACTCCAGAAGGAAGTTGGTAACGAGGTAGCCCCAGAAAAAAAAGGGGGCTTAATTATATAATGGAGGACTTGCGGAAACCTAATTAGTGATGCCTGGTCGGCAACCGAGAGGAATCATGGAGGCACTGGTCCAAGTCCATCAGGCATCAATAATAACAAAATTTGAAATAAACAATGAAAACTATTTTTAAATCAATTTACAAAATGTTGTTAAATTTGACAATTCATTATCTTGAAAGGATAGATTAGAAGAGAGTAACGAGTGGAATCCTTAAGATTTATCCTTCTTGATTTATTTTATTATTTTTTTTAGTTTCTTGAAGTATTGGGGACCCATAAATGAAGCAATTAGGAGATTAAATGTTGAACAAAACCTTCAATCGAAACCTTTTTGTAGTCCCTGAACCCTTCATGGAATGTCAGGCAATCTTTTGCAAGTTGGAACCGTAACTTCGTCCTAGACTTAATGAAGTAGCGATGCAGCGAAAGAAGTCAGAGGAGGCGCCAAACCACGCAGTGAAAGATCCTTTTGGAAGAGCCCGATGAAAGAAGTTGGAAGATAATAAGGTGACTCTGATAGAGGTAGATCTGTTTGTAGAAGAGATTCTATTAGCAATGGACATTGTCCCCGACCCCCAGCTGGCATGGAGATGAGCCTTCTCTTCTATAACTGTAACCTCCTTTATTTCATCTGACAGTACCTCAGTGTGCCATTTCACTGGCGCCGATACTCCAGGCTATAACTCAACAGGCATCGACCTCATCTTTAAAAATAATTTGAAATAATTAACTTCAGCAAGGCAACATTCCAGATCAGACAAGTCAGAAATTATACGCTTTAGAAGCAGAGAGAACAATTGTAGACTTATGTTGTTTAAGACTCTTCGTTGGGAATAGACTCCGTGTTTACTAGTATAAATATACAACTACAGAACAGAAGTAAAAACAATTGTCATTATTAATTAAAATTATCCTCACAACTAAGGGCAACTTTTACAATGATTGTACTGCCTATATACGTACTTAAATAATTAATTCAATAATGTCGTATATTGGTACATTAGTATCAATAACATCTGGAAATGGGTTGTAACATTGGGAAAAAACCTTGGGATGCCTATGTATTTTACTAAAAATAAATAAAATAATGATCATTAGAGGTCTCTCTCCATTAGAAAGCACTTCGTGGTGTTCAGTTAAGCTACTAAAGTCCCGATTGTTCATTGACATGTGGATAGAGCACTACCAGGTTTTTCCATGACAGCATATTCATCCTTAAATTATTTTATATGGCATTTGCTGGATTAAAAATGCATTAAGTGGTATAAATAAGAAGCAGATAGATAGACTTGGTGATGGCTGCATAACTCTTGAACTTCTTCAACGTCAAACGCCCCACGCCTGCCGGACCGTAAGTCTAGGTCGGAGTCAGTACCAGCCAACTGTGTTAGTATGGTCTCTGATGGGAAGGACCTCACCTGAATGACTCCCCACCCGGGGAATTAAACAGTTCTTCGGTTGAGGAATTTTTTACACCTGGATTTATATTTTGATTTGCACGGCTATTTATATCATTGCGCCATTCATCCATGTTCTTGGTTTGTCTCCATGAACCTTGGATATACATTCCAGTAGTATAGGATACGTCTATAAAGTAGAAAAAGCTTCTGGGGATTTGTTTCTGGCGATAGTGGAAAAATTTCTGGATGGAGAATATATAAATCCTTAGATAATTTTGGTGTGTCTTCTCCATGTGCCCCGTTTCCCAGGATACAATTATAGACATGATAAATATTTATTTGGGGCTCTACAAATTATAAAATGACTTGTTCGTGGATTTTGTAGAATTTGGAACTTGTAGTTAATATATTTGGAGTTTATCTATTTGTTATGGGATCTTAATGTGAGCAGATTCCGTTCAACACCAAGTGTAAGGTTGTTATCTTAAATGTAAGACTATATTGACTTCACTTGATGTCATACTATTACATTTACTGTTGTAGGTTTCTCAATCTTGTAGGCTAAGATGTTTCATTAGTGCCCCAAACACTTCTGATAAGAAAACGTAGAGGAGATAGGACAACGTTAAAAAAAAAACCTTTACGGTCTCGTTGGAGAGGACCAAAAGCCAAAGTTGAGCACTGAACCATTGGTTGTTTAGGAGTACCTTGAGGCCTAGGAGAGGTATTGAAAGACCTGGTGTAAGATTGAGCGGGTACCATATCTAATGCCGGAAAGCCGAGGACAATGCAGTCGGGACTTAGTAAAAAACCACCCCATTCCATCAGCTACAGATCTCTATCATTAGTTTGTGAGTCTTCTCTCTCTCTCTCCCCAACCAGCAATCATGGCTTCGGAGAGGTGGTTCCGGACAACAGGACTCACTACATCGGTAATACCTTCAATAAAACAAAACTAATAATACAATCAGTGCCAGAGTAATAAGGTCCGTTCCTCCAACGACCATTTAAAAAAAGGAATACAAAAATAATACATTTCGGAAGGACCAACACCCACCAATGTCTGCCACAACATTAGAGGTTTTATTTGTTTACGGGTTTGCTTAATTAAAAAGAGTTATTGCGGCAGACACTGCTGATTTATTTTTCCGAAATCCCCACATGACAAAATGGTCTTGAGCAAAGTAATAAATCTCAGTTATTTTAATTCCAATTAGACTGTACAAAATGCGATTTAAAAGAAAAAAACTACGTTGGTATCTTATAACCTAAAAAAAGAAAGAAAGGTATTAAGGTCTACTTCAGGTTTTGTAGTCTTGTAGGTAGAACATATTTTATTGTTTCAAAATGAACAAAACAAATCCCACGATATTTTTTTCAGTAGGTGAGAAAATTAATTAATTTTTATTATCTAATAGAATATGGGCTGACCATAGATGAGCTGAAGGACTTATCAAAACTAATCCTAGAGTTATCTATCATCAGTTACATAGAAAATAAAGATGGAATATAAGCTGCACTCTTGCCAGAGATACCTCCTTAAATTTGCGACATTTAATATTCCAAATATTTATATAAAATATAAATAAAATTTAAAAAAAAAAAAAAAAAAAAAAAAAAACAATTTACCAAGAAACTGGCAAAATAGGAGGCTATACCAGATAGATACCCTCAGAAAGAGATCAGCTTATTTATTTTTTTAGGTTCAGAATTACAAAAGGTGTTCAGTCTATGCATATTCGGGTATTCTCAATAGATAATCAGTCATCTGAAATAAAATTTTGATTTATTTATTTTCTGCCCATAAATGTCCCCAAAGAAACGAGAGCATTGACACAGGCTCTTCTTCCGGCCTAAAATCCTTTTTTTATTGTTTTAGGAGGCTTATAATATCAGGACAAGCTCTGTACATAAAAGGTGTGAAGTATTCAGCGGTGTGAATTTCTCTCCTTTTCATTCTCTGATCCTGTTTCTATTATTCATTCTAAGAAAGTCAGCCTATTCACATGGTAATGCCTCACATGAGTGCAGCCTTTTTCGTTTTTTCTTTTCAAACTGACAATGTAAACCATGGTAATTATTACAAGTTAAATTATACATTTATATTATTCTACTGCATCTCCTGGAACGGCTATTATGTGTTTTCCATTTACATGAATCATTTCTTCAGTGACTCATTTGTACTTGTAGATAATTCTAAAAATTTTTAAGAAGGAAAGGATTAAGTTGACGAGATTCGATTTAATAAAGACTGTATTTTTTTATCTTTTAAAAAAATATGACCTACAAAACACATCACTTCTGGTATTTTCCCAAGTTAAGTCTCTACAATAATAATAGAAAATGAAATAATGATGTAAATATTTGAATTAAATAAAAAAAGTCTATAAAATCCACTTTGCAAATATTAATAAATAATGAAAATAAATAGTTTTTAAATTATTATATAACAGATAGTATTACATTTTTTTTTAAAAATGGAAGTTTTGCTAATGAGCAAATTTCAAAAACTATAAATGTCTGATTAACAAACCAACTGTACAGCTTGTGAGTTTTATCTGGGAGTCACAATTTACAAACCACATTTTAAAGTCATTACTTCTATTTTATTTAATATTCATAAGCAAACCCACAAACATTTATTTCGATTTTAACAGTCCAGATTACTGTTGATTATATCGATAGGAAAAATTATTTTTATACGTTGTCAGGGGCTTAGATTATTTTTTATTTATTCATTTGAATTAGTTCCGCAACGCCGCAAACTCTTTAACCAGATGTACTCAAAAAAGCAAACAGCAAAAAAACGAAAAAGGGGGATAAGTAATGAACTATGGAATACGGCGATCCCTGAAACAGTCCATTCACATGCCAGTCTATAAGTAGGAAGAGATATTGTGCATGGAAACATAAGGGTAATGAAAATAATATAAATTAAGATATAAGTATAGAAGAGAGAAAAAAAAAAGCCCCCCAAAAAAAGAGAAGAAATAAAGTTAAAGTGTATATACCCTGCTAATGTAGAAAGGAAAAGACGAATAGTGTGTAGAGGTTGTAGACCAGAGTGTGTAGTACATATTAATGGATTTTAAATATTTAATGGTGATGTTTATGAAATAACTGTTATCGGTAAAAAGTTCTTGTAACTCATGTGGAATGCCTAAATTGTCATTCGTCAACATTCAGTCAATATGAGATGTACAGTTAAAGTTTCTAAGCAATGTCTACAAGATGGTGTGTCCTTTTTTGTCATTAAGTGTCCGTGAGTCAGTATGTAAATAAAAGAAACAGTTCAGGAATAGCCACCAAGCCAAGCAACAGGAGTATAGGAATAGAGGAAGTTGTGCTTACCAGACTACGGATTAGGTTCAGGTTAGACGCGTGAAAATTATGCCAAGTGTTAATATACCTCTAAATCTAAAGCCATGTGTACGATTCCCGTATTGGCGATTGGAACATATACAGTCATTAACCCAACAAATAACAACCTTTGCCAGAAAAATAACAAACTGTGCTGAAAAGCCGTGGTGTACTTAAGCTGACATTAAAAAATAATATTCCTTCTTATGTGCTATTAAATTCACTAGTTGTAGTAAATGATTTAATGTTTAGTAATTAATTGAGTTAACTTGCGATGTCATAATAACTCTGTTAATTTGTCTGAATAAATTAGTGCAAAATAAATAAATCATTAAACAATCTGATTTCGTTGATGTTCTATCTCCGACTCTCCTTTTTTCCGCGTTTTATATTTTATATTATGGGCATTTCTTTTAGCACTCAATTTCAGTATACAGATATTGTACTCTCTTCAGTTCGTCTTGACAAAGGTAATAAATAGCACCGAAACATCGGCGAGCTGAACTAGTTTCATTTCGACATAAGTGACCGACAACCACATCAGATAAGGATAGCTCCAACAGCGGTCAACACTAAGAATATAAAACATTAAAGTTTTACAATACCGGAACTGATTATAAATACGATTAAAATAAGTCAAATTCACAAACAATAAAATAATAGACTACGAAAATTGAACAAAATTTATTTATAAAATGAATTATAGATTTAAATTCAAGTGAATTATTTAATCTGACCAAAATGCTTTATCAACAGTTTTGCACAAGCAGACACACACGTGTGGATATAATTTAATTATAAATTTAAAATATATTTATTTTAATAAAGTAACTAATCGTATATTTAATTTACTTAATTAGGCTTTCATGCCAAAACCACAAAGTAAAAATTCGAGATAGTTATTAAATATAAACTTGATTTGATAGAAAAAGAATTCACGTTGTCACATATCTTGAGGTAGTGGAATTTTCAACAGGTTTGTTATAACTGTCAATATGTCAGGAGGTTTCTTTTTTTTCTTTTTCAATTTTCCCAAAGTTTTTCTTTGTTATTGGTCACACCCAATATTGTTTTCCGTTAACCGTTTAGGCCTTGTTAAGTTTTCTTTCCCCCTTGTTCTTCGACAGTCTATCACTCACGTCAGGACATTGTATGTCTTCTGAAATTAGGCCCATCCCGATGTCACGGTAATTGGCCATTTTCTTCTTCAAACCCTTCTCATCATAAAAAAAAAATAATAAAAAAATCTTTCTCTGTATCTCGTGATCTAGGTCCCGAAATCTGTGTATGATCTCTTGTTTCTATATAATATAAATTCACTTAGTGATAATTAATTAATCTTAATCTTAAAATCATTTATAAGTAGATTATAGGAATATCTACTCTATTTCATTGAATTTCTAAGATTGGAATATTGTTGTATTGTATATGGAAACTAATAGCATGTTTCTAATAAGCGGGCAAGCTTAACATTAGGTAATTTATGCATTAAATTAATAAATATTGCTTTTACCTCTGATAAATGCATTGCTTTTATTCTCAATAAACAAACATAAGCACATTGCAATAATACTTTTTACATGCTTATTTCATTTATAAAACTGAGTTAAAAGTATACAATCGGTTACTCAGATTGAAATGGAAAAACATGATAACATATTAATACATATTGTGGGGTCATGTTAAAGTTTAATAATAATAAAAAAAATACAAACGGTAATGAGAAATCATTCAGTCAATTTTAATAACATCCCAACGGAAAGCATCTGAATAGGAAAAAAAAACAGGTTTGTCAACCTCTCATAGCTGAACAGATAAGATAGAAATATTCTTCACCCGAAACAAAAGCAATTACTGAAATATATCTGAATAAAACATATTAATTTTATTTTAAACTGTTTACGATAATAGTACTGAAATTTATAATGAATTAGAATAATTTTTATCTCAATCACTCAAATTTGAGAAATTCAAGAAGTTAAGACGGGGAGGGGGGAGGGAGGTTCAACAGAATATATTTGCATGTATCTCGTATAATAAAGTTCTTTTGACAACAATATTTGGTATTTAAGCTTCGAATAAAGTGGTTTATTATAAATAAAACAATAATTTTTTTATACTCTTTTTAGAATTAGAATTGCATATAAAGCTAATTTTTATTTATTTAAAAAAAAAAAGAAAAGTATTAATTTCATGTTATAAAGCTAATTGAAACATTTTCTAGTCAGCGTGAATTTAGGAGTTTATTTCGAGGGTCTGAGAAGGAGTGTCACCTAAGTTTCCCGTCATTTCATGGCAGTAAGACTCATAATAAAATTGATAATTTATAGTGTAATAAATTGTGTAATATAAAAAGTATTATCAATTTTAAAAAACTTAATTCTGTATACCTCCGGTGCCCGGAAACTGGCAATCACTTATAGATAAACATATATTTTAAAGCATTATATGTGGATAACGTTCTTTTTTTAGTACATTAAAAGAATGTTAAACTTGAGAAAAACTAAAAATTATAAAGGTTACCAAATACAAATAAATGGGGGAACCATACAATGCATATATAAACATTATATAACATCATGTGTATCAGACGGTTCTGCCTGTACTTGCTGAACTTTCTGTTATTACAATAATAAGCAATCCTACTTAAATTCCTCCTGCCACATAAAATGAATTTTCAAAATTAAGCCAAATTTTACCTCAATTAGTCTTTGTTTTACACACTGAAATTTACAATATTCTCTTAAGATAAAATGAGTTATATTTTGAAGTGAACTTAAATAACGTTTAAACATTTTCTTGTATTTGTATTATCGGTCGGCGAAACATGTATTAGGTATAATCAATCCATGACTTACAATTCAATGTTGATTGAAACTGACCGATTGATCAAGAGTAGGAAAAGTGTACTGGGGAAATGTGGGCCAATTGAACACTAGCCTTGATCTTTAGGAAAAGCCATTTGGAAAATCGTGACCTGCTATTTCGGTTAACTGTGATTGTCTTTCCATCTCCTTACCAGACCTTATATTAAGCCAAGGTTTTGGTTCAATGAAAGCAATCGTGATTTGAAAATACGGCATTAACGGTCTGTTCATTTGTGTTCTTAAGAGTTTGGTGTATGTATAAAACTGCACAAAGGTGCGTCTCAAAGAATAAATTCATCTGAGAATGCCGTTATTCGCCGTTCAAGATAAAATTATAATTTAATCGTATAGATTATATTTTTATTAAAGTGATATGACAGGAACCGAAATCATATTCATAAACTCAGTGAAATATGAGCTATGAGATGTCAAGTGTTGCCCGTTTTAATTTATTTTTGCCTAGTGTTATCTATATCTCTTATATCCGCAACTATAAATCGAAATTAATCTTAAGTTGATTTAAAATTAGTTTTAAGCTTTATTAATTTGAATGTAGAAAATTAAAGATTCTCTATATTATGGTGGATGTCTATATTTCAACACTTAAAAAGTGGGCATATTTTAAACAACGTAGAAAAACAAGGGATAATATTTATATTAAGGAGCTATGTTACTTAACTGTAACTTATTAAAACTTCTCTAGTCTGGCGAATATTACTACATATATTGCTGATATACCTTATAGAATGAAATTGAATATTAGTGGAGGAAAGAACTATCGTTTAACTTTTATGCATAATTATGAATTTATATATTTATTCAAAATGATAAAACAATGAACTTGGAGTAGCTGATCTGTAGTTAATAGTGAAAGAGTTTTTCTATTGAACTGGTAAATAGACTGAAAAAAAACTTATTTTCCCGCGCATTTTTTATTAATTTATTTTTGTATCTTATGTTTTTAACCTTGTTTATTTTTTACAAAAATAAATTATACTATTCTTTCATTTTATAGAAATTCTTTAATTTCACATAAAAAAATATTCTTATTGAAAAAGTAAGTATTCCAGTAAGTATTTTAGTGTAACGAAAATTTGTAAAATATTATGAGTTCACAAAAAAAAATAAAAAATAGTGAACTGAAATGTTTAGGGAATGTAGTATATTCATTTAATGAAATTTCTGTACTGCTTCTCAATTTTTTTAGATTTCATTTTTATTTTTTCTTAACAATGTAATTTCCTTTTTATTATCTTTATCTTTTCTTATATTAAGTCAATTATTTATAAAATGTGTATTCCGACAAAAATCAACAACATTCAATGTAAACAATGAATAGGAAAAGAGGGAGTGATAACAGACTTGTGATAAGAGCTGATACTATTGATACCATGTTTGGTGATTAGGACAGAGATTTAATTGGGCGAGCATGGGGGTAGGATAAAATAATAGGTACCTGATGTGGTGATGATGATGATGATGTAGGTGGTAGGGGTACTGAACGAGGCCGGCCATGGGGTACACACACACGAACACACGGTACACACCTCCCTCCCAGACTAGATACCTTCGGTATAGTGTGCTCTGTCTACCTGCCCAACACCTTACCCCCACCACTCGCCTCTCCTGTCCCTACTCCTTCCGTCAACAACTGTGTAGTATGTTCGTGTGTACTACTGGGTTTTGTGATGAGCCCTTAGAGTTGAGGGATGCTCGTAATAGTTGGTAGTGTATACTTAAAACGTACGGAGAAATGTCAATGTTTTTATTTAAAAAAAAAAAAAAAAATCCAAAATATCATAATCAACACTCTAAGCCTTAGAATGAGGCCTAGCCATTTTTGAGGTATGCGAGGAAAATACAGAAACTACTCAGAGTGGGTTCTGGTCAAAACGGTTAATCTGCTGAAATCTGAAAACCGAAGTTTTAGTGATTACAATTCTTTCCTTACTCCGTAAAGGATTGTTTTTATATTACCCCATAAGCTTTTTATTGTTACCCTTTTAACAAATTTAATCGTCTTATTTGGCTGTGCTTTATTTATTATAAAGAGCTCCGCGACAATGGTGACTTGGCTCCTCTTAAAGATGGGGAAAACAAAATAAAAACAAGTAAATAATGTATCATAAAAAGGAACTCACAAAATAATATAAAGAGAAATACTAAGGGAACGGAACACAAAACACTAAAATAAACAAGAAATACTAACACAAGATAGAAGTAGAAAGGGTGGTAAATAATAAGTTAAAATAAAATTTAGAAACTTCAACACCTATTCATAAAAACAGGCACATATGCACATTTAATCACCCCTCAACCTGCTTTACCTAAATTCAAGTGTTATAGTCTCTGTAATAACAATTCAAATATATTTTAAAAAAAAAACAATTTAAAAATCAAATAATTATTTAAATCTTTCAAATAATATATATATATATATATATATATATATATATATATATATATATAAAATAAACTTTAGAATATAAATAAATAATAAAAGTAGTTGTTATTAAATTTTTATATAACAAACAACATTAAAATGTAAAAAGAAAACCTTGCAAGCTTTGTTTTAAGGAGAAAATTAAAATATTTACTATTTCAAAAAGAATGTATCATTTCGGTAATATGTAAATTATTTAACAGCGTTCCAATCATTTCACAAAATGCATACATTCCTCATTAAAAATCCAACTGTGCATGTTTCAACAAAGAGTTATAATTTTAAAAACACATTTCAATGGCATTAAATTTATTTTAAACTATAGTATATTTACAAGTACATCCACGCAAATATTATTTGATTTTAAATTTCCGTAATGCTTCACTTGTATTCGAAGATAAGGAATATAGCCATCACTAGTTATAGTTGCTTTTTTTATGGTATTATGAGTCCTTTAAAATAAATACTTACTAACAGAATAGGATCATAACATCGTAAATAACCAAAGCCAAGATAAAACAGGATCCAAACTTGATTTAAGAATAATAGGCTTTAGTTCTGAAAAATGGATATCTAACCATCCTGAAAATAGGAGAGTCTAGCACGAGGAGTTGACTGTGCTCAAAGTGAGTAAAGAGTGATATAATACATAAATAATGAGATACGCCACTTAGCAAATATAGCAGAATTTGCTTGGATATCCCTTATGATACTTCTCCTTTCAATAATTAAGACGTATTTAGAATATTTGACAAAAATGTAGTTATTTTATTAATGATATGAGGCACGGAATAAACTGTATAACAACAAAAATAAACTGAGAAATATTATTGATAAAAACTGATAAGCTTAAATACATTTTAATAATTCTGAACTGGCAATAGAATATATTCTTAGAGGGAGTTCAATCAATGTACATGGTATCTATTCATTGTTCAACTAATCTTACACACAGTCAGGTCCTCGGCAGTATTTACAGAGTGGTGCATAATTCACTAGCAAAACAACGTATCTTATGAGTTCTTCCACTGTAGCCGCTGTGGTCGAAGTTATTCAAAAATGTACAACTTAAGTCTAACAAGTATATGAAACTCTCTTGATGTTGTTCTTGGTTGAAAGTAGGAATTTGAAACTTCCAACAACGACTCAAAGCATCCATTTTGAAGGACGTCCAATTTCTTGCCTTTTTAATTATACGCAGATGGACAAAATTAAAGGAATGCCTACAAACTTATGTATATATTTTTTTGTCAATGAATGCCATAATTTTTTCCCTGGTACCAAAGTGGAGTCCGTGTAGTCATTTATCAATTGTATTCTCAAAGAATAAACACTAGTACTCCTTGAAATTAATAAGGTAACTTAAAGTGATCATTGCAATTAAGTATAATTAAATTAGTGAAGTTGTCCAGTTCAGTTTTCGTCTGTGAAAAAGACCACCGGCTAATACAAAATTTAATTACTTTCTCCTTTATTTTGACATTTAGACTGCTATTCTGCAGATGTGATTTCAGCAATAACAGTCTATATGGTTTATATGGTTGATTTTCATTCTTAAAAAAAAGTTTTCATAGGCTCTGTAACTAGCGGGGCTACATATTGGAATGATAATATACTCCAACATTTCAAGCAGCAACAGCCCAGAAAAGAAATCGGCTCTGGAGACGTCGAATTGGACTAAACCAAGAAAAATAAAAAGAGCGGTAAAGGAAATGTATATTTCAGTGTAAGAGCCCGAGGTCTCAGGTCAGCCATGTGTGTTGTGAAGTTGGTCTTAATCTCATTCGATAAACCTAGAGTCGGGAGGTCGATTCTCATCTGGGCAACAGGAATCATTTAGTTAGGTCCTTAGTCCCACCAATAGAAAAGAGTGTTAACCTTTATCCGTCCCAATTAGCCTTCGTAGCACAAATTGGACGTTAATTAATAAGAAATTAGATGGTCATGACGAAGCTGTGCGAAACCTAGAAGGAGGTCTAGTCCTTATATGATGACATGGGAATGGCATTCATCCTGAACTTAGCACTGAACTCTAAGTGGCACCTTAAGTAAGAAAATACAGAGCTTCCTCGGTATTTAATTAACACTCACAACTCATGATTAATCAGGATATAGTGCAGAAATACCTAACCGTAGAAAGAAGCAGTTATCCCGATCTGAACTGGATCATTGATTCCTTCTCACACCCATTACAGAAAAAAAAAATAAAAGGAATCACGGCACGATTCCCGATAAAGTATGAACTCTCACCGTAGAATGGGGGCGTGTACACGTAAAGGCGGCTGGTTGCTGCCTCACACAGACAGCCCGGTAAGCTCCCGACTAGGAGAGTTCTGCCCAGTTTAAGGGATTTAATGAACGCTCTAGATACTGGATAAGGCGGGTCTAGGGGGTGCCCCGTGATTGAGGGCGACGAGTGAAAAATATCGGTCGGTAATTATTGTGGGTGGGGGGGGGCAGTAAGGGGGGGGGTGGTAATAGGTAGCTCACGAACCCATCTTGGTGGGGCCTTTTCAATTTCTTCACCGCTCGCCTCTACTTTGGTTCTCCAATACATAACTCCTAGGGCACAGCTCTTCTCAGGCCACAGGATATTAATCCTACTTTCCTGACATTCATTGAATGTGACGGATAACCCTAAACTCGACAGTATAGCGTTGCGTGCAAAGGACTGTAATGATTATCGTGTTTACAAGGACATATGAGCTCAATGCCTGATACACAAGCCAAAGTTGCCACAGTCAAAAGAGACTTCGACGTAACTTAAAATAAGAGCAACTGGCGCACTGCAATACTTCAAAAACATGATATTATAGAAGTGGGAAAAAGAATGGTTGGTAAAACATTCTTGGGCTGATTGTAAATTAAAATAAGTCAAAAATAAAACAGTGGAATACTCGCCAACAAATCGAAGTTCAACTAGAGAAGAGATGATTGATGTTCTACTGCGACTTGGCCATTGACGCCTAACTCATCAACCTTTTGGCAATACCCGAACCGCTAACCTGTTCCCCGTGTAGACAACGCACTATAAAACAAATACTTGCCGTCTACAGAAGATGACAACATAAATTTGTCATACAATATGGTCTAACCAGTTAATGATAAAAGTACACACCTGAATTGGTTGTTAGCATATTTAAAACAAGAACATCTATACCAAATCATATAATTCTATTCCAGAGAAGTGCATTTTTATAAAGGTTTAATTATGCAAGATAATAGCAAAATGCTAACTAGAGTTTAGGTTATTTTACTATTGGGTTTATTATAGCGGTGTAAACCGCTTTAATTGCATGTCACCAAATAAATTAAATAAACAGAAGAAACAAACACTTTAGGGAATAAGGTTTAGAGACACACATAATTTCTTAATACCAGCTGCTGAAGTACTGTAAACAATTTCAATGAATTTTAATAATATATTACTGCTCCGCTCAGCCATCACTAAATCATGAGTTAAGGCGTTGGTTTTAATTTCACTTAGTTAACCTAGTGTCGTGTTCCACCTGGGCCATTTAGTGAAGAAATCATTCAATGGCCTCCAAGTCCTGAATTACTGTTAGGGCTCTAAAGTAATTCTTATAAGCATGCTCATCAAAATATTATCAAACTAAACAGGCATATTTTACTATATATTATTAATACTTAAGAGTATTATTAGAAACAAGATTAGATGTATAAAAGTCGGTGGTTTAGTGCAAAAGCAAACAATCTGTATTTTGAACATAGCTCATAGAAAAGCATTAAACTTGTGAATAGTTTCGTTAAAATTTAATACCATCGATTTAATTTGA
Source organism: Riptortus pedestris (assembly GCA_019009955.1). Taxonomy (NCBI): domain Eukaryota; kingdom Metazoa; phylum Arthropoda; class Insecta; order Hemiptera; family Alydidae; genus Riptortus; species Riptortus pedestris. Next base: position 212,597,143 of record CM032228.1, on the reverse strand, counting down.
TAAGTTTGCCCGTGTGGGGGTCGAGTATGCATTCGATGTTTCGAGATCACATCTTAATTGTGTAGTTTGAAGCACTCTTTCTTTCTGTTAGGACCAATAATTAATACAAAACAAAGATGAGCCCCATATAAGTTTGCAAGAGTTGTTAAACCTCTTTGCATACCTTCGACGAATAGCTAAAAATTATCAAGAAAGTCTATGCAGTTTTAAACATACCCGTTCCTATATGAAAGCCACATAATACTTTGCATTTGATTCTCCTGGAATTCTATGCAAGAAACTGGACCATCAAATTAATTCCAAAAAAAAGAAAGGAAGTAGACAAACCCAGAGAGTCCTTCACCTCATGTATGGCCCGAATTATTTTATCTAATCTGACCAATATTTATGTTCTTCAGGAGGTTCCACTTTTTTTCAGTTCAATTTATACTTAGATAAAGAGAAGGGTATTGGTTCGTGGCACTAACTTTCTGGGATAATTCGGTTACAACAAAAATCTATAAATAATCAATTAATTACCTCTTAAATAGACCCACACGTTTATTCGAGACAATATCTTGAAAATATGTGACTACCATTGAAAATATGACTAAACAGAAGTCTTATTCATTGCGAACTTTACTTCGGTTGGAACATAGCTAAGCAGGAATATTTCGTCTGTTCATTTTATTTATGACTATATTTTTATTATTTTATGTTACCACAATATTATTTTCTTTTTAATGTCTACAGAGAACAGCATACGGAGAAATCTTCTTGAAAAACACTAAGTTTAGTCTAGGGACAAAGTAAAACAAGTTACGAGTTTATAAACTGGGTAATGTAAGAATGTTCTAACGGAACTAAGGTGCGTTTAAGAAGAGGACGGTGCATAATTTTCTGAAGGGATGAACAAAATAAATATCGCAGCTAAACGACATAACTGTTACTTACTATGTTTATTCAAGGGAGGTTATCTCTTTATAAAGAGATATTTATGATGGGCCTTCAAAAGGCCTCCAGAGAGAAAAAAAAATATTCTTCCGGACATAAAAGATAATCTGCGCCAGGGCTAGAATTGACGAGGAGCAGATCAACAAATACAGGGCTCAGTTGAGAGGTCAGGTGTAATAACTTAGCTAGCTGGGGTAAGTAGGCTATTGTGCGGTTGGCAAACACCACTGGGAATCTAAGGGTGTGAGGGTCTCCCCTTATACTTCATCATATGGTTAGTTCTCCTACCCTTCGGCAAGGATCATAAGTTAGGCTGGCCAAGGAAGGATGCACTACAAGAAGAAGTATTAAAACATATTTATATATATAGATAAAGAAAAATTATATGTTAAAAAAATATTTAGAAAAAAAAATGAGTCAGTTAATATTTTCGAATACCGCATTCTAATGAGTTTTAACAAATTTAGATAAAAACTAAATATCATTAAGAATAACTATCCAATAACGAAGTCACGACGTTTATATTAAACAGAAAATAGGCAATGAACACCATTTTCATTATAGATATATATTATATATAAGTATTTCGGAGCTTCACAACTAGGGCGAATGAACAAAATACCATAAATATAAAATAAAAAAATAAAACAAATAATAGAAGAGAAACACAACAAAAAATAGAAAACAACAAAGAACAAGAAAAAAGTAACAGATAACAACAACGTACAACAAAATGCAAAAATAGAAATCAAAAAAGAATAACAAAATGCTAAAATATAAAACAACTTAACAAAAATAACACTACATCCATACTAAACAAAATTAAAAAACTCAATAGGTTGTCAATGAACCAATATTTCAATAATTTCAACAAATATTGGTCATTTGAAAAAATGACTGTGTTGGGACCCTTCAAGCCGTCTTTTTTGTGATTGCCGTCCACGTATGGTGGTAAAAAGAAGCTACTCAAAAAGTAATACCAAAGTTTCGGTCATTTTTATTGCCTTTATCAAGGTTTATATATTTTAACTAAATCGCTAATAATTGTCTAATGCAGTAAAAGCAACTATAATTTAAATCCATACTTAAAAAACATTATATTAATATATTCAAAAGGTGTCAATGCACATATATTTTACGGCTATGGATCTTTAAGCCTAAAAGAAGATTGGTTTAATTAAATAGGTCTTTCTCTCAGTGGAAAAAGAGTTAGCAAAAGATTTTATCCGTAATTGGTTTTTAAACACTATTTCTCGTAGGGTTTAAAAAATTAAGCAGTGATTTCGATATGAAAAGTGAAAATAAGGTTTTATTTAGTAAGCATCTTAGAATATTTAGAGGAATGTATTGTTAACTGTTAGTTGAATTATTAATAGTAACTTAGATTTTGTATGTTTTTAAGTGGAGTTGCCGCCATGGACTTTTCAACTTAAAGAAGGTTTGTTATAAGATAAAGTACATGAAATATACGTATAATATAATACGTATAATATATAGTAGCCCAGTTTAATTTACTAGAGTACGGTTTACTAAACTGTACATACTTAATAAAATGAAGTAAGTATTAATCGAATTAATAAGTTCTACTGAGGCATTTAGTCAACGTGCATGGGGCATTTGTGTGTGGGTCTGTGCGTTCTCACGCATGTGTACAAATGTTTTAAGCAATACCGAAACGTCTGTGTAAGTATGGGCGTAAAGGATTGTGGATGTGTATTGCTGTATTTGTGAATGAGTACGTTTTATTCATTTAATTGATTTATACATTGGTACAGATGTGAGTTGACTCGCCACGGTTGGGATTAAGATAAGGTTTGTTGCAGTCAAGAATTAACGAATCAATAGGATTAGACTCCATTATGCCTTGTGATTCTTTCTCGCTGGTCCTTTGATTACTTTTCTGTCATATGTATGTTTTTCTGTATTTAATTCTCGTTCATATGTTATACTTATTACTTCATTTAAGTATTTTTAAGTAAACCGTTAAGTAGTGTAATATATTAACCGACCTGCAGTATTAATGTATATTTCAAGTTATTTATTTGGTCATAAAACCAATCTTATTTTAGGCTAAAAGATAAATGAGCACTGACGTATTTTGTATATTTTAATAAATATTTTGTAATTTTATGTAGTAGAGTTTTGAGTTATGGTATTTAATTTAATTATGCACACTGCAATAGGAAGTTATTATTAATTAAGTTATTAATGTATTTGTAAATTTTTGTGCCTTGATGAAGGTAACCGAAACTGTTTGAGTAGTTTTTCAACTTGATTTAGAACCAAAAAAAAACAGCACTTGAAAAATTGTGCTCATCTTTTTTATAAACACTGATGTTTACAGATCTGCCTTTTTCATAGAAGTCACGGAGAATCGACAAGTTTACCAAATTTAATCAGCCTAATGTATATTAATTATACCTAAGTGGTTCTGGACACTATTACTTTACAAAGCTGAATGTATTCTATGTATCTTTGGGGCAAGATTGATGGTTATTTGTGGTAAGTGCCCTCTCTTACTGTCGTCAGACCAAGTCCGGGAGCCGGTTCCCTCCCATTAGACATGGAAGAAAACACTCTTAAAAGACTCGAGAGCCTGAAAAGAGTGGACAAATAATTTATTTACCCAGCTGATGATGTTGTCCAGTCAGTGGATAAGATAAAAGAAGCCGATTGTAACCTCTTTGGAACTGATCACTATGTAAATGAGCGTGGATAAAGATTTCCTGCACGTATTCCTCATTCACACCTCTTTCAGATAGACTTATAATCGTTTCATTCGATTTTGCAGAATTAAATGGGTCTTTCTCTCAAGGGAAAAAGAATTAGCGAAAAGATTCTATCCGTAATTGGTTATTAAACACTATTTCTCGTGGTTTTTAAATATTTAAGCAGGGATTTCGATATGAGAAGTAAAAAGTCCGTCACGCAGGGGCTGCGTAAACTAAGCAGATATCCCACGTGAAGTTTAGAAATAGATAAATATACATAATGCTAACACAACGACACCGTGAATAAATACAAACGGAAATAAGAAATGTTCCATCCAATTTCAATAACCTGCCGACAGGAAGCGTTAGGTTAGAATTGTAAACAAACGGGCCGGGCCGGCTCACACCGGAAAGAACAATTATGTACTGAAATATTATATTATATAAGAATATAACACATTAATTTTATTGAGAACTATTTGCTATATCTAGTACTGTAATTAATGAGTCAGAATAATTGTTATCTCAATCAATAAAATTTTAGTAGTCCAAAACTTTAAGATGGGGGGGGGGGGTCACCAGGGCATATTTGCATGTATCTCGTATAATAAAGGTCTCTTGAATACAATTTTTGGTATTTAAACTTCCAATAATGTGATTTATTATGTAGCAGAGTATTGTTTACGCAACATGATTAGAAGTGGCGGTTTGCTAAAAACTGAAAAATGCAAATATCTCGGTTAATATTCAAGATAGAGAATAAACGTGTATAACAATATTTATAGTAAATTTAATTTGCAATAAGATTGGTTATATACAATTTTTCGATCCGATGCATATTAACGGAGATATTTGGAATTTTCGAAAATCCCCCCCTTTAAACCCCCCCTCCCACTGGTCCGATTTCAGCCATTAACGAACTTGATCTGTCTTTTTACATAAAACGGTTAAATATCGAATTTCGTAACGATTAAACAAAAATTGCGACCGCTAGAGCGGTAACAGACAAATATATATATATATATATATATTTATATATATATATATATATATATATATATATATATATATATATATATATATATATATATATAGTTTTGAACGGACCTCATTTTCGTCATCTACTAGGTAGGATCGATGGACATTTGAAGAAAAATTTCGAAAATTCCGTCATGAGTACAACCTCAATAGCTGATTTCCCTTAAGGGAAATCTGCTAAAATAGGGGTTTATTTAGTATGCATCTTAGAATATGTGGAGGAATGTATTTTTAACTGTGAGTTGAATTAGGAATAGTAATTAAGGCTTTGTATTTTTTATTTGGAGGTGCTTTAATATTTTGTTCTGGTACGTTAATTCATACTTGAACCAGAGGGAAATGTTAATCTTTTTACGAGCTGTTTAATCTCGGTGAATTAAATTAAATCATGGAATATCTACGTTCGCTACATGTCTAATTTTCAATGCTAGAATTACGATTTTGATTTAAGAAAAAATTAATTGTATAGTTTTAAAATAGAATATACACAAAGGCATTTGCAACCCATTAACATGCAGATATGTAGTTTCGTACTACAACTTTTTTTTTGTATAACTAAACTTCCAGATGAAATATAATGGCTTAGGGGGAACAAAGGAATAAAAATAAAGCTCTGTGTGTCATATGATGAAAGAGTCAGATATTTCTAGTGCCAAGCATTTTACTGTTGCATATTATTTAATATTGTAGTAGGATATAATAGTAAAAACATCATAAATGGCTAGCAGGGACACAAATAATTGTTTAAAATACAAATTGATCTAACCTAAAAAGAAAAGTATAAACATGTATGTTAATTAAGAAAAACTGACTATGATTCTTCACATTCTCTCATGACAACTGGGAGATTTTAATTCACAAACAGGTGTTGTCTTTAATGTCTCAAAAGTCTGTATGCTCTTCGGGAAGGATTGGTTTCGAAGAAGAGAGACATTTCTTCTTTTCAACTGATGAAAACGTGGTTAATCAGGTAAAGCACGGCTTGATTTTTAAACACTCAAAATCGTCAACACATCTAATTTGGTGTAAGATGTGAATCAAAGTTAGGTGGAAAGTTTATAATTATTTTAGCCAAAATGCCTTAGTAAACATTCACATTCAGTTAAAGTTAAGTTGCAAGATGTTAATCGTTATTTTTACCAAAATACAGCAGGCAATGCAATCGATTGCACGCTCGATTCCCAGTCATTAATTTGTTAGCGATTTAAAATGTTCATACATTTTCGTTAGCGTAATGTTGTAGTGGAGTACTGAGAGGGCGAAGAAAAGTGTTGCTAGTAGCTGGGCAGTGGAAGATTGAAGAGTGATTGAGAAGGCTGATTGAGAAGAGGTGGTAGTTGATTGGAGGTTTGTGGTCACGTGATTACAGGGGTCAGCTGGCCTTGGGGACGGAGACCAGCCACTGCGGCGGTCGCCCGATCCCCGATGTCAGAGGGGCTTTCATTCATACCGGATATTCCGAAGGCAGGTTTCAATCAGTGGCGACAACAACTAAACACTCTGAAAATGTGCTGAACAGTGCTCTATTCTTATAGCTCAAGCAAAACGTTTTCAATATTCAATTACCTTACAGTGGCAGTGTGGAATAATAAACGGATTCTTACAAAAAAAATAAAAAAACAATATAAATCAAAATCCATAAAGGCTTGTATAACGGAAATACATATAAGTCCTAAAAAAAATTTAAGAATTTCATTAAGTAGAATGTCATAGGAACCAATTATCAGTCCAGCCTTCCTATGTTGAAAAGATAATTTATTTGTAAAAGGTGGGTAATCTGTAAATAGCCTGTCCCTATTTTCCACAGTTGTTTAAACTGGACAAACAAATAGTTTTTTAAACAAATAAAATAAAATATAGCGCTGTTAGGACTAAACAGTACTACATTTAGAGTCTATGTCCGAATATATTTGGTTACTTAATTATTAGACCATTGAATGACTTTCTGTGGAAATGATTGTTTAGAAAAAGTCCGTCACGCAGGGGCTGCGTTAACTAAGCAGATTTCCCACGTGCGCCACGTATTTGCATTTATCTCAAAACTTGAAAGTTCAATCAGAACAATATATGGTATTTAAGCTCCAAATAAAGTGCTTCATAACATAATAGAATATTGAAAATTTGAGATGAGTAGGAGTGGGGCTTTACTGAAGACCAAAAACTAAAAAAAGCAAATATCTCGGTTAATATTCAAGATACAGAATAAATGTATAGAACAATATGTATAGTAAATATAATGTGCAATAAGATTGATTCTATACAAGTTTTTGATCCGACGCATAATAACGGAGATATTAAGAATTTTCGAAATTCTCCCCCTCTAAACCCCCCCTCCCCCTGGATCAATTTCAGCCATTAACGAACTTGATCTTTCTCTTTACATAAAACGATTATATATCAAGTTTGGTAACGATAAGACAAAAATTGCGACCGCTAGAGCGGTAACAGACATATATATATATATATATATATATATATATATATATATATATATATATATATATATATATATATATATATATATATATATATATATATATATATATATATATATATATATATACAGTTTTGAACGGACCTCATTTTCGTCGTCTGCTGGGTAGGATCAATGGACATTTGAAGAAAAATTTCGTAAATCGTCTTGAGTACAACCTCAATAGCTGATTTCCCTTTAGGAAAATCTGCTAAAAGTGATTCCATTCTAATATATTTCCTTACCTTCAACGGATTTCGGGACCTGTTGCACGATTAAAATTGTATTGTGTAATATTTAAGGAAAATAGAGATTTTAGAACATTTCTAGGAATTCTTGTCCGTTAGGTATCTTACTTAATTAATTTGTTCCTATTAAGATTAACAGTTACCTTCTTTATTCTTAACACAACGGAAATGAAAACCTTTGTCTGCCTGGCTCACGGTATTGGTTAAAAGTCAAGTAGCTTCCTTGACGCATTCCCTGTTGTATTGCGGAGACCTTGCAAATTAATATTAGCTACTATATTGTACAAGTTGTACTCAATTTGATCACGATGCTAAATGGGGAAGGAGAAGGGATGGAAGTCCAACCTCTAAGTTCTGTAACAGCTAATTAAAATTATGTTTAATTCTTCAAGTTGAATTGTTTTTACTGACTGGACGACCTTTTCAACCTCCCCAATATTATTATTATTTATTAACGTCCACTTTTTGCAACTTAAGCTAATCGGGACGGGTTATCTACAGGTTACCACCCTTTTCTAGCCAGAGTGGGATTTAGGACGTTATTTAATGAATTTCGTCACTAAATAATTTCCTTTGCCCCGGCAAGAATCGAACTCGCCACTCTAGGTTTACCATGTGAGATAAAGGTTAACGCTTTAACTCGCATGGCTAACCTGAGCCCCTCCCCAATATTAGCTAAGCAAAGATTATTTATTTAAATCCAGGTAACATTAACCCAGGATATAAGTTTCGCTGAGTGTCTTGGAATAGAAGTTTCAGTGGTCTGGAGTCAAAACTAGGCCCTACATTGACTCTGAAGACGAATAACTTTGATTTTGTAACGAAGCAAATGTGTTATTTTATAAAATACAAGATTGAGAATAAGTATGTAAGATAAGAAACAGCTAAAAAGCACTTTACAGTGACTTCGGAAGGCGTACCTGAAACAGTAGACGTATTTATGAAGGCTGGAATATTATTATTATTATTTATTCATGGACACCACATCGAAGGTGATTTGCCCTTTCAAAAGTAACAGCAGTTAACAATAACAAAAAATACCTTAACAACAAGTAACAATAATAAATATCTTAACAACAAGTAACAATAACAAATAACTTACCAATAATACCAACAACAAAAAAATAAAGTGTATAGTTGGTGGATGATTAATTAATAGTATAATTTTAAATTAATTATTAGTATAATTTTAAATTTTGTTGTACACCACAGACTTAATTTGCATGTTAAATGTTGTCATATATTTCAATTTTGTGTAGGTATGAGAATATATTGTTAATGTGTGGGCTGCCTTCCGTCAATAGTTGTAACTCGTAGGGGAAGTCCTGGTGTTGTCGTTTTCGGCATTCTATCAGTATATGTCTTATCGTCAAGGGAATGTTGCATGTTGAGCAAGTAGGCTGGAATAAAAACAGAATCAAACCAGATTTTCTACTGACTATAGTTGCCGTTGCCAATGAAAAACGGAGTAATGTTAAAAAGGAAGCAATATGGCTGTTAGAGAGGAACCCCTAGTAGATAGCCATCCTGGTAAGAGACGGTATCTGAAGGATTTGACAAATAGGATACCCCCTATCTGCGGCATATTGATAGAACGGTCCATCTATCAGATATCTCCTTCCATCTCCCTCAAGACATATTCCCAACCTCCGCTTGGCTCTTCGGTCTTCTCTGAACCTTACTCTTCCCCGCCACGGCCTTCCAGTTATAGATTTATTTCCATATGAAGACAAATCAAGCCGTCTAAAATTTGACGCTTCTGGAGCATAAAACCGGATTGATCATTGCATTGAAATAACTGTACCCTGGAATTCTATGAATAATGAAATTTGCCATAAAGTAATTTCTGCAATTCTTACAAAAATATACTTTCTTTAATGATGTATTTACCAATTAAAGCCGCAGCCACAATCTCACTTCAAAGGACTGCTAAATAATCATGGAAATGGACTGGGCACTGACACAGGATAAATAAATGTTCACAAAGTCAAAATCCAACGCACATATACACTTGGAGTATCCAACACCAATGAACCAATCAACAAGTGCAGTAATAGCACCTCAGTAAACCTTCATTGGTTTCGAGATAACCAATATCAATCAGAGGTAGAATACTTTCATATCTAGAAATGAAGTAGAACATAGTGTTCGGAATGATTTCATCAAGGGGTTTGCCGTCTGAATTAAGGCGTTGTTCTAAATCTCACTTTGTAAATCTAGACTCATTAGAGTTCGATTCTCATCTGGGCAATAGGAAGTGACAAATTCATTAAATAAAGTCCCATCCTGGTTAGAAAAGGGTGGTGACCTTATAATAACGCTTCACACTTAGCCTTAGTAACAATCATTTATTTTAATAAATAACAACAATAACTTGTTCTATCCAATTCATAATTGAAATTTAACAAACCGCCCAATGCTAATCAAAACACTGACCTTCCTCATTTCTAGGAGATAAACCCAACTTCGGAAGATAGGTTATCAGTATCATAAAAAAATAATAAAAAAAAACAGGCTAGAATGGCTAAAAAAGTCCGTTACGCAGGGGCTGCGTAAACTAAGCAGATTTCCCACGAGAAGTTTTACAATAAAGAAATCTGCCTAATAACAACTGTAAGAGTAAGAAACCTCTAAACCTAAATCATTATTTAGGGCGTAATAACCCAGCAGTTTCTAGCCCCAAAAAACAGTTAACCTAACCTCTAAACCTATTCACGAGGGACGAATAGTTATAGAAACGGCCGCCAGAGCTCTCGGCGGAAAGTCCGAACATAGACTACTGGTGACCACACGCAGAATACAAATGCAAATATCTCGGTTAATATTCAAGATACAGAATAAATGTATAGAACAATATTTATAGTAAATTTAATTTGCAATAAGATTTATTCTATACAATTTTTGGATCTGACCCATAATAACGAAGATATTTTGAATTTTCAAAAATCCCCCCTCTAAACCCCCCCCCTCCCACTGGTCCGATTTCAGCCATTAACGAACTTGATCTTCCTTTTTACATAAAACGATTAAATTCCGAGTTTGGTAAAGATCAAACAAAAATTGCGACCGCTAGAGCGTTAACAGACAAATAAATATATATATATATATATATATATATATATATATATATATATATATATATATATATATATATATATATATATATATATATAATATATATATAATTTTGAACGTACCTCATTTTCGTCATTTCGTGGGTAGGATCAATGGACATTTGAAGAAATTTTTTGAAACTCGCGTCATGAGTACGACCTCAATAGCTGATTTCCCTGAAGGGAAATCTGCTAAAATGATTATTTCTTCAGATAATACAAGAACAATTGAATTGATGGTTACCATCACATGATTTTGTGAAACTGAAATTGAACAATAATATAATGTTAAATAATTTGACACGTTGAATCCAAATATTGACTAAATGAGATTATTTCACTTTTAATTGAACTTCATTTAAAACTAGCCAACTTTAATTGAGCTAGTTTTTAAATACTCATTTAAAGCGTTTAATATCATTTGGCAAACCTAGAGTGCCAAGCTCGATTCGAGATAAAATCCTTAGCCCCATCCTGGCTAGAAAAGGGTGGTAACCTGTAGATAACCCATTCCAATTAGCCAAAGAAGCAAAGAGTGGGCGTTAATGAATAATTATAATAATAAATATACATTTTATAAGCTCAAGGAAACTAGTACTTTTCATAATTATGTTATTTTTATTTACTATAATTATTCTATTATGATACCCTTGATATTTTTCCAATAAGTATGCTATTGTTATGAATAAATATTAGACTGAAAGCAAGGGAGCCCAATAAGTGTCAGCTTCTTAATCCAACCAAAGGAGTAATTTCGATTAAGAGGTTTTAATTGTTTTTTTTTATCAGGCTTGTTTAAATAATTTAAATTTATACTGGGGAAAGATTTTTCGATATAAGATAATGAAGTCGTCTTTAAAAAGTCCAGTTTTCCAGCGTATCACAAGGTCAACTAGAATTTCGGAACACTATTGTACTAACATTTTCACATTTCCAGTTCTACCCGTGGGAATAAGGGTTTCACATCGGGCGTACGATTCCTCACCTAGTTTCCGAGTACGTACCAGATTATGTGGAGCTAAACCGCTAGAGGCCATTAAAAGTTTAACATCCGTAGAGCAGCCGGCATTGTTACAAAAGGCAAAGTGTGAGAGTGGCCGACCGGACGATCCTACGGGAACTGAGGAGTACTACAGCTTCTCAGGGTGACCGCCGACTGGTCCGGAGACAGAGAGAGGTAGAGCATACACATCTCACGAAGATCTTGATTTTACGGTGACTCTTCTACTCATATCTCTCTTTCTGCCTCTCTCTTTCTCTCCGAATCTCTTTCCTCACTCTTCCTTCTTCGTCTCGCCTTTATTTACATCTCCTATTCGTGCATATAAGGTCACCTACCTCTAGACTAGAGCCGCCATGCGGTTAGCTGTAATTCATAGTATCCTACTAAAGAAAAAAAAAATAATAACAAACATACCATAAACATCAAACTGTTTAAAACAGCCTGAAGGGTGTTGTAATTAAATATACTCGTATGATTTGGGCAAAACCACTATTTAATTATTCTATTGATTATTCAATCATACAAATAAATAACTATAAATATTATCAACAAAGAATAAGATGAAAAATTCATAACAGCTTTAAAAAGCACTTCAAGGAAATATTATTTCAGAATTAACTGTATGCACTAAAAATGTTTAGTCTTTGTACTGCGTCCATAGCCTAAATAATTTGAAGAGATGCTCCCTAGGAAACTAGAATTACAAACTATATATATATATATATATATATATATATATATATATATATATATATATATAGTGTTATTCTTTTTGGAACAATATTTATAATTTAATATAACATATCAATAATTATAATAGTACATAACAATAACTGTAAAATAATATAAGTGACAATAACATAATAGTCATAACACAACATGAAGAAAGCTTTAACAAAATAGAGCAATAATCTTTAAAAAACATAAAAATAGTCCTATCATGATATAACAACTACAGTACAACTATTATAATATAGTTCAACAAACAAAGACGATATACTATAGATATACAAAAGGCTGTGACCCTGCTGTGTAAACAAAACAAGGAAGGTTACTATAAACTAAGTAAGTATCTTTAGTCTTGGTAAGTAATAATAAGAAAAAAACACCCTTTTACAATAATGTGTAATAGCAATGTGCAATATTATAAAGTAGTACCTGTAATTTTACAGCCCTAAAGAGGAGAAAATAAAGATTCTCGAAATATCGGCATAAACTAAGATTTGTTTTTCACCAACATTGACCAAAACTCCAAAAAGAATAACAACTCCATATATAAATATAACCTGGTCGAAAAAATCAACACAATTATATATATATATATATATACATATATATAAAAGGATAACCAAAAGTGGCTTCGTTTTCCATCCTGCTTTGATGTTATTCAAGGAAATTTCTAACTACAAACGCATAAATTTATTATTGGTAAAATATTTCGTCCCTCTCAAACATTCACCACTCGTTTAAATTTCTTTTAATTTTTTTTATTTCCCTTCATTCCGAAAGTCAATTAAGATTGAAGTCCTGTTCTATACATAGTCATTATGTGAAGTTTGTAGGATATTAATCCATAATTATGTTTGCAGGATACTATTTCACACTTATGTTACATGTCAATCAGTTGGATTGATTCCGAGTAGTTACGTTTTCATCTCGCATATATGTGATTACAATGAAAAATTAGTTTCCTGTCCTTTTTCTTAGAGAATGTTATTATTATTATACTTCAGGCCGAGTTGTTAAATGGTGTTACCAATGTATAGACCAATTATTAGCTCTTCATTAAACTTTATTTGATTCTGGAGTCTTATGACAAATGGGGTCTAGTTTTCTGACTTATATGATTGTCCTAAGTATGATTTTGGTAAGTGATGTCATAAATGAGATGAAATGTATTTATTTCAACCCCCACATCATTTTCTTTATTATGAGCTACGTCAAGCCAACGCAACATTTATCAGAGTTCCCCAAAAAAGTAAATTAGAATGCTGATATTATAATATCTGGAAGAATTTGAGTTACTATAATTTCATAATATTAATGCTGAATGATTACAGCATAGGGCAGCGGAATTTGATGGGAGACAAACACAGCCGGTTTATCTGATATTGACAATAGTATTAGGAAATTACAGAATAGGTATTTCAAATTAATTATATCATTAACTTACAGCAATAATTATTTCTGAACTAAAATTGATATTTTATTTATCTCGGAAGATTGTGCCATGTTTAATTTAAATTCCTAGTTGTACTTTAAAGTATCCCTTATTTATTAAATTAGTTTGATACATTAATTAAAATAAATTGAGACGAGCAGTGCAGTGGTGAGACTGCTTTGCATATTGCAGTTGACAAGGGGAGGCCCGCGTTATCACGAGCGAGTGGTGGGAGCAGCACCTTAAATCTCTCCTATCTCATGAACAAGGGACTTTTTATTTTTTTCTAACTCGGGGCTCTGGAGTTTTACTTTAATTTGTCTGATTTATGGAGCCTCCAGCTCTGAAGAGCATGTCCGCTCCGGCCGCTGGGACCACCGGCTCACTCCGCCCTAAAACACTGACTATAAAATACACGGCCCTGCTCTACAGAAATTAATAATATATGCCCGCTAGTGTAACGCTCTGGAAAAGTGTTAAATTGATTCACCCTCCTCTTTGTCTTCTTTGTTTGGCGGAACTAGTTAGATAAGACAGCTAAAATCGCTGTGAAATCTTTGGCTTAAAAAAAAAACTTTATTCCAAATCTCTCTCTCCCTGGTAAATTGAATATTCCAGAATTTCTTTTCTAATTAACTATTAAAAAAATAAGCTATAGATAAAATAAATATTTTCAATAAGAAATAAAATCTTAATGAATAAAATCACACAATATATTGGCATCTCATCTGCTGCAAATTATATTTGTTATTTAAGCTTCAATTAAATCGGTTCCTGATATTGTTGAATTGCGACGTCTAAATATGGAGTTTACTCAAATTTGACAATATAAAAAATTCAAAAATCTCGATTATTATTCAAGGTAGAGAAAAAAAGGCATAGACCAAAATGTAGAAAGTTAAATTAACAATAAGATTGATCAGATAAGCTTCTTCGATCACAAATAGGAACGGGGATTTATTGAATTTTCTCCCTCTCTAAGCCCTCCTTCCACCCTGATTGTTCAGCCATTGAGAAACTTGTTCTTTAGTTTTGCATCAAGCATATATGTAACCAGTTTCGCAACAAAACAGAAATTGCGACCGCTAGAGCGTTAATAGGTAAATCTGCTAAAAGCCACTCAAGCTAGTGCGGGTTTTACGAAAGAAGCAGAAGGCATCTGGACATTCCGATATCTATTTTGCTTCCAACGGCTACCACATGTAAAAAAGATTTGAAAAATAATTCAAGTAATTGGGCGGTAATTAAATTAATATCTTGAAGTGAAGAAAGCAAGTGACGGGGGGGGGGTACGAAGAACTGAAAATGAAGAAATACAAACTGATTCTTATTTCCTGGATAGAGGATTGTTGCATAAAACAACACTTGCATTTCATTAACAATATATTTAATATTAAAGTTTTACAACCATAATGTTATATATAAGTTACAATAGTCAAGTACAACCGCAACATATTTAAAATCATTCGTATAAAGAAATACAATGTATATCACTTCCTTATGAAAAATGTTTCCTTTCCTCGGATATTAATTTCGGGCAATAACAATTGCATTAAGTGAACTTCACTTCCAAAATAATATATATAACATAAGCTTATTAATATATGATAACGGAATAACCTAAAGTTTGCTAGTGAAGGGGATTATCGAAACGTCGATTTGAAGAATAGTAAATATCTTTTAGAGGTTGGGATTCTAAAATGGGTCCAGCTTAAAGATCAGCAGCAGGCGCGAGAAACTCTGAAGATGACGGTTTGTGATTTCCTTAAAAGCGCTTGGCTAATTTATGTTAAGTACTCTCTTAGCCAAATTCTAAATCAGCTTTTTCATGAGACCTAGGAGTACTCGATCATTTGATTCCTTGTACGAAGTAAAGGAAGTATAAGTCGTGACAAAGTTCGTGACCCCACGCCGTAGAATTACTATGGCATACTAGCACCCTCCCCACCCAGGAAAACGTAGTTAACAAAATACGGCGTAGTCTTTTTCTTTCCGGAGCTTTTTATTCATTCCGCGCTAGGAATCCATGTTCCCAAGTATGGCGAGAGTGAAGAAACCTGCTAGAATCGCTCACCTTTTCTAAAAGTCTATTGGGCTAGAGATAAGAGGTGTTATTTATCCAAGGCAGGAGCAGCTGATTTGATTCCTGGATCGATTCCCGCCGATAGTGCGCTGACAGCCTGCAATAATCCCGCTTTCTTCAAAACTAATGGCAACGAGGAAAGAAAAATTGCTGGTCTTACAGCTGGTAATGAGGCTGTTTAGCTGTATCCAGGCTCGGATCTCGGCTTACACCTATGTATTACACATGGCCGCCTTCTCCTCAGCTCAACAATTACTGTATGTTTAGCGTTTAAATTACACTCTGTCGTCGAACGATTTGTAACTCGAAGTTCGGAATAGAAATGATTAATCCACAGAGAGGTGCTTATGAGGTGAGATTTCGGGATCGCTGCGAGTATTCACGATGTATTAGCAGCCTGGCAAAGGGAAGAAATAACGAAGTAGTCAAATTCCTTCAAAGCATTTATTGCTAATTGTGAGTTGGATTTGCTTTCACCGATTCGTATAGCCGTCACCTTAGTTTCCTTTCACTGCGAACACCCCTAAAGCAGAAAAACCGTAAAAAAGCTTGTTATACAGGGGCTGAGCAAACTGATGACATCTGGCACCTGGACAACTACTTTTCAATATCTCCATTAATACTGCCATCTGTATACACAAGAATTCGAAAATAAGACCCAATATGATGTGTTAAGTGATATAACTAGCAGCTGAAAGTCAGGGAGAGAAATAAGTGGGCATTTGTTGAAGGCTCAAGGAAAAATAAGTAAAAAATAACTCACTATTCGAGGTCGGGAACAATATATAGCACAAATATTGAACTGCATTATATTATTTACAGGATTGCTTATATACAAATTTTTTAACCACCTTATGATAACAAAAATATTTACTTTTATATTTTACCATTTGTCCATCCCAATCCTCCTGTTTCGTTTTCGACTTCTAATGAACTTCCTTGCAATAACCATCTTTAATTTTCCATGAAACTATTGATGCCGATCAACGATCCGTGCCGCTAGAGTGTTTTATATGTATTTAATCAAATAATTAAATAATTTGATATACACTTGCAATTTTTATCGAATGTAGTTAGTGAAAATTACTTTGAAAAATTTAAACAAATAGATCTGTATTACAAATTACCTTAGTACCCCAAAGACGTACATTGCAGTTCCCTAGTACAATGAGTACTTGTAAAAAATCTTTAATTAGCAGATTTCTACAATAATTAGCAGTAATGATGCAATATTCACGTTTCAGTGCAATGACTTCGCTACTTCCTTCTCAGTTTATCTTTTACCAAGGGCCCTGTGTAAAGAAAACATGTTTCTTCACTCTTACTTACCCGATTTCAACCATTAATGAACCTGACATCTGTTTTTAAATGAAACGTTTGAATATCGAGTTTGGTCAAAATCAAATAAAAGATGACATCACTGGCGCGTTAATAGATAAACACTCACACACATAAATATAAAGGTTGTGCTAATTACTGCACGCGCTAGACGGAACCACTATCCAGATAGGGTTCCCCGTAAGCAGTGAGGCAGTCGGTGAAATACATGTCTTCCAAGACAAAGCTCATCTCAACTTGGATTTCTCAAAAAAAATGAAAAGTCTGTTTCTCTAGGAGATTACGAAGACGGGATACTCTTCTCTGATATTCATTTACTATTAAGTACAAATCAACATTTCTTGCCAATAATAACTTTTAAGGAGGGAGGGATTTAAATTTATACTTTCGGCCCCCTGTAGAAGCTTTTTATTAGAAGCATCTTTTTACGATTCTGGCTGTAATACTTGCTTCCAAGCTGCGTTTCTCCTTTACTACCCCTCCTTCTCCTCCGTTACGTAGAGAACTTAACAGGAACAAAAAAAGTACAAAGAAAGCACTCAGACAAGAAAACAATTGATCCTAATTATCATATTATTCATTTTATGTTATTATCATAATTATATCATGGCAATCAATTTTTGGCCGAGTCAGACATGTGATGATCCTTAGATTAGATTTCATTACACAATGAGCTTTATGATTATCTTAAAAAAAATTCACTTTCTTTTCTTTCTTGCAATTGAAGCGCCACATAGCTTTTCAGGAATTCAAATAGTCAGCACGACAAATTCCCTTCCGTATTTTGGTGACATTACAGAACGAGTTACTCATACAAGTAGCTACTCAATCACCGCCCGTGTTGAGTCGCTGGTGCCGGGTAGAAGTCCTCACTAACCCCCCCCCACTTCCTACTGGTCTCATTTTAGACGTTAACGAACTAAATGCACATTTGCTGTGATCTTCTGAAATTCGCGCCTCGAATGTGACCTCAATGGCTGTATCCCTTAAGGGAAGTCTGCTAAAACTTGTGTAAAAGTATTATAAAATAATTCTCAGCTTTTTGCTGTTCAAGAATTTATTGTAGACGTACGAAGTAGGCGACTCCATTTCAGATTAATTAAGTACTGTGGTAATAGCTAATCGCCAATAACTGATGCCCTTGTTGTAACTAATGCCTGAACATGATTGATATCAATCAACACTTCATCGTGATCTGTAGCACGCCGATATTCAATTTGCTAAACACACACCCTGAGGCTGGGACAAAGACGTGCACGCACACACACGGGAATATTGATTGTAACGGGACATCTAAGATTTTTCACGGTTACTACTAGACAAAGGCCAGTAACTAGCCGCCGTCAATAAAAGCATTCCTGGACACGGTTGCTAAAGCTTGAAATTGAAAAAGGTGGTAATGAAAATTTACTTCATTAGAACCATGGCATACCTTATTGACCTCAACTTAATGTAGGTTCTATTTAATGGAATTGCATTAACGTCTTAAAATAGGAAGCGTTAACAACATTACCTTAAGTAATTTGATGAATTGAGTTATTCAGTAATGTACATAAATTATAAGGGTTGTTGTTGCTTATGACTTATAATAAATAAGGGTTACAAACGGTGAATAAACTCCAGGAACAAACAATTAGAGAGTAAACTTACAATAAAGAAACACTCAAAAAATAATTCAAAATTTCATCACGTAATCTACGCATATTCCATCCTTCTAGGAATACCACGACGGCGACCCCATGCCACAGTCTGGTGTACATTTCTTCTTTAGTAAATCTTCTATTTAAGCAATTCTCATTTTAATGAAATATTTGTCTACTTAGAGTAATAGGTTAATGTGAAATACCCATGAATAGAACTGTAAGTACTTTGACCATACAACAGATCCCATAAGAAAATCAAAAAAGGTAGGATGCCTGGCGAAGAAGCCGACGATCTGCTGAAAATGTGTGGCGAGGAGTTGGTGAACGTCACTGCTGGAATTAGTTTCCAGAAGTTCATTAGAGAAGAAGTCTGTGATATGATGAAAATGATTTCAGGAATAATAATAGTGTCTAACGTAATGTTTCCATAGTTTTATTATATTTCAGTTGAACTTTAATAGTTTACACTGGCCTAGTGAGTTAAATGATTTTTCAAAGATTTTACTGAGACTGAAAGCAAGTATTTAAAATATTTTGATCTTGCTAGTCTAAGAAAAATTATGAATTTATTATAAGCACTTTTTCTTCAGTTTCATTGGGTCTAAATTAGTTTTCTGTTATACTAGCCGTTGGTTTATTTTGTACAGTCTCAATACTAGGGGAGTTTCCTTTTTCGTTTCTTATATGAAGAAAGTATTGCAATCGCGAAAATTTTTGATTTCCAAAGTTCAACAAAATAATCCATTTTGACCTTCCCTGGACCCATCTTGAGCAGTTTTGACATTCACGTATGTACTTAACGACAAAAACCGAGTTGCCATTGAATGTCAAAATTTCATATTAGTGTCGTTGTAACGTGTTGCATTTCACTTGTTTCATCAAAATTGACTAAACATTGCAAATTTCTCTATACCTGTTAGAGGTAAAATAATTTTATGTACCCACTTTCGTTTATCATCGAACTATCTATAAATTATGTTCTAGAGCGTTTTTCGATCCGATGCATTGGCGTGGAGATATCTTTCGTTAACTTTCAAATATAATCTTGTTGAATGATGTGCATCGAAATATTTTTTCTAATTTAAATGAATAAAAATAAAGGGATGTCATGTGGTGTCTAAATGAATTTTTGTTTCTTTTTTTTTTTTTTTAATATTTGTACTCTGCGCTAAAAATTAGTTTTTGATGGAGAAATGTAGGTTGGCCACCCCCCAAACTAATTCCAAAAGTAGTTCACTAATTTAAGTGGAAGCTTATAAAAGATCCGTTGCTGCTGATGGCGAGGAACGCTGGTGTCCCGGACCATTCACGATGGGAGTAACTGTTCCTTTTGTTTATCCAAAAGGAGTCTTAATGCGAAATCCGTGCGAGGTGGGCTGCGTGGAAAATCTCCCTTTGAATTTAAAACTCGTTACAGGGAGAGAGGGCGACAAAAGGTTCAGTTTGGTTGATAGCGCTCCTGTCGGCGGGAGGTTGTCTAATACGATTTTAATTGCTCTAACTAAGTGTGCGCTAACCAGGCAGCGTGGGTGGGGCTTATTGGGACATCAGTCAACCGGAGAAACCATCTCTCTCTCTCCTGTTTGGCTTGTCTGGGTCATTGAGACGTGCTTCACCCTTCGGATATCCCTTTCATACTTTAACAACTTTCAGACAGAATCTTTCAACGGGGTTCAGGATAGCTATGTAAGTTAAGGAGTTGATCATAATAAACTTGGTAAAACTAGAGTCAGGGGTTCAATGATTTGAGGAGCAATCCGAAATATATTTAGTGACGAATTCACTAAATAAAGCCCTCAGTTCCACCCGGGCTAGAAAAGGGTTGAAACCCATAAATAACTCGTCCCAATTACTCTTAGGAAAAAAATAGCATTAATAATGATTATCCTTGATGACCTAGGTTGGACTTATCCATTTATTGGTCTGGTTGTCGGTGACGTAGGATAAAATCAAACGTCACCTGCTTTGTCGACATTCGTTATAATTTATTACCTTTAACAAAGCAAACTAAATTTAATTTGGTCGAAATGATAAATTGTTTTTTTAATACAGCAGTACAGCTCAAGACGTTCTACAGCCTGGTTTCGTTTGTTGTACTTGCAATAAAGATATTCACAAAGAATTTGGAATCGTAATATACTTAAATGTGGAAAATTTCTAAGAAACATGACTACCGTTTTTTAACATCTCTCTAAGGGATTTTTTTACGCTTATTTAATTTGTATTTATTAATAAAATGCATTTTTATTGAACAGTTGCTTTGTTCCATTATTCCTAACACATGTGTAAAAGCTGAAATATTATATCATTTTCATAGCTGATTGATAATGAGAAAATCGATTGATTCCTGGAGTTCTTTAGGTGCGATCTCATTATTTCGTAACTCAAATTATTTTGAATAATTTTTTCCTACATTTGCAGAGTAAGGAATATCTATTTTTTCAAGAACTACTGCAAGATGGAGGCACTTGAACATTTCTCCGACATATATTAACTATGGTATTTCTCACACTCCGATAGCGTTATTATGCAAATTAGCAAATCTATTGCAATTAACTATTTCTTGTATAAGGATCAATCCTTTCTTGTATAAGCATTGATCCTTATCAATTGGCTCCTCTACCATCCAGCATACTCCAGAGATATTTCTTGTATCTCGAATATACTAAAGTAATTGGAGGTATCTTCCTGCCAGCCTCCAGTATAGGTGACATAAATTACTTCGTAAAACATAATAAACTAATGGATTAGTGTTAAAGAAATGCAGAATAAATAACCGCAAAAGATGTTTCGATAGTTTTTAATGCCAAATTAAATTTATGGTTGCAATAGAAATCACATAGAATGTATTTCGGGGGATTTTATATGTGGTTCAATTTATATATAAACTATAAATAAGGCTTGTTTAGAAAAATGGGGACAAATTGAGATTTTGACAGATAAGTAATGTCGAAATATTATGGAATTACTATTTGAGCCTCGGCTTTCTGTGGGGTGGTGGTTAGGGTTCACCCCTACAAGCAACAAGAGGCAGACAAATGGAGTAGTAGAGAGATGTCAGGGGTGAGATTTGGCTCGCTTTTCCAGCCCTGCTCCTTCTGACAAAGGTATTTTCACGGGAGTATGCCCTCGAATAGAGGATCCCGCGCCCACTCGCCTCCTCTACCAGTAATCATTAGCTAATCCTTCAAATCGGCTTCAACACCTGGAGTCTCTTTGTGTTTTTGTCACCCGGGGCCAACGTTTCCTGGGAAGTACATTAATCAGGTGCAGGTTGACGGTTTTGCGGAACAGAGGGGGTTAGTGGGTCGTCAACACGGAGGGGGAGGGGTGATTTGTTTTGCCGCTCTGTGTGGTGACGTGGAAACAACACGGCACGTTGAACTGATGAACACACCGTGATGAAGCTACTTTGGCACTGCTAAAAGATCATCTGTTGACGAGATTACAACATGACCTTCTACATAATACACTAGCAGATTTCCTAGTTTCTGAGTAGTATAGAGCAATTAAATGAGGAAGGCATTGGCTCTCAGTTGCAAGCATGTAAGACAGCATTCGATTTCATCGCAACTCAGTCATTTTTAGGTCAGAATTCTGTTTTCTTGATGGGAATAGGACAAAGAGAAAGAGAAAGAGAGAAGATATTTATCTTAAAAATATTTGTAGTTAACTAAAGACTCTGAATCACGGTTACCTAGACATACTACATTTCCTAACTGTTCTATTTGGTATTATTGAGCAATTTCATAGAGTATTAATGTTATACCTTTATTGTGTTAGTAGTGGTGACTAACTTAATATAGCAAAAAACTTTGCAGTGAACTAGATATTTTTACTGCTATAACGATATATGTACTATTATAAAATGTATATAGTTGTATATATATATAGCATGTGCGCGTGTGTGTTTAGCAAATTGACTACACTCCGATGAAACCTAACCTTCGTACTTTCCTATTGCATTACATAAAATAATAGCAAGTGAATCCAAGCTTTAAACCGCTTGGCCATTACGCACTGACAAAACTATAAGGCGCATTATTGACTCTTCCGATCAACTGGACCGTTACAATTATTTTTGTTGGGATTATATTGGCATACTTGCTCCTTACTTGTAAATACTCCAGTTATTAACAATGACATTTACGGGTACTTTAGATACTAATGTAATTTAAAAGGGAAATCTGTTATTAAGGTACTCATGAGGCAGTTTTGTAAAATGGTTTCTGAGATCTTGGAGGCGGGAATTTTTATTTAGTAGTAACCAACTCGATGTTGGTCCATGCAATACAGAAAAATACAGATGCAGAAGAATGATGAAATAGAAAATAGGTGAGTGGAACTTTATAGAAGAGGTAACACGTTAAGTCGTAAATATCTCCGTCATTAGGCGTCTAATCAAGAGGAAAAACCGTATTGTTAAAAAAATTATTCCCTCTTCTGTGCCATGGCTATTAACGAAGTCATTCGTAAATTTGTGGTTTTTATTTTTATTTAGATAGAAGAGGGGGGATATATGTGTGTCACCCATGTGGGTAAAGCACCATTTCAGACATCCCCAATGTTGGCAGGATTGTAACAAGCAACTTTGATGCTACTTTTGAATGGAAACTTATTATAATTGATTCGGCATATTGCTACTGTTGTCGCGAGGGAGTAAAGCACGCCGAAGATGGAAGACGAGCCGGGCGATGTCCTGGGAGTTGTAGGAAATACGGCAGTTTTTCATAGAGGACCGGTGAGTGGGTAATTGCCAGTGCCGACAGACGGACAGGCTACATATTCATGACCTCCCCTCCACCAGAAGACTCTCGCAAAAATGTAACTCCTGATTTGAAATTCCGATCCGGCAGGCTCGAGCCAGCAGCTTGAGTTTTTGCCCCCTCGAAATCTCCTCCCGCTCCTCCAGACACAGGGGGTCTAAGTGCTTTTTATCCCCTCCAGAACCAGAATTGCGATCCGCAAATATTCGAAAAATGTTCATTAATGTCGTAGTATTTCTTTCTTATTGTATTCCATTCAGGGAAAAGAATTTTGATTACACGATTCGATAAACCACATCGGAAACAGGTAATACAATTTAAAGACTATTTTTTTTTTCTCTTTCATCTTTACCTCTGGTTTTGTTATTTTTTGTTTTAATTTTATCATTGCAATATATGAAATTATTTTTTTAAATGAAATATTAAAATTTGCACTGAAGGGCGTGGGCGTTTAACGTGTGCTGAAACTCCAAAATAAGTGTAACTCACATAGTGTTCACGTTAGAAAAGAGTACAAAGAACATCATTTATAGTGCGTTACATAATCGGAATGATTAGCTCTTTAATATTTTCCAATTCGATATAAATAGCGGAGATATTTGACTTTTCTTTGTACGCCCACCCTTATTGTCCCATTTGGGGGCATTTAAATATTACGTTCTGTAATAAAGGAACAAAGTTGCGCCCACTAGAGCGTGTAGTGTCAGCAAGAGTTCATACATCTTATAGTAATCAGTTAAACATCCTAATAATTAAACACATAATTGGATGTGCCTGTTACCGCCTTATTAGTCGTAATTTTTGTTTGTTGGCAATAAGATTCGAGTTCGTTAATAGCTAGAATCAGACATTGGGGGGGGGGGGGTTAGTAAGGGCGAGGAATCGAAAAATTTCTGCTATTATACGTCGGAACAAAGCATCGTATATGATGAGCCCTGTTTTTAGCAGCTTTCCCTTAAGAGACTTGAATATTAACCGAGATATTTTTATTAAATCTGTGCGGCTAACGGACGGATGAGTGACATTTCCGCCAAAAGCTAGTTTGGCCGTTTCCTTAAATGCTCGACTCTCGTGAAATTTCTCTATTGTAAAACATCATGTGGGAAATCTGCTAAGTTTACGCAGCCCCTGCGTGATGGACTTTTTTTTTCTATCTTGAATATTACCCGAGATGTTTGCATTTGTTTCAGTGAACCCCAAAATTTAGTCACTGCACGTTACAAATAAGCCAGCACATCATGAAGCATCTTGTTCCAAGCCCAAGTACCAAGTATTGTTTTCAACTTACCCAAACATGCCAATACGTTGTGTTATAACGTCATCAAAATTTTTCATCTATACCATACACAATCATAAAAGTTTTCTTCAGCACTGATGATCGTATTAGTTAATGGCTGAAATTGGACGGGGTGTAGGGAGTGGGGTTAGAGGAGGTGATAGGGAATTTGAAAATTCATAATATCCCTGTTTTTATGAAAATTTTCTATAGAACCAATCTTGTTAAACTATTGGTGACATACGATTTTTGTTAAATACATTTCCTAGAAATTCAAATATTAAATGAGTTATTCGTACTTTCTTGTTTTCAGTAATATCCCAAAAATACTCATCGAATTTTGACTTAGAAATAGGTACATAGAGATGAGATTGCTAGTGCCGTTCCAGGAAGTGCAAAATTGGTTAGTTTACGCAGCCCTTGCGTGAAAGACTTTTCTTATCTATTTTCCCGTTTGACACCCTGGGAGTATGGGAAATTTATTATGAAAGTGGCGACGGTGAGCAGGTGGCTGAGGGTGTCGATAAGTTGGAGGAGAGAGGGGGTGGGCAGTGTCCAGCCCGGGGGTGGTGCGACATCTGGAGGCGGTCACGTCGCTGGAGCCAGCGCCTTCAACGGATTGAGAGATATCTCTCGCCTTTAATTATATCTGCCTGGAGATTTATGGCTCCAGCTCGGGGAATTAATATCGCACCCTCCTCTCACTCCATGGCGACGATTTTTCAACTAATAGCTCTCTCTGTCCTTCTCCTCCAAGGAATCGACTAACCACTAATCGATCGACCTTCAATGTCTGACTTTCGCCATTAGAGGTATATTACCCTCCAGTCACTGTAGATAACAATTAAAAAACATAAACCTCTTACCAACACCGCGTCCCAGATAAAACGAGTCCAAGCAACATCAATCAAGACTTGAAAGTAACTCAAGACCTGGGCAGATTCCCTATGGGCTGGTATATGACCTCAAATCAACACCTATCCTTAAATTCTACCGTAGTAAGATGGTCAGTTACTCAACGCAAAAATCGGTTGAGCAGATGTTGGAGGAGAGGGGCATTATCAAAGAACTTCTAATTCTGTTTTATATATATATATATATATATATATATATATATATATATATATATATATATATATATATATATATCTATATATATATATAAAATTGTAACCTCTGTCTGTACATTGATTTTTTTCGCGAAATTTCACGATAACTTTTCGTTTCACATGTCATAGACACCATAACTGCATTTTGTTTCTTTGGTGTCTGTTTGTTTGTTTGTTTGTTTATTTGTTTGTTTGTTTGTTTGTTACCTTTTCACGCATAAACGGCTGAACCGAATTTTAGGAAACTTGGTACGTATATTACTACTAACCCATCTTAGACTTTAGACTATATTAAAATTCTCTCAGAAACAGGAGTGGGGGTTATAAGGGAAGCCAGAAATTAAAAATAGCGATATTTCGTTTCCTATTAGTTTTTCGGCAAATATGAACATAACAAAAGTTGTTTATTTTGTTATTTAGAGTAACTTTTGTTATATACACTTTTTTCGTATACCGAATTATAAACGAGATATACGCTAAAACCTATAGCGGAAGTGAACAATTTTATTTGGGACAAAAGATCCAACCGAAATAAATAAAACTCGGCATATGTAATAGCACTAACGCTTTCATTATAACAAGCCATACCAACATTTCTAGGGACGGTCAAGAGTGGGGGTTATGAGAGATGCCAGAAATTAAAAATAGCGATATTTCGTTTCCTATTGCTTTTTCAGCAAATATGCACATAACAAAAGTGGTTTATTTTGTTATTTAGAGTAACTTTTGTTATATACACTTTTCTTTTATAACAAAGTATAAACGAGATATACGCTAAAAACTAAAGCGGGGGCAACTATTTTGTTGGGCACTAGCGGTAGAACCGAACTTAACAACACTCGGTATATAAATTAGCATTAATTCTTCCATGATTATAAGCTATACTAAAAATTTTAGGTTCCAGGGGGAATAGGGGTTATGCGGGAGGCCTGAAATAAAAATTCGCGATATTTCATCGTCTATTTGGTTTTTGGCAATTGTGCACATAACATAAGTTGTTTACTTTTTTAATTAGTGTAAATTTTGTTTTATAATTATTTTTTTTGTAAAATAAGGTATGAAGCAAGTAATTTGCTTAGAAATATTGATATGCTCAACAATACATTCCAATATGAACTACCCAGGAATCTCACCTGGATAAGTTAATTCAAATCCATGTTAGAATTTCATCCTTAATAATTCAAAACTATGTTATTTTTTAACGCCAGTAACAGTTTGCACCAAATAAGGTATACTGCCCCCACCCTTCTCTAAGTGTATTTAATACATTATTTAATTAAAACGTGAAAAATATTTGAAACAGTTTTAGAATTGTGAAGATAATGTAATATGATTTTTTAATATATTTGAATGTATTAGAGGATAGCTATCCAAAATGCATTGCAGGTTGGCAGCACTGAGGCTATGTAAGTGTCGAGCTACTTCCTTTGTACTATCAGTTCTGCCGCTTCCCTTCCGACCTCATATTGGTCTAAGTTTACATGTTAATTGATGCTTATAGCAATGTGTTATTATTCTCAGGAATGTGAATTTCTTTAATTATCATAAATAAATAATTTACTAGAATAAACGCTAGGGAGGTGCACTCAGGTATTTCTGGTATTTATTAACTCTGCTCCGTTAATGTATTATGATATACTGTACTGAAAACCAATATGAATACACAGTTTACAATCGAGACTTATGAAAGAGTGTTTTAATAGAGGCTATGACGTACCTAAAACAGCTGTCACCGTTGGACATTGTACTGCATGAAGGGAAAGAAACTTATTCATACATGGTTTGGAAGATAGAATACATTCTAGGATTATGAATTATATGGTCCATCACTTTATAAAAAAAAAACTACATACACAGAGGACGGGAAATATAAGAATATTGAGGACAATGAAGTCTTAAATAACAAATAATTTTATTATTAACAAATCCACAGTAACGACGGGTATAAATTCTAAACACTGGGACAGGGAAATAAAAAAAATATTGTTGAAAGTAAATCCTTGCAAAAAATATCTCAAATATCTACATAATCATTCAGCCTCAAATGAATTCCCGGGCGAAGCCGGGTACCTTTGCTAGTATATATATATATATATATATATAAAATAGTAAACAATTTGATGTTGTAATATCTCTCCAATGATGAATTCAATATCTTTTAGCCTACCGAACAAAGCACTTGAACATGAAATCATATCCCTTAAATATACTTCTGGTCTTAAAGAATAATCCTTCATCATCATTAGAAGCACAGTTGGTAGTGCTCATAACTATAAAACTGTCCTGTTTCCTAAGCTTCCTTTTTAATTAGGACTGTCAGTCTGTTGGGCTTGGCTCATTAGAATCTATCAAGCTTCTCAATGTCACCCATAAGTCTCACCTTGGAAGGCCAGGCTAGAGGAAGTCAAGAAGGCAGTGGATATAACCAAGATTGGTCTGTAGCAGTTAGGGGAAGGCTAAAGAGGTAATTATCTTGGCTAGTGCGCATGCCTAAGGCGGATCTACCGACAGTTTATTGCCATTGGCGAACAAAGGCCCACTCAGTACTGAAGATAGCCTCTTAATTTGTATTTATTTAGGGCAATTGGAGAGGAAACCATCCACTCAAATGGTAATGATTTCAACCAAAAGGCTTCTTGTCATGTGAATTAAAAAATTCACCATTTTACCTTAAAGGGAACTCCATACTCCCCACCAGATCGTAGACCTTTAAGGAAACCAACCCGATCCGAACGAACCTTACTAGAAATCCCACTGTCAATCCATTTATTGAATCAATTAAACATCTCTTCTGAAACTCTTTAGTTTAAACTTAATATTTATTTTTAGAAATTTATTTTCACATGGGATTCAAAAAGACACCAGCAAATGTGGAAGTGATCTGACAAAAGTTATCTCCGGAGGACGAAGAGGATAGAAGGTAATATTGTTTTTGAAAATGCTCCGTGGTTTACTTGGATTGTAAAAATTCTATATGAAGCAAATAGGAAATGGGGGAAATGGTTTTTGGGTTCGTAACAGCCACTAATTTTTCCTATCTACATTAAAGAAAATTATCTATTGAGTTGGTGCTGACTGGTATCAAGATTTTTCTCAGACGTTAACCTGTCGGACGTAATCATCTACTTAAATGAATAAATTTCATCAATTTCCCTAGGAAAATATGCTAAAACACAAGATCTATGGTTCAACATTTTCGTCTAAAATGGAAGGTAGGAAAGGAAATGAGGAGTAAGAAAGGCCGCTGGCACGAGGGAGGTAAATACAAAGATGCCGCATGCTGCTCACGTGTATTTCCGTATCTGCTTACCAGGAACACGAACTCAAATTATCTCCTTAATTTATACAGGAGACTGCAGCCCTCATATAGCCCCGACGGAGGGGGTGGACACAGCAAAGACACTGATAACTCCCGAGGGAAGGCAAGATGGTGATACTAGATATGACAGAGTCGTGGGAAATTCTCACGAATTATTATATCTCCTACTTTCTGGAGGAACACAATAACAATATGAGCGTCTGCACCTAATAAAATTTAAATAATGGTACGCCATATCTGTAATAGATGTTAAACATTTTTTAACTGACGTTGCTTTTGGGGGCGGTATCTTTGATACATTACAGGTAAAAACCTTCCGCAACGTAGTTTGTACTCATGACGCTGTTTTCGAAACAGCATCAAATGAACATCAATTCCTACCTGGGAGATGGCGAAAATCACTGTTGAAAATCATATGTTCTTATACAATCTGCTCCTGTGATCTATACAAAACTACGTATTTTAGTGTCAAAACAAAACATGAAGTTCTTTAATGGCTGAAATCGGACCAAAGAGAGTGGGGGGGAGGATTGAAATTCAAAATATCTCTGTTATTATTACTCGGATTGAAACATTTTGTATAACCAATGTAAAATGATTTTTCTATAATTTTTGTTCTATATTTTTATTTATTTATTTATTATATAGTACATAGGCACCGAACTCCGGAGAGTTATTTGTGCCTAGGTGGTCGAGAGTTCTATATTTCTAATAAATTACTAAGGGTTAAGCTTCCAGTATTTGACTATCCTCACTGAGAAACCTATGAAATTATGTCAAGTATGACTTTATTTTACTCACCGAACCAAGAAAAAAATGTTGCAAATTGATAACAGAATGTCATAATAAATAATTCATGATTTTTATTTAAAAATAATGGTTAAAGCGTTTAACATTTATAAATTATAATGTGTGTGTATGGGGAATTGAGTGACGTTTATTTTGCCCTTCCTATGGCAGTCCTAAGAGGAGGGTGCTGAGGTTAGGAGAAATGTATAGAGTTGAGTGAGGCATTGCAGGGAATCGGCTTGGTTGCCGGCCTCAGCATGAAAGGTTGTTACCTCTTGTGAATGGACGTGTTGACTGGAAGAAATATATCTCTCACCTGTGGCAGATCAATTTGTCAACCATTGATACTATGTGTCAACCGCTCATATGATACTACTCTTCTTATTATTATATTAATCCCTGTTATAGTGGCTGAATCATGTTTATATTATAATAAAATTATTTAAAACAACACGTTCGACTGTTGAATGAAGTTATATTCAGTAAATAAATGATAATTTAATTATTTTATAATAGGAAAAAATATAAACCTGGACTGAAACGCGCTCCCCCGGGTATCTAGTTTGGGCTAACTAATCTGGAGTACGAGTAGCGATAACGTTCTTGTTGTAATCTTCAAAAGGAGACGTTTGATATCAAATGTTCAGTCTAAAGTACGAAACTTCTATTATGTTATATATTATTATTGATATTTAGTAAGGAAAAGAGATGGGAGTAGTATAATGCTTAAAACTCTATGGATTACTGTGGTTTTTTCTTCCTGAGACACAGAAAACCTCTTAAAATGAAACAAGGAAAAATAAAACAAAAAGGCTAGTGTATATAAGCATCATGGTTATGCCGAGAGCCCCTTTTGCTATATCAGTGTTACTATTTTAAGGGAGAGGGGAGGTTGGGATTAGCTCTGAATTGTTCTTCATTTAATTTTTGTGAACATTTTTTGGGAAGCAGGATTACTGTGCACTGGAACTACCAAATGGGTCGTCTGCAACATTTTATTTAACAGTGCGGATAATGAGGTTGGAGTTCTACCCGCTGCCCGGAGTAGCTACTTGAACAAAGACCTTGGACGGTAATGTCACCACAATAAACCAGGGAATGGTTAAAGCTGAGTATTTCAGCTACAAGAAAAGCTGTATGATATTTTGTGGCTCCTAATGGGGTGTTCAGGGAAACATTTTCATAAGGACGGAATTCACTCTCAAGAAATAATTCATAGCTTGATTATTTATTGTAATTATTCGTAATAACTAAATTATTTTTTGGACCTTAATTTCAGTAAAAATGTACTGTTCACATTTATTAGTAAATTCCATAAGTTATCAATTTTACATTGTAAACTCATGAAAGAGTGACAAGGTTGACTTGACTATAGAAGATTTATAACACACGAACTTCTCGTATTCCTAGCGCAGTTGGTTAGCCTATTTACTTAGTTCTAGATTCTTTTCCGAAAATGCTTTTATATTAAACACAAATAATTATACTATGAATTATCTCGGAGTATTTCTACTCTTCTAAGTACTCTATAAATATAGATTTTAGTTATTTTTGTCCACTTTGTGTTACTAAAACAAATGTGGATGGGTTATCTACAGGTTACCATCCTTTTCTACCCAGGGTTGGACTTTAATTTAATGCGTTCGTCATTAAATACGTTTCTATTGCCAAGGTGGGAATCGAACTCCCCACTCTAGGTTTACCAACCTTGAGCCATAGCCTTAACTTACATGGCTAACCTGTCTTCCATATAAAAAAATAGAATTGAGTAAGCTCCAGTTAGATGATGTAATTAGTTTATGGAATACATCGACAAATCAGAAAGGATCTAGCGAGCTAAGACGATGAAACATGTGATTTCTTAGATGCCTAAATGCTTTAAATAAGAAAATAAGATATATTTTAAGTCGGTAAGCGTTAATTATTATATTTGAAGTTTTATTAGGGA
Organism: Riptortus pedestris; assembly: GCA_019009955.1. Classification (NCBI taxonomy): domain Eukaryota; kingdom Metazoa; phylum Arthropoda; class Insecta; order Hemiptera; family Alydidae; genus Riptortus; species Riptortus pedestris. The sequence goes on along the minus strand of CM032228.1, from coordinate 212,565,192 downwards.
CATGCGCTTTGAATTGAAAATAGCCTCATAAATAAAAGAAAAGAGAAAGTTAGTTACATAAGAATAGAATGGTTAAACAGTATATGTACAAAATCTAGGAAACCGAACGATCTAAATCTTGGAAGGAATAGTTAAATTAAACATAGCCAGTAAAGGGGAAAGAATATACAGAATAAATCTGAGAGGGCTAAATTTACGAGAGATTTTCGTGTCTCTGGTTAATAAAAAAGGTTCCTCTTTTATTTAAAGAGGAGTGAAGAGTTGAGAGAGAGAGAGAGAGAGAGAGAGAGAGAGAGAGAGAGAGAGAGAGAGTGAGAGGTACTAATAAGTGTGAGAAAAGTGTGAGATGTAGACATGAAAGAAATGGTTGCCGGCGAGCTATCATCTCGCCGATGGTTAGGATTGGCTGCTTTGTCTGCCTTAACCTTCATTAGCATAAAGATACGGGGATAAGGCTTCTAATATGTCATCAGTGTGTCCATGGCTATGCCTTCAGTCTCCCTTATTGTCTCTTCTTCTATTCTCCAACCTCCATGGGCGTGGGTCTCTTCCACTTGGTCCTTTTTCACTATCAACACTTTCCCGGCTCATTTGTAGAGTCTGACAACCCCCTCCGAGAAGATATCTTGGAATTATACCTGCGAGAGCTTTTGCCAGGATAATAACGTTTCAGGGGCTTTTAAAATGAATGTGAATTACTTTTATTTGTCTTCGATTAGTCTCGCCTCCCTCTTCTCCGTAACTCCACAGCTGAAGTCGGCTGAGGAAGTCCTCAATTCTCTGTTGTTATGTTGTGTTGATGCGAATGCCACAGCCATCCTCGAATCTCATTGGTCAAATGTGGAGTAAGTGACTAGAAGGTTTTAATTGAGTTAAAAAGCCCCATTGCCAGTTTTCTGTTTAAAGTCGCCCAGGAAGTGCCTATCCAAGAAATAAAACAAATAGTGCTGGTGACGGCTTCAATATGATCACGCCGCTCATGTCTTATACTGACGATATTTTGATCGTTCAAAAAATACTGCTGAAAAGCTACGTTCTGGAACGAGCTATGTTCTGGAAGGGGAAGATCTAGGGTTCAACATGTCGAATTGCGGAATTTCACGTTGCCTAGATGTATCACGTTTACTTAAACGTAGCTTACTTACTTTTGAGAGAGAGAGTTTACGGAAAGTAACAGGGGAAGCAAATATATGTGCCAGAATAGTCGAAGAAACCACATACTTCTGTGCTCGGTATAGCGCTTTCTGAGTTAAGAGTGCAAATATACAAAACTGTACTTAGTTTAACTTTCAATTTTCAAATCTATGATCAATTGTATATTATGAATCAATGATGAACTCTCATGAAGGAAAAAAACCTACTGTTACTACGAGGAAAGTTTTCGGAGCCATTATTTGGAGCTGTGTAAGAACCTATCATTCTTATTGGATTAGGAAAAGATTCGTCGCACGGGCATGTACTATGAAGTAAATAACGCTAAAAATACATTCCAAGAATGTTTGGTTATAATTGAAAATAAAAAAAAGCATCGGTCCTCCAACCACAATATTCTATTGAATAGAAACAGCAATAAACAGACTGAATTAAAGATTATTAAATTTGAGATAATGATATCAATTATTATAAAAAAGGACTTTGTTCAAAAAATAGAATTTGATAATAATAATCTATGAATTTGAGGTTAGACTTTTTCTTGGTAAATGTAATTTAAGAATATCCCCTCTGAATTGAATGCTGTAAAACTTACCCAGAACGTTGAAAAATTCCTGGGAGTGAATGAATAACATTTTCTACATCTCAAATATCTGATTTCATTTATTTCATGACAGAAACGTGTTTATATTTTGTATCTTTTCTTTTTAGTCGTAGTAGTTATTTTACAACCATGTTGAGCTCACATCTTTTACGGTGGAAAACAACGGGTTTTGAGTGTGGTTGTTGTCTACAGTTTTTAAGGACTATACAGTTCGGTTATAGTTAACTATTGTCCGAGAAACTATGTAGAGAGATGTAGAGACATCTATCTTCCAAGAAAGTATCAAATGTTTACAAAACCTCAGTTACTATTCAGGCTTAACACCAAATTGGATTTTTGAAGAACGGAAGTACAGTAGATGAATTCAAATATGGGAGATGAAGAGCACGTCCAGAAATGCTACAGGAATCCAGTAGCCGAAGTCCTCAACCAAGGCCCTATTAGTGGATCCGGCGACTAGTGGATCGAGGGAGAATAACGGCGGTAGAAGGAGAGTGAATGAGAGTGCGTGGACAGAGCGAAGGTATGGATTATGCAGGGAAAGGGTGGGGGGAGGACAGACGTCCGTCAGCCGTCTATTTATTGTGCTCCTTAACAATGGCAGGCGGCCTGCTCCGACAAAGGGAGGGATTTTTATACGGGACCTCCAAGGAAACTAGCCAGATAGGTCCTTCCACCTCTAGCAACAGCACCTCCCCACCTCTAATAGTCTTCTTATCTCCAATCCTATCCTGGTGAGATTCCCCGACTGTAAGAGTGATTCCTTATCGGCAAGGTTAATAAGTCAAAGGACCAAACTAGCCAGATAGGTCCTTCCACCTCTAGCAACAGCACCTCCCCACCTCTAATAGTCTTCTTATCTCCAATCCTATCCTGGTGAGATTCCCCGACTGTAAGAGTGATTCCTTATCGGCAAGGTTAATAAGTCAAAGGACCAAACTAGCCAGAAAGGTCCTTCCACCTCTAGCAACAGCACCTCCCCACCTCTAATAGCCTTCTTATCTCCAATCCTATCCTGGTGAGATTCCCCAACTGTAAGAGTAATTCCTTATCGGCAAGGTTAATAAGTCAAAGGACCAAACTAGCCAGAAAGGTCCTTCCTCCTCTAGCAACAGCACCTCCCCACCTCTAATAGCCTTCTTATCTCCAATCCTATCCTGGTGAGATTCCCCAACTGTAAGAGTGATTCCTTATCGGCAAGGTTAATAAGTCAAAGGACCAAACTAGCCAGATAGGCCCTTCCACCTCTAGCAACAGCACCTTCCGACCTCTAATAGTCTTCTTATCTGCCATCCTATCCTGGTGAGATTCCCCGACTGTAAGAGTGATTCCTTATCGGCAAGGTTGATAAGTCAAAGGAGCATCAAGCCAGATAGGTCCTTCCATTTCAAGCAACTAGCAGTGTATTAAAAATGTCCTCCTAAAAATGTAATGTTTTATTTTTAAGAAATGTTCTAAAAGTGACCAGTTAATCAAACCTACTCATCTAATAGAGAAAAAAAAACTATTCAATGGCCTAGTGGTTGGTGGAAAAGACATAGTTCATTAAACAATAAAACATTTTAGACTGATTGTCTTCTATTTATTCTCATTAATATCGTTGTTCACTAATGGACCAAATTACGTTGGCAGAACAACTAGTAGTAGTTGAAAGGAACGTACTTCCAAGCATAAAGCATTGTTCATTTGATATATTTTTTTTAAATAGTGTTTTAGTGCCAAATTACTAAATAAGTTGAAGTTGCTATTAGCCCATCATTAAGAAATTCATCTCTGCCCTGGTAAACTAATTTACTTTACAATGTTTGTCAGTTAATGTATATGTGACACATGCGAAATACCGCAATTCAGTTGAAATGGTACTTTGTTGTATTCCCTATTTAATTTTAGGGATATTATAGTTTTGAACACACAAACGCGCTCTCAGCCCAAAACAATGTATGGTAGTTTGAGCTATTTGTGTCTCATGAATTTAATGGAATATAAAGATTTCAGAGAAATTATTCTAAATTAATTTGATGTTCTAGGGGAGTTGGAGAATAAATGGCAGGTTAAACAATAATGTTTACTTTAATCTTTGAATTATTTAAAATTTACATTTTTTTTCTCTTGAATGATTAATCCTCGTTAATGTCGATGCTTGCTTTTGGGCGAGTGAAGATACTTCTCTACTCCCAACCACAAATTATTTTCCTTTAGATATATATTTTTTAAATAGTGCTCTTGAAATGATTGTGAAATTAATATTAATAATAACTGGTGTTGCTATTTGACCATTCTTAAAGAAAGTTCTCTCAACAATAATAACCCACTTTTTATTTAAATTTGAAATTTTCTGTTTGTTCAGATGTGTTATGAACTGCCTTTATATTAAATGGTATTTAATAAAAATTACTTTTAGTTCTTTCGTTTTTAGTCTCAGTGATATTATACTGCTCAAAACACACACTTAAAAATTGGCAATCCAGTTTAATTTAACCTCTTTGTGTCTCAAATATTTTATGAACAATAACCTTTCGAGGTTGGAGAAACGGATCATCCTCATATTGAATGCCAACTGTAGTGAATGGAGGTCTGAATGGGACCTCCCCTGATATCGCCCGTCTTATTGTTCAAATATATCAGAGGGACTTCCGTTTATGGAAGACGCCCTGGTATTTAAAGCGCCTTCGGAATTTTAAATGAAGCCGCGCCGACGGGCTCCTGAATGGAAGGCAAGGTTGGAGGAATCCTGGCAATCGTCGATCCAGAGCGCGTGGCCTCCATATTTATGCCGACTACAGGTGGCTTTATCGCCGCATCCAATCTGTCACTCATACTACCCTGACATATAGGAAGCTCCTAGGGATGGAGATGCGCCAAGGAAAATCCCTTAAGATTAATTGATTTACTACATACTTAATATCTAGGGCAAAGGTGGTTCCGGTATGTAGAGAAATCTGTGAAGATTGAAACTGTTGGGACAAAATTGCAAATTTCAAATACAGTAGTGCATTCATTTCAAAGAGCTTAAATCCCACGAAATTCCAGAGTGAGACAACACCTAAATAATAACTTTTCTTTCTACACAAAATAATAACAATTGACATCATTTTTGCAGTTCCAAAAACTGAGTCCAAAAACTATCCATAACACCTGCCCAGTTTGTTTTCAAACATTAGTCATGCCTCTAACACATTTGAAGATAATATTGGATAAACAGTTCCTTTTTCTGCCCAAGACCCAAACAGAATCTCTCATTTTCAAGCTCTCCGGCCCCTCAAAGCCTTTATCGACTTAATTTGCATGTATTTAAGTTATAGAAGGAGTATTTAGTCCCTTTTTGATTGTCTTCTATTTTTCGCAAATATATTATCTCAGCTGCCTTATTTTGGGAACAGTGTTCGGTTTTCAGCGCTTATGGGTCTGATGGACGTAGGTAGTTTTATAATTTTTATAAACTTTTATATTTTGATAACTCTTTATTTTTAGGAATTCCCTATTTTACACGACATCGAGTTAAATAAAACCTTCAAAATCATGATCTGCTTGAAGAGATCTGACTCATGAGAACATTGATGATTGCCCTTTGTAATTACTGATGAATAGAAGAAGCAAGATGCTTATGTTCACCCTGTGAGGAAAGGTTGCAGATCACCCAGGCAACGAAATCATTTTTACGGTCAAGTGTTGTAAATGGAGATATTAATTAATCAAAATGAGGACAGTCATACGAAAATGCATACAATATATAAGTTATCTATGGAGCGTCAATGGAAACTGTTTCTTAATTATATCAATCACCTAGAAATTAATTCTGTATATTAGTTTCAATGTGAGGGACGAGAAGTTGTATGTAGGGAGATGAGGGATATAGAAAGAAACATCACCGTGTGTGTGTGTATGTGTGTTTCGTGTGAGCGTGTATAAAAACCTCTTGACACTGACGGACTGTCGGCAACTCCCAGAGTTAGAGGCTACCTTTGTCCACCCCTCCTCCGACTTTATCGGCTCTCTCTCTCTCTCTCTCTCTCTCTCTCTCTCTCTCTCTCTCTCTCTCTCTCTCTCTCTCTCTCTCTCTCTCTCTCTCTCTCTCTCTCTCTCTCTCCTCTCTCTCTCTCTCTCTCTCTCTCTCTCCTCTCTCTCTCTCTCTCTCTCTCTCTCTCTCTCTCTTCTCTCTCCCTCTCCCATTCTTTTCCTTCTCTTACTTCTTATCTTTAATTGTTACCTTTTATCTCTCTCATAGCACTGTCTTATCACTTACGTCCGTCTTGCAGGTTTTTAGAACATTTCTTTCAGCGAGAACTGTCCTCTTTTTGCCTGATGGCTCATGAAAGAAATATTGGCATATTTATATACGGCCTACTCTGACAATAAACTAAACACTCCCCACAGTTCTTTTGAATGAGACGAAGAAAGAAAACCCAACCAGCTTAACTATGGTTCCATAAGATATTTGTGATTACTTCTTTTTTTTTCTGAAAATCCACGTAAATCAGAAGTATGTTCAGTAAAGTGTTATTTAACTGAAAGTTTTTAATATTCCATTATTGGTATATAACATTTAAATACATAAAATCAATAGTTATTTAAAAGCTCTACTTATTGCCGGTTCTTAGCTAGGCCTTATGAGTTAAGGCGTTAATCTTAATAATATTGGTAAAGGGTCAAGGTTCGGTTCCCACGTAAAAAATAAGAATTTATTTAGAGACGAACTCACTTAATATTGAGTCCCACCCATCCTGGCGGTAATATATAGATATCCCGTCCCAATTAGCCACAACAGTACTATGTGGGAATAACATTTTATTTTATTGTCAGCCGTTTAGAATCGAAATATGGATTTCAAGTATACGTTATTTAAACATATGTGAACTCTTAATCTATATGGAAAAATAAAATTGATAAGAAATTCTCTATTTTTTCTTGAAAGCTGACGCAGAAATTAAGCTGTCTGAGGAAATTTAGCTGATTTGGAAGGCCGATTTTCTATTAGTGCAGTTAAAAAATGTTGTTCTTCTTCAATAATACAACCTCTAGAAATACAACCTTTTAGGGTTTTGAGATAACATAAAAGGAGCCAAAAAAATAATAGTTTTTAGACATTTTTGAATAACATTCTGAGATTCCAATCAAGCGAGAGGTTGATTTAGAGGCTCTATCAGCTGATATATATAATACACACACACACACACACACACTCAACTATTTGTATTTCAATTATAAGGGAAGTGTTTCAACACATATATGCGGGGGATTATTCAGACTTGTACTAATCTTTCAGAAAACAAGATACATATTGTGGAGTAGAATAGCTCTGACGGTACTAAATAATACTTCTCTTTAGTAACTTTGCTTGTGGAAATATTAGTTTTTTTACCCTATCGATTGGAGTTTTTTTCACCCCAATCGCAGCCCATAGACTATGCCACCCCCATTAAGGTTATTTTATGAATGGGCGAGTCCCAGTCCCCACTAAATGGCCGGGTTGGACTACCTCTAAATAAGGGTGTCCCACACCGTTACCAGCTAACCATAACTATTACGAAAATTATAAGTGAAACGCTGCTCTTTCATAAAAAATATGAAATGGACAAAAAAAATATCCTTATGTTCACCCAACACTTTCTTCTCAATTATAATAAATCGTTTATTTTTTTGAAAATTTAACCACATAAGATAAGTACATTGTGGTCAATTTTTTTCCTTAAGAAATATAGCACTACTTGGTTCCACAATCACTTTGATTGATTCAAAATATAAACTTAATTCAGAAATTCTTAGTTTATTATCAGGACGGAGAAAATGCAATTAATAATGAATCCTGAAAAAACTAAGTGTGCCTGCGCCAACTACGAATTTTCATGTACAGGACCTGCTAGTGGCTTAGACGATCAAAGAGAAAACGCATTAGTAGGAGTGGTCATTTACTGAAAATGTCCAAAAAGCTCGGCTAGTATTTGAGTAGGATAAAAAACCTATTGGAAACGATTATGAAAATCAAATTTATAACAGCATTGGTTATGTAATAATTTTCCATCCACCTCATAATGGAATTATTTAGAATTGCTTTTTAATCTCACTCTTCATGTTTCATGAACACAATTCGTCATATTTAAGTATGATAGAAAACACTTCGTGCAATGAAATATTGTTAATTAGTCAGGACGGGGTTTTAGTCAGGGCTGAAAACTAAAAAATGGAAACATTTCGGTTAATATGAGATTTAATGAAAAAAAGGACAATGCAACAATTGTAGGACAGTACATTTTTAATAAGATTGGCTATATAATAATTTATGATCCGACTCATACTTCCTTAATGGAAATCTGCTAAAGGGGCGCAGGTTAGCCATGAGAGAATTTAGGGGTTGGTATTAATTTCACTTGGTTAACCTAGAGACGTTTGACATTAACCTGGTCAATTTTAGTGACGTACTCTTAAAATAATAAAAATTGTAATCTGTAAATATCACTTACCCACCGGTCTTCGTTGCACAATGTGGACCTCAATAAAATACTTATTACTTCAAAACTTCAAAATTAAAGAAATTCGCTGCCATACTAAATATCGTAAATATTTAACTAGTAGATTTTCATACTGACGGACATCGTTAGCTTGAACAGTAAAACAAAATGTTAAGTAGAGCTTCATTCATTTTGACATTTTATAGAATTATGCAAAGTAGAAATTTTAAAAAAAATCTGATAATAATTAAATTTTGGACATATTTCCTGGAACATTAGTTTAATTTGAAGAAAAAAAATCATAATTGTCAGGAAATGTTTATTAAAGGATAGTAATAATTAGGGCTAGGATTTTCATGTAATTAAAAATGCCAAATATGTAAATATATATGTATTGATTTTGATACAAATATGTAAATAGTTATGTAAAATTAGTGAAATATGTAAACAGTGAATAACCTTCTAATACAGGTTGTACTCTCATTTTTTTATTACAATACAAAAACGGTTTTATTTTAAACATAAAAATACAAAAACAAAAACTTTTTAATCACTGTAAGGAAAACAGTTTGAGACTAAATGCATTTCCAAATTTTCAAACATAAAACTACGTCGATTGGGCCTTAGTATCGACTTGAATCTGCTGAATGAGCGTTCGACGTCAACTGATGTAACTGGAGCGTTTCGGAAAGCGGCTATTTCAGAAGGGTTCCATTCAACTGAAAGCTTTGCTGTCACCTCCTTTCCTCTTATGATGTCTGCAACCAGCAGCATATCTTTCCAGCCAGGATTTTTTTTAAGACATCTTGTAGTTTCGCGTGGATCCTATTTCCTATTTCTCCTGAGACGTCTTCCATTTTGCGAATCGCTTCATTGACAATTTCTATATTTTACAATAGAAGCACATTCTGGGATTCAAGCTGCGTTATAGTAGAAGGGATGTGAGCACAATTGCAGGAAATAAATGCCAAATTATTTTTTAAATTCGGGTTTTCCAACAAATTCTGAGCTTGCGAAATGGCTGAGGCTGATTCGCCATCCAATTTTGATACGACGTCCTTTATTTTGTCGAAATTGGTGCAGTAGTACAGAGCAGCCTCTAGCCAAGTTCCCCATCTGGTAACTACAGGTCGCGGAGGTAAAGACAGCTCAGGATAACTTTCTTTGAAAATTTCAACTCGGCTTGGAGCTTTTAAAAAAAATCTTTTTTATTGATGAGATCAATGAGTCTACCTCAGGAAAAGCAGACCAAACTGATTCAGCTACACGATGAAATGCGTGAGCGAGGCATGTGACATGAAGCATTTTCGGGAAAAATACTTTAAGATGCTTTCCTGCTTTGACCATGTACGGAGCTCCATCTGATAAAAGCAAGAAGACTTTTTCGTGTAGTACACCGTTTGGCCAAAGAAGACTCTTAGAGTCGTTGAAAAACCGTGCGATTGTTGCATGATTGCATTTTTCAAACTCCTGGCAATTTAAAAGAAATGGTTTTGAAAAAGAATCTGGGCAGAGACTTCCAACAATAATATTCGCAATGTACCGGCCTTCAACATCCGTTGTCTCGTCAACTGAGACCCAAATTGGCCCCTCCTTGATATTTTCCCGTATTTTGGCAAGAGTTTCTTGATATATATCTTGTAGATAGTTTTTTCTCAAGGTGGATTCATCAGGTATTTTTTTTTCAATGTACTTTTCCAAAAAAACTTTAAGAGACGGATTATTAATTTTGCTTAACGGAATGTCAGCCTGCACAAACGCTCGACATAAATCTGTATAAAAGGTGGACTTACTGTCTCCGCATGAGGTAGATGGTGTGATGAAACTTTGCTTCAGGTTTGACTTTTTCTCTTTGTTCGATTTGTGAGATCCTGTGCCAATGTGTTGGGTTACTTGGAATCGTTGCGTAGTGGATACAGCCTTGTCACAGCAAGAACAATATAACAGTTCTCCATCACCCCTGAATGTTTCGTTTGGAAACTCACGAAGATATTTTAAAACTCGTTCTTTGTTTTTCCTTGCGACTTTCCCCATTTCGACAAAAATGAAAATTGAATTAATCACAAAATATAATTTTCAAATCGTGTTTGACAAGAGTGGCACGCACTTTACCACTCACAAATAAACACTAATTATGAAATAGGTTTGGTTTTGTTTATTCAGAGCCAAAACCCAGGGAGATGGAATCTCAGAATTGTTTTGTAGGGTTTGGTTCTAAGAAGCAATCAACAGTGGCAATAGAAGGGCCAATTCTTGTGAAAAAATTTTCTTCATGCACTCGTTATTGAGTTTTGTTGTAAAGAAATAGAAAAATTAACAAATATGGAGTAAAATATGTAAAAATTCCCTAAGTATGTTAGAAATATGTAAATTTAGTCAAATATGTAATAATATGTAAAATTAAATTGGCTTAATTTGATCCCAATTGCGTTAAAACATATACTATGAGTTGTTATAAGGTGGTATCGAAGTCAGTAGCAAATATGTATTTACATAGGAATCCTAGCCCTAGTAATAATGTAAATATATGATATGTTTCCTCTCTTACACATACTGTTTTAAAAATGTTCAACATTCTAATATATTTATTTCAATCATTTAAATTCAGTTATTAGAAGGTCCTTTAAAGTTCCAGAGTTTGCTGTTACATCGTTGTTCCACCTGTTGAATGACATGTATCCCATCTATGACTTTCATATAGACGAATTTTAGCTTATTCTGGATAACTTCAATTTTTCTTGTTTAATAAACTTAAATTATTCATTAACGTCCACTTTTTTTCCAACTAAGGCTAATTGAGACAGGTTATCTGCAGGTTATCTACACTCTTTTCTAGCCAGGGTGGGACTATGGATTTTATTTAATGAATTCCGTCACAAAATAAATTCCTATTGCCCAAGGGGGAATTGAACTCGCCACTCTAGAATAACCATGTGAGATTAAAGCCAACGCTTTAACTCTCATGGCTAACCTAAGCTCCTCTTGTTTAATAGGAATAAATCTTAATGTAATTTTATGCTGCATTTGTTATAGTAAAAATTCCCGTGGAATGTTTCCATTGAGTACAAACAATGTGTTATATATTTAACTGATAAATCATTGGTTGAAATGGTTATAAATACACCTATAGCATTTTTGAAGTTGAACAGTTGGTATTATTTTTCACTCTAGGTGGAGAACCATTAACGTCATGAGGAAATGGAAGCACTAATTGGTCTAAATAAATACATCAGTTTATTTTATTGCCATATTGGGATAATTGCCGAGCTGTTAGTGACATATATGGGTAATGACAGAAAGTTGAGTAGAGGAGTGGGGACGGAGTGGTACTGAACGCTACAGTAACTCCCTGTGACTGATGGATAAATGACCTGCCTAGCACGTGGTCGCTCTTAGAGAGGAATCCCAATTTTACACCGGATTTCAGGCAGTCTTTTTCTCCCTTTCTTCCGACGCACCTCTCTCTCCCTCTCTCTCTCTCTCTCTCTCTCTCTCTCTCTCTCTCTCTCTCTCTTCTCTCAGTCCGTGCCGCCACAAATTACGTCCCGGAATCCGATCTACGAGAAATGCAATCGGCTCATCAAATCGTCTTGATGGAGGACATGCTGGGTAGAATGCTACCTTCACGACACCGAGATATGTGAGCTGACATCTAATCGGACCTTCAAGTGATATAAATGGTTATACATACTCCTCCACAATTATTAGAAATACAGAGGAAGAAAGAAAATTTATTTGGACCAATACATAAGTATTCTACACAAAGTGTTTTTAATAGATCTGTTACAAAATTATTATATTCTTCAGTGGTTGAACCTAAATTAAAATGTGCGGCTCCACTTGACATGGGAAGACTGTCATGATATTTCCTTTATTTACTGTCATGATATTTAAGTTGTTGAAGGTGAACTGAAATAGGAGCAACCTCCAATTCCCTGTGGATTTAGCTGTTCCTAACAAACCAGGGAGCATTTGCTACTATCCCAAGTACTTTGCTCTGGAAGGACTGTAGTCTCTCTGTATGTGTTGCTGATGCACAGCCAGACTGGGCATGCGTATGTTAATATAGGGAGTATGAGTGTTTTGTAAAGTAGTGTTGCGCAAGTCAGTCTCAGGGGTGTATTTTTGTTCGTTAAAGGATATATTTGTGCAAGTCGTGTGTGTGCCTGTTGCAATTTAACGTGGATATGATGGTGCCATGTAAAACCTATGTCAAAATGAACTCCGAGATAGCGGATATTAGAAATGCATTATTATAAGAATCAACCATTTAAGAGTAATATGTTAAAAATAAAATGAGATCATTGAAACAAATATCTGTCCAATAAATACACTTCAGCTAATAATTCAGAGGAATGATATTCTGATGTTAACAATAAATAAGCAAAGTATTACAGGGATCATTTATTTTCTTCTTTTGCATTCTCCCGTGAGTTTTATAAATTAAAACTAACCTTAATTGTGAAGGATAATAAAAAGATTATAAAGAGAAGTCAAATCGTGTGGAAGTATATATATTTGGATGTTGAATTAATGAAGTTAGATTTTTAGTTAAAAAACATAAATAAACGATCTTCTAGCCAAAGAAGTCATACATATAATTTCCTCAATGGGGTATCATCAATTTTCCTCGTCTTTGTATAACTTGGTTTTATCAGGACTAATTACGTAAACAAAGTATTGCCCATAATTTAAGCAGTTTATGTTTATTTTCAAGTGTTTGACAATTCTTCTGCGTGTTTGTCTTTGTTTGGCATAATAAATTACTTATAATGGTTGGACCGAAGGTGCATATAAAGTGTACAATGTAGTAACTAAATTGTAGGTAATAGATAATTACGTAAAGAAATTAACGAATGTAAAACCATATTCAGGATTAGCAAAACTTTAAACTAATAATAATTATTAGTTATCATAATTATTATGATAACATCAGCATATATGTTCACGTAATTCAATGTATTGTAGGGAATAAAGATTAATATAAGAAATTCAAAGGTGTATAGTTTGAATAATGAGCAATGGTATTGCATTATTTGTTTTAAAAAAAAACAACTAATGCAATACCATATAATTATTTAAAAAAAATAGTAACATTTAATGAACAATGAATAATCAACCTGTAAATTAATAAATTCGCTTCAACCAGCTGGAAAACTAGCCTTGGAATAATGAATGAAAAATTTAATATCTTAAGAAATAAAATTAATATTAATTTTATTAATAGTGTTCACAGAAATTAATGAAATTGTTAAGATGCCTCGTGAGATTTTCAATCAAAATCAGTTAAGAGTTGGGAGTTAATGCCAGTGATATTCTGTACATAGACACAGTTGTATCTCATAAAATATGCAACTAAGTTTATAATTTTAAGGAGTATTGCTGTAGATCGGACTTTATAACTTATTGTAATAATACAAAAACGATCATATTAAGCAGATATAATAATACTCTGATAACCAGTAACTCAGAAAATAATTATTTACACCACAGTGCAATTTCCACTGGCCACTAATACGAGATTATTTGTTTTATTTCGCGTCTAGACAGTAATCTAAGTCAATTTTCAAATTACATAAATACCTCCACCTGAAAGATGTAATCAAATCATTTATCGGCTGTTTCATTTCTGGTCCCTCAACTTCCTCGAGGTAGTCATTAGCTGAGAAAATAATCATATTCATCTGGCCGTTGCAGAATCATTCGGACGCATGAAGGCTCCATCTCGTCTGATGAAAGTGAGGCTTATAACGCCTCTCCGGGGCTCTGGTCTGGTCATCAGTTGAAAACAAGAGATGGAAAAAGAGGCGAGCAGACGATTATAAAAGAAGTTCCCCTGTTAAGGTTGTATATGACACGTACTAATTTAGTGTGTGGCGAAGGCGTCAGAGCGCAGTAACAGGAGTGAAGTGTGGAAGATAAGCCTCTCTTCAAGATTTTTAATTAAAGCCACGATGATGTTGAGCCGGCCAGCTGAAGGTTCGTGACGATTTAATATCGACCCCGCGGTATGCCACCCTTCTCACGAACTGCGGCCTCAGCATCTTGATTGAAATCAGCAGGGCCGGCCATCACTCCATGAAATAGATGCTAAATACATTAAGCCCAGTAATATAAACAGTGAGTCACTCCGAAAAGAACATTCGAGCCAAGGAACTGGTTTCCGGGAGTCGCTCGAGCCGGTGAATCTGCAGAACACAGCGTCTCTACACGAATTGAGTGTAAAATGTACGTATCTTAAAGGCAGTGGTTGCTCGAAAGGAAGTGTTCAATTTCTAAGATAGGATCAGTTCCCAGACGTTATGATCGGCGTAAACAGCGGTATCTGCCATCGACCTTACTTCTCCGATCACAAGCAGTCTACGAACAGTTATCCCCCTAATACATTTTAGCAAATTGCTGCTTAGATAATAGCTGTTGAGGTTGTCTAGGCGATGTATTTGTGAAGGCATTCTTCAACGATCCTACACAGTAGGTGTTGAGTGTGCACATGTGTTTGTGTATGATATATAATAGCCTTAAGAAAATTTTCTGTGTAAGAATGCAGCAGAAAACTCCAGTAAACGACCAATGCAGGTCCAATGAGGTACGCGCACGTTTATATATCAGAGGGAATGGACTTCAGTGTGGGTGTCTATAGTCTATATAAAATAGGACCATGTAGAGATTCCTTTTCTATTTTACCTTTCAAAGGAGAATATTTTCGAATTTATATGTAAAATGCTATACCAAATTTGAATTTCATTTTCGAATATTTTATTTTTATAAAAATGTATTGATGCGAATGAATCCCAAACAATTGTTGTTCATATAAACCGCAAATGGCAAAATATTAATTAATTGATGTGGAGTTAGTTATCTTGGAGCACTGCTCAAAGTCTCTTGTTAAATACGAGATTCATAATGACCATGATAATTCATATACGTTTTGGAAAATCTTAACTTGAGAATCATTTTTTAAAAGAAGATGTAATGGATTACTGCAGTTAAACGTACTAACAAAGACAGTATTAAGTACCTTCCTTTACAAACGAATGAACTCACTCTAGTGGTGTGTGAATGAAAAAAATGTGTCGAAATGGAGTTAATTTTTTTTTTTACTGAATATTTGATAATTTTTGTTATTTTTAAACATCCTCTTTGTTCTACTGCGGCTAAATGGGAAGGGGTATCTGCAGATTACCACCCTTTTCTAGCCAGCGTGAGACTAAGGATTTTATTTAATGAGCTCATCACTAAATAAAATTCTATTGCCCAGGAGGAATCAAAATCGCAAATCTAGGTTTACCAAGTGAGAATTGTAAACGTTTATTTATATTCCATTTTAATTTATTATATTGTATATTTTCATATTTATTCCATTATATACACCACATCATTGGTAATTCGTATATTTTAATTTATAAAGGTGATACATATCTATCGCAAATAAATAGAAATATATTCAATGGTTGAGAATAGTCTGATGTAGAATATTTGTGACACTCTTTGTTTGCAAAAGTGCTGAAGGAATTTGTTAGATGCAGTGTCCTCCTTGAACTAGCATTTTATGTTAGCTATATCCAGAAAATTAATGTTAAGCCACATACTTTAATTTTGAAGTTAACTTTTGTCTGAAATATGTGTTTCGTTTAAGCTATTAATTCATTGCCCACCCTCCAGTTGTAAGTCACAGAGAATGTACTAAAGTCGTCATTTTTTGGCATTCTGTCAATGTCAATATTAAAAGGCGAGCAAACGGGTCTTTCCGTCTTTGTCATAAAGTATTAGTGGATGAATTTATACGGTCGATTCTAAGTCACAAGGGTACCTTTCTGCTAGAGTTTTTGAACTTGATGGATACACAAAAATTCTGTTTTTAATAGTAGCTAGTTGGTATCTGTGTTTGTCCAGTTGATTTGCCATGCATCTGAGATAAACTATTTTGTGTGTCTTGAAGTGTTTTCAAGTATTACACCTAATTGTTCATATCCAAATTCTTTTGCTTCCTTTTTGGCTCCTTTATTTTGACACCGAGTACTGGCACCAAGAAAACTTGTGTGTAGTCTAAACTTTAGTGATCATGTTTCATGATTCGAGTAAACATTCTGTAATGGAGTGTTAACCTCTGTTGTATAGAACCATTCTTCTCTATGTCTGTGAACTGTACAAATACTACTACTGATATGAAAAACAACAAGTATTGTACATCGGCACAACAGAAGTAGACGAATATTTTACATACGTTAGTCGAGGTTACGGATTACATTAGTTAATTTCTAGTTATATCAGTAAATCTACAATTAGCAAAAAAAAAATACTAAACAGAAAAGGCCCCCGTGTGAAAATGAACATGCTCGTACCTAGAGCCTGTGTGCGCCTGTTCATGACTTCTCTAACACTCTAACGGTAGTAACACTTCTACTGGAATGTGGAGCAAGTTGCCTTCCTCTTAAAGAAAGTCCAATAATCCCAGAATCAGGAAACGTGAATTACTGTCGAGCTCTTTAACTGCCATAATCCATCTTAGCTAATGTCATCCAAAAGTCAGTTCTCCAAACTAACTAGATGGCGATATAAAATCTAAGGAAAGTCAGTACATAAACTTGAACTGGTGAGTTTGTACAATATGTTCTTAGCAGAACATAGTATTAACGTGCCCTTTTGTAGATCTAAAACCCATTAATCTCATCCGTCAATAATTGTTGGGTGTTTTTTTGAATATTAATTAGTACTGTGTAAGCTGTTATTCGGTCTGAACCGATAGAAGTTAATTGACACCTTGGGGGTAATAAGTTACACGTGCTAGAGTTATATTCTGTCGACGAAATCCTCTCCTTCTCAAATGAAGGTTCCGGTCATTCCGGGTGGTTATGGGAGATCCCCTTTTAATAGTCGCCATATACCGAATGGGGTCTAAAAGGCGACTATGGCAGATTTAAGAGTCCATGCTGGATTTGAAGAGAGAAGAAGGAACTGTGCGAGAGAGGGAAACAGAGAGATTGAGAGAGAGGGAGTTAGATCGTAAAGCCTTTCGGACTTTACAGGGCCTATTAGCCAATGAGTGATGCCCCTAAATGATAGAGAGACCCCACGCACTCTAATATAGGCCTGTACTAATAGGCTCACACTTCTACCCGGGATTATAGGCTAAGATCTGAATCCGTTTCTCAGCGTCGCAAGGTTTTCCTTTATTTGGATAAGGCCCCAAAAGGTAAACCACTCACCATATTGACCTCGTGAGAGGAATGGTACCTTATTCTTCTTCCTCTCAGATGTTCCAGCTCGTGCGAAATCAGTATTAATCCGGAGATTTAGGGAAGTCTCAAATGCCGGTCACACAACTGCAGGGAATCTCTTATGCAATTCTCAAAAGTCCATGATATATTTACAATATCCATCACATGGATGGCATGAAAGAGTCATGTTATAATTCTTCTTTGATAAGATCATTGTGGTTGCCATTATCTTCAATTCAATGCAGATATAGGTCTTGTCACCATACACTTCATCACATTGACAAAGACAAAAAATTACATCAAATAATCCATAATGGCTTTGTTTTTGAAAAATAAATTCAACGTGAATCAAAAGGTATATGCCAGTTTTCAAAAGATATACTATAATAGTTTTTACAGGATTTTAGGAAAAATTACCTCCTACTTAAAAATAAAGTCTGTCAAAGCAGGGGCAGCGTTAATTAAGCAGATTTCCCTCGTGCGTTACGTATTTGCATATATCTCAAACCTTAAAAGAACAAAGTGAACGATACTTGAAGCTTAGGCTTCAAATAAAGTGCTTCACAATGTAACAGCATATTGTTAATATGGCATTAGAAGGAGGGGGGGGGGGTTTACTGATGACCGAAAACAAAATAAAATGCAAATATCTCAGTTAATGATCAAGATAGTAGAAAACGTACATAACAACATTTACAGAACATTGTATTTTTAATAAGATTGGTTCTAAAGAAGTTTTCAATCCAACGGAGATATTAAGAATTTTCAAAATTTCCCCTCTAAACCCTCATCCTACATCTCGGATTTTAGCCATTAACAGACTTGATCTATAGTTTACATAAAACGTTTAAATATCGAGTTTGGTAATGATTTATATATATATACAGTTTTGAACGGATCTCATTTTCGTTATCTCCCGGTAGGATCGATGGGCATTTCAGGAAATTTTTCAAAAATGGCGTAGTGTAGGACCTGAACAGCTGATTCCCCTAGGAGAAAATCTGCTAAATACGATGATAAGAAATGATGAGAGATTATTCGTCACCAGGCTAGGGTGTTACTCTCAGATGTATTCCTACAGGGGTAATGAGTGACCCAAGGGGGAGTACTTAGTACAACTATGTTTAACTTATTGTCCGTGTTTCTCTCTTAACAAAATCACATGTATGAAATAATTAATAATCAAGCATACATTTCTTGAAATAATAGCTTCTTGTAAAATTGCATGAATACGTTTGGAGTTTACTAAAAGCCGTCAATTCTCCAGTTTCACAAATTTTGTTGAACCCTACATCATGAAATAAATTGAAAAACAAATAATTAACCATGGTCATAATTTCTGATTAAATTTGATCTAATTCCTGTATGTAATTATATAATTCCTGAGAAAATGTAATTCTCAAATCCTCTTCGAATAAATCTTTATCTGAGAGACTCTTAAGGCGGAATGTGGAAATATTATGGACTAGAAACGGTCTATTTCACCTGAGAGAAGATTGATGAATAGATAAGAAAGGTAGGAAGCATTAAACGGTGGATGTAGATAAGAAGATTATGTGTACTAATGGGGAAGTGCGTTAGTAGCTAAGTGAATTAGCATTGTAGTCAGTGGAGGGGGTAATTTGTTTGGCTTCTTGGAGGACGAATAGGAATAGTGGTCCTTTCAAGAGTTGCTTACAGGTATTATTTTCAAAATTTAAATTCAGTTAAATATTTTGTATTAGTGTAGTTAATAAAATATTATCGTACAACAAAGTATTTTCCTTAAGAGAACTCTTAAAAAAAAAAAGAAGAAGATCTTTTCTTGCTTAATGGTGCTTGCAGCTTAATGGTAAAACCATAGATATCTAGGATATTTATAAATTCATCTCTCAAATAAAAAAATAGTTAAATGAATAAATTATAATTATTTACTGGCAGGTGTAGTCCGTTCAGAAATAATCTATAAAGCCCTCCGATTTATTCGAGGGTTTCTTTGCAACAGATCATTCAGAGTAAGAAATAACACTTGCAACTCAGAAATATTTAATCAGGAAATGGGTATTCCTCAAGGGAGTGTACTAAGCACAACTCTATTATTACGCCGGTGGTTACAGTAAATGAATACATTCCACAAGATAACCAGTACTATATGTATGTAGACTATCCACTAATATATTACACCACATCCTAAACAAATACTGTTAAAATATGTCGACTTAGCTCTCAATTATATTATTTAATTTTAAAATAATACTGGTTATTATTTTAAAATTGAATAACATAAAACAAACAACACAAAGCGGAAGATTTAGAGTAATGTTGATGTCTTTGACTCTTAATGGGAATGTAAAATTCAAAAAAGTTCTAAGCATATTTCTGATACGTAGGATTTAACTATAGGTCACATTGTAAAACCTGGCTGAGGACCAAGATAACTGTATATAGTATAAAGTAATCTTTAACCGTAAATAAGTAATAATAAATATTTAACGAAATCATGTCATTGCCAATTAAATTTGTAGACGTAATTTCATTAACAAGAAAATTTTGGATGAGGGATGGGAAGGGTTTAAGAAGAGTAGAATCACAAAATCGTAAACTTCTCTCTGCTATCCATCCCAAGAAGACCTAAAAACAAGGTCCTGTAATATCCATAGTGCCTATAATGGGAGGTCTTTTAGACTTGATTTTGAAGTCTAATGAAGTCCCTTCATTACATCAATTTACTCTTGTTCGATTTCATTTGAGGATTCTCGTCTTCACTGAGTAGCAATGACCCAAATAACGTCACAAATCAAACCGTAAAATACAGTAGTCCTTCTGAGAGACTGAAACTCTGTCTGAATCAAACAGACATCATCGACTCTTTTCGAGACACACTCATCATTACCAATGGATTCAATCAACAGCTGAGTAATTAATTGTAATATACATAAATATTCACATATATATATATATATATATATATATATATATATATATATATATATATGTGTGTGTGTGTGTGTGTGTGTGTGTTTGTGTGTGTGAAAATTCAAAATAATTTTACTATTATAAGTCTGATCAAAAATGTTTACATAAGAAATCTTGTTGTAAATGTGATTAACTAAAATTTCTGTCCTATACGTGTTTTGTTTTTGTATTTTCAATATTAAGAATTATTTATTCTTATTTCTATTTTCAGCCTTCAGTTTACGATAAACTAACATAGACATCGCATGTTAGCAATAAGCCAACATATCATGAAACGTCTTATTTCAAGCTAAAATTCCAAATATTATTTTCAACGTACCTTTACTGTGTGAGATACTTGCAAATACGTTGTACAATGATGTCTTTAATTAAGGTCTTGACTTGCAAATTTTTATTTGATTTATACCGTGCATGCAAGATCATATTGGTTAATGGATGAAATCTGAATAGGAATAGAAGGAAAGATGGGAGGAATTAGAAAATAGGAAATATCTCAGTTATTATAAATCTGATCAAATAATGTTATACAACTTTGTTGAACATTATTCTCATTTAATCCCTACCTATTGTTGTTCTTTACATGTTTTTCTTATGTCGAATATTAAAAAAGTTGAATATTAATATGATTTGTATTTTTATGATTTCATCCTTTAATCCTTTTTTATTTTTATTAAAAGTAACCGAATCACTAAGAATCTTATTCCCTGCGTACAATTCAATTTCTGTTTGCATAGGCTTCTTCCTAAGTGAGCAGTAGATAATAGATGGAAAGACGAAATGAGCTTCTTTCTAGGCCGTGGAAAATCTCCTTAATTTTCGCAGCCCTGCATGGCAGACTTTTTTATTAATGTTGAGTAGAGTATCATACCCGGCTTTCGACCTTAACTTTCGAACAGATGTCCTAAAGGGAATTCGTCGAGTGTCGACCTTACACCATAATCTGCAGAGGAATAACGGTAAGAGCGCTTAAATCGAGCTGCACAACTTCTTGTTTATTTAGAAGTCTGCAACAGATTTATGCCCGTGTAGAGTATAGACTAAGCTTATGGTAATCATTCTCTTATCTCGGCCATTAGCATTGAACGACATCAAAGTGTTAAGCACCCCCGCACTCCTTTCACGGGATATCATTTATGGTATATCAACCTTTTTCCACCTGAATGCCTCACTCCACACTAGCCACGATGGATAACTCAAGTACTCACTCAAATATTATCTTGACAATTAGATTTTCGAGAATTTTAAAAGACGTCATGAGAACTATATTGAACTCATTGAAATTTGAGCAAAGACATTCTAAAGAACTTCAGTAAAACCTTACCAATAATATTGAGCTTCTGTTAGGCGCCGTATATTTAATTTAAATCTATTTTAAATAGTCCGTCACGCAGTGGCTGCGTAAACTAAGCAGATTTCCCACATGCTGGTCTGACACACTGGTGATCTTATCACTTATTCTCTATTTCTATGTACAAAAGCGATGATAAAAGAGTTGTGGGGGGAGGGGCTATTGAAGCCTCTGAAAACAAGAAAGCACAAATAACTCGCTTAATACATGATTTACAAAAAAATGTATAGAACAACAATTGTAAAGCATCAAGAGCTAAACAAGATTGTTTCTTTAGAATTTTGCGATACGACTCAATATAAGGAAGATATTTTGAATTTCCGATCCCCCCTCTTAATCGCCTTATTTCCACCCCTATTTCAGCCATTAACTAATATGATTTTTTTTTTGTGTAATGATAGAGTTTAATATCCAGTATGGTATAAAAAAAAAAAAAATATTCTGGATTCATGTTCGCAAAATTTTAATTGATTACGTCATCACACTAAGTATTAGCATGTACCTCACTAGTTAAATATTCAATGAATACAAAATTTGGTATTAAAGCTTCCAATAAAGAGGTTCATAGTATAACAGCTTTTTTCTAATATGACATGAATAGGAGTGGGGGTTTACTGAAGGCTGAAAACTATAAAACGCAAATATCTCCAATAATATTAATGATAGAAAATAAATGTATATAACAATTTTATAGTACATTTTATCTGCACTAAGATTGGTTCTATACAAAGTTTTGAGAATGACCAAAATTCCCCCTCATTTGAGGAAATTTTTCAATAGTCATGAGTACGACCTCAAGGGAAATATGCTAAAACTATAAATAAAACCTTTTTTTCTGTAATCGTTGAATAATGGTAACATTACTAAACTGAAATGAGTGAAGAAAGTGAAACATTTTGCAACAGAGTGAAGAAAGTAATCACTTTCTTCACAAGTGAAGAAAGTGAATTGCCTTCTTAATTAGTAATAAGTATAAACTAAAAAATAATTTGAAGTTGGAAATTAAATGCTTTTAAATGTTTCTTAACATTGTAAGAATTTATTTTAACAAAATAAATTGAAATGTGAATGAATTATTGGTGGAAATAATCAATATATTTTAAAATTTAAATATAATAATAATTACCTTCCTTGTTTATAACCTGCACTTCTTTATAACTGCACTACTTCACAATCATCACTAGTTGTTTTATAACTATGCTTATAACCTACCAACAACGTACCATAATCTTCACAACATCCTAATTTTGTTCATTTTCTGGTTAGATCTGATCATGTATTACACGATTACAGAAAAAATTTAATATTACACTCGTGACGAAAGTAGAATTTACAACTCTAAACTTCTAACTCGCTTCGCTCGTGTGGGTAAATGTTTCACTCGAGTTGTAAAATGATCTACTTTCGTCACTTGTATAATAAATAACTATTTTCAATTCATGCATTGATACAATAATTTATTTGTTTAAAAATAGTTTTTCGGTTTGAAAGATTTTCCCCCCCTTACATTAAAAAAATACTTGAAGACTGATGTCTAAATACTTGCCTATTTGAATGTTTTTAGAAAAAAGAGCTTATTAAAAAAACAGATATTGACGATGAAAGGAAATTGAACTAGAGTCAATATTCATTAAAAATTGGAAAGCTTGAGAAGATCCCATATTTTAATTATATACAAGTAGCTTACTGTTTATTATTTCTGTCAAAAAAATTGTCATTTATATGATTTCATGAGCATCCTTTGCTTCTTATTATTTTTTTTCCATTTTTATATCTTATTTGACGAGTATTGAGGCACGCCAACTATAGGCAATTATAATATTGATGAAGACATTTTCTCGTTGTCTAACATTGCCAAGGTTAAATTGATTTTCTCTGGGTACTTAATCTTCAGTCGAGTCTAGTGTTTGACTGGTTCAGTGAACATTTTACAATTAGACGATTAATATTAAAGCGTCGTTACGAGCGACGAGATTTTCAAGAAATTAAATTTCTTCCTTCTTCTTACATGAAATAAAAAAATATATAAACTTCAAACTCAAGTAGACAGATATAAATAAGGATGAGAAGGAAGCGACATGTCAGCTGTAGCAAGTCTAGCAGACATGATCACCCAAGCTGATGAAATTCAAACTGGTTAATTTAATAGGTTATACCTGCTCTCCCCCATACATGGATAACCTCTCAGAACCTGCCTTTTAATCAAACAGAATCTGCCGTATAATAATATGGTCCGTTCAGAAACATTTCAATTTTTAGCATAAACCGAGAATGCGCGCATGATATTTTTTCATCTCGATGGCAGTTGTAAGAGACACGAACGATAGAACAATAGAAATTTCACAATATCCGTTACTATAAGACCGATCGAAATATTGTATAGAACGAATCTCCTTCAAAATTTAATTTTCAATAAATGTTGTTCTAACACTTTTTCACTATCCTGAATATTAACCGAGATTTTTAGCAGATTTCCCTTAAGGGAAATCAGCTATTGAGGTCGTACTCATGACGCGAGTTTCGAAAAATTTCTTCAAATGTCCATCGATCCTACCCAGGAGATGACGAAAATACTTTTGTTATTTAGCAATAAGTGAATGTATCATGAAACGCTATATTTCAAGATGAAATA
Source organism: Riptortus pedestris (assembly GCA_019009955.1). Lineage (NCBI taxonomy): Eukaryota > Metazoa > Arthropoda > Insecta > Hemiptera > Alydidae > Riptortus > Riptortus pedestris. The sequence continues at coordinate 212,540,837 of CM032228.1, read as the reverse complement.
CATGCAAATACGTTGGAGTAACGACGTCATTAATTAAGATTTTACATTATTTACTCGAAGATGTTACTTGATCTGTACCATCCTCGATATTTAATCGTTTACTAAACACTCAAGACCATGTTAGTTAGTCAATGGCTGAAATCAGACTCGAAACAGGCAGGGGTGAGGGAAATTCAAAAATTCATGTCTCTGTCATTAAAATTCGGATCTAAAAATTGTATAGAATCAATCTTGTTAAACTGTTGCCGTATAAATTTTGTTGAAACTCAAATATTAAGCGACTTATTCGTATTTTCTTGTTTTCAGCCTTCAGAAAAACCCCTCTTCTACTAATCGTATTTTCATTTCGAAATAGAGAATATATTGTGAGATGAGATCAGTACTGTATCACACCAGCAAAAGGGAAATCTGCTCATTTTAGTAGGGATTTACATTCCACACTGCCATTAGGTTACTGGTTGATACTTGCATATATATATATATATATGTCTGTTACCGCTCTGGCGGACACAATTTTGGTTTAACCGTTACCAAGATTTAATTGTTTAATGTAAAAAAAAAGAAGGATTAAGTTCATTAATGGCTGAAATTGGAACAGTGGGACGGGAGGTTTAGGGTTTGGAAAATTCTTTACTATACGTAGGATTGAAAAATTGTATAGGATCAGTCTTATTGCAAATTAAATTTTTAATAAATATTGTTATATACATTTATTCTCTAACTTGAATATTAACCGATTTATTTGCATTTTAGCAGATTTCCCTTAAGGGAAATCAGCTATTGAGGTTGTACTCATGACGGAATTTTCGAAATTTTTCTTCAAATGTCCATCGATCCTACCTAGTAGATGACGAAAATGAGGTCCGTCACTGTATATATATATATATATATATATATATATAGATATATATATATATATATATATATATATGTCTGTTACCGCTCTAGCGGTCGCAATTTTTGTTTGATCGTTACCAAACTCGATATTTAGTCGTTTTATGTAAAAAGAAAGATCAAGTTCGTTAACGGCTGAAATCGGACTAGTGGGAGGGGGGGTTTAGAGGGGAGGATTTTCGAAAATTCGAAATATCTCCGTTACTATACGTCGGATCGAAAGGTTGTACAGAATCGATCTTATTGCAAATTGAATTTACTATGAATATTGTTATATACATTTATTCCCTATCTTGAATATTAACCGTGATATTTGCATTTTTATTAAATTTGGGCCGATAACGGATTTTTGAATTTCTTGCCAAAAGCTAGATCGGCCCTTTGCCGTATTTGTTCGGCTCTCGTATGGAGATTTCTCTATTGTATAACTTCACGTGGGAAATCTGTTAGTTTACGCAGCCCCTGCGTGACGAACTTTTTCAGTTTTCAGCCTTCAGCAACCCCCACTTCCACTCATTTTACACATAAAATTCTATATTATATAATAAATCACATTATTCGAAACTTAAATACCAAATATTGTTTTCAAGAGACCTTTATTATACGAGGTGCACCCAAATAAGTTCTGTTCATCGCCCCGTCCCCCCCTCCGGTCTTAAGTTCTTGGACTACTAAAATTTGATTGATTGAGATAAACATTATTCTGATTCATTATAAATTACAGTGCTTGTTACAGTAAACAGTTTTCAATAAAATTAATTTTATATTCAGATATATTTCATTAATTGTTTTTCTTCCCGCTGAGAGGTTGGCAGACGTGTTCGTGTAGATTTCAGACACTTCCCGTCTGGAGGTTATTAAAATTGGCTTAAAGATTTCTTATAACCGTATGAATTTACTCACTTAACATTCACGGAGGTGTAGTGTTAGGAACATGTAGATTTGTTTACAGATTGTTGAACTGCCCTCAGGAAATCTGCTTAGTTTACCCAGATCCTGCGTGACGGGGTTTTTTTTTCGTAGTTATAACCCTAGAATCCAGTGCTTATGGCGTTGTGATAAATATGTCTCTAGTAACTGTAGAAATAATGTGTGGATTGTGAGGGACGAAATAAAGGAAGGTGTGAAAAATGCCAGCAAATAGTGCTGTAAGGTTGGTATTAGTGTTAGGTGACGGCCTCTATAGGCAGCCTTAAAAAGGTACCTTAAAGAAAAAGAGCCAGGCTTTAGACGAGGGAGACGGCTTGGTGCCGCACAAAGACTCGCGTCTCTTCCAGACCACGTGCGTCTCACAGAATAGACAATAATTAGCCCCCCCCCCCTCTTTTCGGGGTATTTCTAGGAACCCCATAATATATGGCCCTTTCTAACTATTACCACCTGTTTTCACTTAACAAATTATTTAACGTAACGTAATTTGATTTTCTAAACCATCTATTGAATCACTCAGGCATGGTGGTTAGCAGGAAAATCATTATCACTCATATCAGAATTAAGGCCCAAAGAAACTTCCTTGTCACAACAGGCCCCCAGGCACTACTTTAACTATCACTTACTGCCTCACTTTAATTCATTAAATATTTATACACCAAAATGAACAATTTCTAAAAAATCAAAAAAAAGCAGTTTAAACTAGGCAGATTTCCCACGCAATTGATCTGACACCATCTATTCTGTATTAAGAATATTATTTAAAGAGGACATTAAATTTAAGCTAGAAATGGGATGCTTAGTGTCTTAAGTGCTCAAAGTGAAAATCACGTTAGCAGGAGTGTGCGATTAGCTGGTAACTAAAAAATGTAAGTATTTTGGTTAATGTACAACAAAAGTATCACATAACATTTAAATAAAATTAAAGTTGCTATAAGATTAGTTATTTTTAGGGGCTCAGGTTAGCCATACGAGTTAAAGCGTTGACCTTTATCTTACATGGCAAACCTACAGTGGCGAGTGTAAGGAAGGAGTCGATTCTCGCCTGTGTAAAAGAAATTATTTAGTGACGAAATTCATTATATAATATCCTAAAATACCTCCCTGGCTAGAAAAGGGTGGTAACCTGTAGATAACCCGTCCCAATTAGCCTGAGTTGCAAAAGGTGGACGTTAATAAATAATAATAATAGATTAATTTTTTACATTTTATTTATTTATTTATTTTTTCAATCCGACTCTAATAAATGATATATTTCGTTCATATATTAGTCTACATGAAATGCTTTTGTATGTGTTTATATAAAAACGATTGCTTGTATAATATTTTTTTATCCGACTCATAATTGGAGAATTAAGAGTAGTAATTTTCGATTTTAATAGTAATATAGATTGGGTACGTTCAAACAAACAGTGTAACCACTAGAGCTTATGTGGCAATTATATGTGTCAGTGTGTGTTTGTGTGTACCTATATACATATAATTTTGTACGAAATCTCCTTTTGGTAGAAGGATGTACATTTGAATAAATTTGTCAAAATTCGCGTCATGCGTAAGACTGCGGTAGCTGATTTCCTTAAGAATAACTAACTTGATAAAAAAAAAAAGAAAAATAAATAAATAAAAATATTTAAGTAACAAATTACCCCTGAATAATTATATTTTATAATCCAACTTCCTCATATTGTTACGGTTTTGTCCATAAATAACTCGAACATTAATTTTTACATTATATTTTGCAATATGGATATGTTCGTTACTAAACGATTAAATACATACTCTGGTACCTCATATGATCTGAAAGATTTGTGAAAAAGATAGTTTTTTAGCCAATTAAGGTTTTAGGCTATAGGATCCTTGTTAGAAGAAACCTCAAGTAATACTATTTAAAGGCTTTGTAAGGGGCATTGACCATTATGACGAAATGGGTCCCAAGTAGGAGAGACAGAGGGGAAAAGTTCTCTGAGTTTTCCCTCCGGTTAAGAATAAACCTTCCTGACAGATGAGGTTGAATATTTAACTCTATGTCCCTTTTAATAGTAGGATTGTGTATCTTGTCACACACAGAATTATATGCATGCAATGTGCAAAAATTAATACAATATATATTTATATAATATAACATTAATATAATTAATTAATCAGTCTTTTATTCATTGCAATTTAATTTATCTGTTATCCATTAATTTATCCATGCGGCCAATAACTAAGCCAAAAGCAGAGACTCGACCTACAGTTCGAACACTGATGAAGGTGCATCAGCTCAGAAAGGGCTATGAGTTAAATAAAACTTTTGTGAATGTAACTATTTTCTTCATCATTAAGACATAACTAAAAGAAGAAATTCTTTAAAATAATTACAACTAATTAAATAATTTCAGCTTCATCGTTAGTTTAATATAAATTCTTCTTTTGGACATCGATAATACTGGTAAGTTAGATAATATCAAGTATTATTTTAACAGTATTAATATTACCTGTCTGACCAACATAGTGCTTCCTCCCGGTATCTAAAAAAAGAAGAATTAATGAGTTAAAATTTCAAAATACCATATATAAAAAACATCAAAATCATTTAAGGAATTAATAAAATGAAATGAGGAAAATTATTTTCAGTGAGGCATACATTTCTTGCCAAACTATATATAATTAGATTAAATCAAAATAATGAACTTAAAATGTAATCTAGTTCTAGTAAAGAAGTATAAATTCTTATATATATATATATATATATATATATATATATATATATATATATATAACTCTAAAGAAATGATGGTGGTTCTATAAACTTTTTTTATATTTATACAGGAGCACCCGCATCTTGGCGATTTGGCTCAAAGTTTCACAATGCAAAATGAAAGGTTCTATTAACCTGAATACTTCATTAAAGAAACTCCACATTGAAAATTTATCATGAAATATCAGCTAGAGATGAAATAAGTATTGAAAAAATTAATTATCACCGTGTGGTCGGCTACAGTAGAGCAAAGAGTATTTACATATTTTCTCAAGTACGAATATTAAACTGAACAAAAAAACACCCAAACAATTCGGTTAATGAATTTTTCTCTTTTTAGTTTTCTGCCTTAATATCTTATTCCTTGCTTAAAAACAACGTTTGGTTTACAAAGGTACTTTATCAAGTGCGAAAAGTTGATAAATGAGTGAGAAGTCCTCGAGGGGCCTAAATTTTTATTTGATCAATAGCATACTCGATCGGCTCACTTAAAATTGATGGTTGTAATCGAAATTGGACAAGTAAAAGAGTGGGATTGAAAAAGATATTGAGTTTACTCTGTTATTGTGCGTAGAATTATATTTTTTTTTGTAAAAACATTATTTACGAAGTGATTAACTACAAGTTATTGCCTTACACATTTTTCTCAAACTCAAATTCTAAATGAAAAAAGAAAAAGAGATGACATTGAGAATAGAATGTGAGATGAGGTCATTAGAATGTAAATGAAGTACGTAGGTAATCTTATCATTATAAACACCTGCGTAAAGGACATTATATTTTTAAATTTAGAATGTTACTGGAACTAAAATTGTTTTTCGTATATTGCTCCCTCTCTCACTTAATTTTCCCTTTGAGCTGTTATATCGATAAACAGTTTGACTTTTTTTTTATTTATTTTTTATATTAAATACAAAGTTACTCTTAAAGGAGTAACAGAGAAGAGCGTGTGAAATGACATCAGTGAGTAGTTCGTTAAATCCGCTTAGATTGTTTTTGGGCATAAATGTTATTTTAGATGGTACTTATTAATTTAAATTCGTTAAATCCTACTGTGTAATGATCTAATATAATATCAAATAGAATGAGTAGACGAAACCAATTAAAATAATCTCTATTTATTTATTTTTATTTATTTATTTCATTAGGTTCAACGTTTTGCACAGGACTAGACGTTCTAGTTTATTATGAAGTAAAATATAAAAAAAAAAAAAAAAAAAAAAAAAATTAAATGGTTTTTAGTAGTAGTTATAGACTAAGACAACAATAGATTTCTCACGGTGCCCAAGAAGTTGGTGCCTTTGTAATGAATAAGGAAACCCGCTTCGACCATCCATGGCTCCTTATCTATCTGTCTCACTCTCTGAGTATTGCCGTCCTTCTCGGCGTCATATTTTACGTCAACCGATGACGGGCTAATAACCGTTCAGCACGTCGTTCAAACGTATTAGCTCTACCTGTCTAGAATATTAATCAACCACGATAGTTCCTTAGTAAACATTCCTAGTAATTTACTATAATCATTTAACTTGGAAAAATATAATAATAATATATTTAATAATTTAATATAATTTAATAAAGTGGACCAATTTGTATTAATTGAAGTACAAAATGAAAAGTATAGACGCGAACTTTCCGACAAGGGTAAGGATACGGAAAGCGTTTTTCCTTTCTGTTTATAAACACCAGACCATTTAAAAGTGCATTCAAAATCTTATTGAGCATTGAGGATGTACACTTCCATTTAGTCACTGGAGTAGATATTTTTCTAGCAAACGGGTGGTTAATGTTTATAACATAATAACTTCTTCTTAAGACCCAATATTTTCATCATAGTTGGAAGACATGATATGTAAGCCATAAAATATGTAGTTCAGTATGAATAAAGTTTGAGCGAAGAAAATGTTTTTTATTGGAGACCTTTGCCATGAAACTATGAAGAACTCTGAATGGCTGGATTATTTAAAACAGAATAGAAAATGTTCAAAATGATTTCCTGTTAAAACTGATTGCTCTCGTTATTATTTCTTTCTTTCTTGAGACGTTTTGCAATGATTTTTCTTTTTTATTTATGTTGTAAGATATATTATGGAAAAGGCTCTGATAAAAATGTATTGCCTTCGTACAATGAAGGTGTTTTTACGTAAAATATTTGGTTTTCAGATTTTTACGGAGTTTTGACTCTCCCTCAAACCATTTTGACAAGTTTCGGCGTGGTGCCTGTCTGTACGGACTAAAAAAGTCCGTCATGCAAGGACTGCATTAACTATGGAGATTTCCCATGAGCTGGTATAACATACTTGTGATCTTATCTCAACACATATCCTCTATTTATATTTAAATAGTTGAAGGGGAAGAGTGGGAGGATTACTGAAGGCAGAATTCAAGAAAAAGTACGGATAATTTGCTTAATACGTGAACTACGAAATAATGCATAGAACAACAATTGTAGGCCATCAATTGTTTAAAAATGTTGGATCTGTAACATTTTACAACTTCTAGATCTCATTATTTTTAGAAAAAGCACAACCTCAATTGCTAATTTCTCCTAAGGGAAATCTTCTAAAACGACTTGCCATATAAAGTTGAAATTTAACATTTAGGATTATTGAACGAGTTGTAATCTACACTTTTGACCGAATTCGAGGAGAAGTGGGAGTGAAAATAAAACTAACCAAATTTCTCCGTATGTGCTTATTAGAAATTCAAAAAATGTGTATAGGATCTTTTTTCTTTTTTTTATCAGGAAAGGATCTTAAATTGTGCTCTATTACTATTTTCGATCCGATGCATTCGAACTTAGGTATCGCATTTCACATTCAAATGAAATACTTTTAAATGTACTGCAACCAATTATTTACTTTTAATTTAATTACTTAAAGGAGTCATATGGTGGACAGATTAGATTTTTTAAATAGTGTGCTACGCAGGACATAATTTTCATTGAGGAGACTAAATATTGCAAAATTTACTTCTACGATTGATTAAAAAATGAGTGCTTTGGCCACTTGAAAGATCATCCTTACATCTAATTTTTTTTTTCTGAAAAATATTTATTGTTGAAAGTTTTTGCTTTACGTTTGATATTTATTCATTTTCCGGTTCATATTATTAAACATCATTAATATACATTTCAAAGCGTTGCTCTACTTCATTCTTCCAGGCTCTTTATTCGTATACAGCAGGAGTAATTTGAGAAAGGTTCTAAGGGGTATTGGCAGAAAGAGGTGTTGTCTAGATGAGTACTGACGTACCTAGTTATCCCATGATTTCATCGGCAGTCTTATTGGTCACTATGATGTCACATGCTTTTATAGAGGTCCGCGTCCAATTCTAAATCAGCTGATAATGACGGCAATGAGAGAGACGGTGCCCGGAGAGGAAGGCCTAAGGATATCTGGGCTCGTATGAAATAAAGGGGTCCTTGGCAAATTGGCCATCTAAAGAGCAGGCGGCAGCTAATGGCCAACGGTCGGCTTCTCCTAAATTGGAGGATGTCATAAATCAGGACCAGAGCCATCATCATATTAGCCAAGAACACGGCCCTGTCTTCCTACAGGTTCCATATCCACCGCCTCCAGTCAGCTGTATTTACTCCGCTAAAGTCGGCCGATAACTGAAACGAAAGCTTATCAGTTGACTCTGGATTTGTGCTGGCTGGTGGAGGTCCATCGTCAACGGAAGGATCAAAAAGGTCAAACACCTCCACTCTTAATACTTCTTTATTACAGGCAAAGTACTTTCGGGGCGAACTGTCCCATCATCAGTGCTCTAGAGTTGGTCCCTATTGAGCCGACATCTCCGGCGAGACTCTTATCAGTTGACGTGTAATCATTCCGGACGGAAAGTCAATCGCTTGGTTGGAGGGCTTATGAACTCGTCAGCGGAAGAACTAACTTCCCTTTGAACAAGTTCTTACACCTATCAAGCCTTTTATGTGGCAATGAAGGAAAATACGAGATGTCTCCGTTATTGTACGTGGGACTGAAAAATTGCATAGAACCAATCTTATTGTGAATAAAATTTGCTACAAATATTGCAACATACATTTATTCTCTACATTTAGCATTAACGGAGATATTTGCATTCTTTAGTTTTCAGCCCTCAGTAAACCACCACTCCAAAAAAATCTCATATTAGCAATAAGCTGTTATATCACAAACCTCTTCATTGCAAGCTTAAATACCAAATACTGTATTTATTAAACGTTTACTCTATAAGAAACTGCACATACGAAGTGCAATGACGTCAATCAATTAAGTTTTTGAGGTTGTGAATGGGTAATATTTATTTCTTCTATAACCAAACTCGATATTTAACTCATTTATTACACACTAAAGATCGTATTAGTTAATGGCTGAAACTGGGGGTGGAATAAGGGTGTGAGGAGGGGGACTTTTGAAAATTCAAAATATTCCCGATATTATCAGTCTTATCGCATCATTTAGTAGAACCAATCTTGTAAAGCTATTGGAGCTCTCCATTTGTTGTTCTATACATTTTTTTCTTCTTACATAAATTATTAAGCGAGTTATTTGTACTTTCTTGTTTTCTGCCTTTCACCCCCCCCCCCCAAACAACCCTTTTATTCATCGGTTTTTTACACAAAATGAGATCTCAAGTGTGTTATACCAGCATGTGGGAAATCTGCTTAGTTTACGCAACCCCTGCGTGACGGATTTTTTATATTAATATTAAGTGTTGAAAAACCTACTTCGGAGCCCCCCCCCCTACTGCCCTTAGTCTTCGTATTAAATCTCTGTCCTCATTTGTCTAGAAAAGGGTGGTAACCTTTACGTTACCCAACCCTTAGTTGAATAAAAGTGACATTAACTTTTGAATGGCTAATAATCTTACCTGCAGTTGGCTGGCCCCAGACTACTGCTCCAGTCAAATGTTAGCTGGGCATGGCAACTTTGCAAGTTATTTGTAGAAATATAAAAGGAGAAACACTCCAGTATGTTCCTGCGGAGAGAACGAGGAAACGGCGATGTATATTCTCACCAGTTGTCCAAAATATGATTCGGCAAGAGTCCAGTTGATGCGAGCAGTATATAATTATTCACCCGAAACTGCGGATATGGTTAGCTAAGCACGAATGCATTTCAAAGATTCATACAGCAATGGAAGACATCTCATTAAATAAAAAAGTAATAAAGTCGAATTAAGGTAATCCTTTCCCTAAGCGTCGAGAAAGTGGCAATGCCACAACTAGTGCCAGGAGCCACATGAAATAAGAAAAAAAAGAATGGCTAATAATCAATTTCAATATAGTATTTATTTTTATAGACACATAAATGCGTTTTAGTGATAATTGGTTTGAGGTGGTACAAACTGTGTTACAATCCAGACAGCGGGATTAGAGAAACTTTCAATTTCTAAGGAATGAATGGTCTATTTCTCTCAGGTATTTTTATGACGCTTCATCATATAATGAAAGTTCGTGAGAGCAGCGGTACAAAAAAAAAAAAAAAAAATGTTTTTGCTCCTTTTAATTTTATGCGATCCCTTTTCATTGGGAGGTATCATAAAATCCGCTTGAAAAGATTATAAAACATGTCTCTTGACGAGGCTGTGAGTTGTAGTAGGAAACTCTGAGAGACTGACACCTCGTCAAACTGGATTCCTATAATCTAGTAAAGACAATTCTAGCTCGGATTTACCTTTTACGGATACTCTAATAACCCTTTCTGGATTATACTGACATATTATGACGGGGCCTTGTGAAACAGCAGAGTTTGTCGTAATTTTTAACTACGCATATCATAAAAAACGGTTTTATTTCCCACTTTGCCTATTTGATGCTAAGCAAGGCTACGCATAAATTTCTCTCAGCTTTCAGAGGTGAAAGGAAATTATCAGATACATGCACTTTTACACCGAGTTAATTAATTTTAACCATTTCTCCAGAGTAAGATGAAAAGTACTTTCTTAAACCTCTCTTCTTCCAGGATACTTAATTTATATGAAAGTTTCCCATACATTATTTCATTAATAATCAATAAGTTCAAAATGATAAAAAAGGTGTTATTATTGGTGACCATTGCTATTAAACGAAGAGAAAAATATTGGGTCCAGGATTAGAAGTTCTAAATGGGGCAAACATTTTAAATAAAGCACCCAGTGAAGTGTAATAAATACTAAACAATTCTAGTGAGTGATTTTTTTTTTGTTATAAGCTAGATTAGAAACAGCTGATTACAATGCCGACTGATTGCGATATACCCACACAAACTTAAACAATCAATTATAATAACATAATAACTCTAATGAAATAGATGTTTAAACTAAACTAATTTATTTGTTTTTAAAATTTCAAAATCAGGTAATCTGATGGTAATATAAAAATACCTAGAAATATACTTTTGGATTTAATACTAGCTCAGAAAATAGTTTTCGAAAGTTTTTAAATCTATAATTTTACTCTAAAAACTAAAAGTAATTCAGATATAATTGTTTGATCCTGATGAATCATAACAATGTGTGTGTGTGTGTGTGTGTGTGTGTGTGTGTGTGTGTGTGTGTGTCTGTACTACATTGCACGTGCAAGTTTACAAGTATCACATGGACGTCTTATAGACAGTAGTCCATACCTGGTCAATATTTTCCTACAACTCAAAACCATTTATTCCAGAATTTAAGTATTCGAACCATATTCATACAAGGAAATTTATTTAAGTATATTTTAATCAATAATGTCTTTTTATTTGTTTATTTGAGTTTTAAATGGAGTATAAATTAATTTTTATTATATGTTGAGCTCTTATTCGACTAAATCAAAATTAATAAAGCTGATTTTATTATAACAATTGTTTAGTTATTTATTTATTTTGGAGCGTTCGCAGCGAGGCGATATTGCTCATAAAAAACAACAAAAACAATTTATATAAACAAAATACAAAATGAAAATAGAAACAAGAAAAAATAAATACAAAATAAGAACGCAAACAAATAGCAAAACTCGACTAAATAACAGAACGCAACAATATAACAAAACACAACTAAATAAAACTCAACTAAATAATAGAACGCAATCAAATAACAAAACAACAATAAACACAAAATAACAAATAAAATAAATAAACAAAAACAAAACATTAAGTTCAAAAACAAAGACTGTAAAGACTAATAAAATTACGTAAGCAATTATATAATTTCAATGGATAAAAACTAAACTAAAATCAAATAAATATAAATTAGTATGTACAATAAAATGAAGATTTCTAGCACATAAAATATTTACAATCATATGCTCTCACTTTCTTTATCACACATACAAACATGCACACACTCACACACACGCACACACACACACACACGCGCAAATACACACACACACACACGCGCGCGCAAATACACTCACACACACGCACACACACACACACGCAAATACACACACACACACACACACACGCGCGCACATAAACATACAGTAAAACGGTTTAGCTGGAATTTAAAATATAAATTTGTGAGTATATGTTAATGTCATGTAAATGTTGGAGTATTATGGGTATGTGTGGGCTACCTTCAGTAAGTAAGTCATGCAAATCATAAGGGATCTTTAGATGGTCACGTCTTTTGCAGTCTGTTAGTATGTGTTTTATTGTAAGTGGAGCATTACACACATGGGTAAGGAAAGAATGACCTATACGAAGTCTCGTAAGGACTACTTCGTCTCTCCGTGTAAATACTTCAAATTTGTCACTCCATGTCTTAATTGTAGTTTTAATTTGTCTCAGTTTGTTGTCTGTTAGTAACCAGTCCTGTTGCCATTCTTGGAGTATGTTAGTTTTAATCTAGTTTTGTAGGTCGTCCGAAGTAATTTTTTTAATGTCAGTATTGGTGTTTTTTGTCGTTAGTTTTGCGAGCATGTCAACTTCAGTCCTTCGTCCAATATTCTAATTATAACAATTGTATTCAATATTTAATTCAATTTAAAATATTCTTCGTTTTTATTATTTGTTGATGTGGAGACTCTTGAATAAATAAATAGCGTACGTACGATTCAAGGAACCTCCAATCTTCCCGAGCTGACCAGTATATAGTTTAATGTGGGAGCTCATGTGATGTGATTCGTACCTTACAAAAAACTGACTGTATATAAAGCATGCCCACAGTGTGAAAAACGTTCGTTTTCTAAACACGGTATTTTAATGGCCTTTGGATAACGTAAAGCCATAACGACAACAGTGTTCGTTGCCTCAACAGACTTATTATTATCGTTGACAAGAAGCCAATCAAGAACAAATTGGAGTTGGAGCATTATAATTGTTGGCGATTGATCCTTGTCGAATAATCAGTTTTAGAATGAGTGGGAAACGGAGCGGAGGAAGAAGGAGAAAAGGAGAATAGAGATAAAAATAGGAGGGAGCGAGTGAGAGAGAGAAGAAAGAAGTAGATCAGCGCTGCATTCTTATGCCCATATGCAGTGGCCATTCTTAGAGCGAGGGGAGGGGGAGATCAGAGTTTTTCTAGTCCTCCCCCAGGTCCATGATCTAATGAAAATCAGTCATGAAACGCCGTCAACTAGGGCCCAGCCTGTTTATTAGCAACCCTTCACTCACGTATTTCTTAATCGCTGGCAGCTACGGCTAATACTGACTCCCAACTTGGGAATTCCAATAGCTACCAGCTGATTTATAAACTGAGAATCGATAGCCGTCGTGCTGACGGAAATTCTTCTAGATCGGCCTGAACATAATAAATTTCTCTCGAAGAGCTTTTGACGAGAATCGATGAGGTGAAAGGTAACTATTAAATCCGCCATAAGTACCCGCTCTATATCTTTGAGGTAAGCTCAAGGCGATTATTATAATGAAAATCAGCATTTGGATGACAACTGTTCTATCAGCTTCTTGTAACTGTTAGAAAATATGTCTTAAATATTTCGCGGTGCTCTTAAAATGCCCTCGAGAATTCCATGTTAATGAAATCATCATTTAAACTGTTTCCTCAAGAACATGCCTACCCGAAAAAGAAAAATATCTCAGTTATGTTGCATTAAAATCAATGTTCCCAATTCGTAAAGATACGCATCCTTATTCCCTTCTTCTCTCATAGTAAGAGCATTATGAAAACGATACAATCGTTATGCGGGCGTAGACTACAGAAGGAAGGCAGTGAGCGATTATGACATCATATGGCCTCGCTACTCTGAATAGAGTCTAATCGCCATATAGGAACTTTCAGGAATGTAAAATTATTAAAACTGATTTAAATTTATAGAGTACATAGTTCCATTGATGCTAACCTACCAAAAATTAAAAAAATTAATGTGACAAAGACATTACTAACTGAATTCTAATGATGTTTTGAATTACAGAAAAATAAAACAAGGAAAACTGAATTAATGAAAAATGAAACAATTTTTTAATGTATTTTGAAATTATATATATAATTTATAAAAAAAAGAAAGAAAAATTGGAAAATTCAAGGAGTACTTAGCAAAAACATTCAATGATGTCTCTAAGATTTGAAATAAAACTTCAACCTCACTCGCATAAATAAATTTAAGGTTGTTAAATCGATGAATGATAACAATAACAATCCACAAATTTATTCCAACTTGCTGTAAGAATGAACCCAAATAAAAATGAGTTTCTTGGGACGAATCTCCAAATTGACTGGTTGTATTTCTAATTAAACTTATGAAAGGGAATTAGAAATAAAAATGATTAGAATATAGATTTAGATTTAGTATAGGAAAATCAGAAAATTAATATAAATTGTATCATATTTGATACAATAGAAGTTCATTTATATCTCTCTTGCCTATTTTTTCTTCCTTCTTTCCAGGCAGTCGTTAGTGCCTTTTGCGACTTGTGATTCCCAAACAAGAGATCATCCACCCTAAGACTTTTTCATTATCTGATTCGTTTCCACTACCAAGGAATTTATTATCGTTGGAAGCAATGTTTTTGCTTAACTTTATCTAAGCCCACATATATTACTCACTCACCACTACCTTCCATTCTAAAAACCGACCGCCTAAAATAAATGGACTCATGATTACACCCTAATCAATATTTGTCGATCGCTTTTTATAATTATTTATTATAGTTTGTTTTCGATTATTGGTCTGTGAAAGACAAGAATGTGAAATTTTGTTGTCGGGAGATAAATTCAAAATCATTGGATAGAAGAACCTAGATTCAGCAAATAGTTATTAAACTTGTTGACTTTTTCTTATACCTGCACAAGAGTCTCAGTAAATTCAAAAAACGCCACATTTGGATGAGATATAGACCGCATTAGTCTGTCGTATGATGTCCATTTTTTCGCGCAGTTTTGGGTTCCTAGAGTTTGTAAGAGCTACTGAGCTACTGACCCATTCACCACGTAAGGGTTATGGTGGAGATTTTTGTTATGCGTGTTTGGACATCGTAGCCAGTTTATGCGTTTATGGGACTTTACCAAGATGTGGCATTACCTAGGCTTGGTAAAAATGAAAAATATTAATTGACCCACGGATTGGACCTCTTGTTGTTCTACAGTACTGAGCCTAAACTTTCAAATGAAAAGGCGTACCAGTATATTTGATGAGTGCTTTAAGAAGACGATAATAACAGGGCCCATGTTGTGTTTCATTCGGTTGGTTTGTTTTGTTTGTTGATTGAGCACGGTGTTACCACAGACCGGTCCGGCGGGCCGAGCCACCCACGCTCATAGTGGCAGCTATTAAAATTCATGAACGCACACTTAAATTGATTTAGTTATGAGACGAGCGGAGGTTTGTCAATGAAAGGGGTTGGACGGTAAATCAGCCCTTAGACACTTGTATTTCTGTCAGCTGTTAGGCCTACATGGGCTACGCTCTGTCCGTGTCGCTTCATGCAAATTATGTTTTGCTACATCATCGTGCTTAAAGGGAAGGGCCCACCGCTGCCTTCAATAGCGCTGATATTAAAATGGCGGAGGAACTTTGCCTCAGAAAATAATGAAATGCTGAAGTTAAAGATTATTCCGGGTATTTCAATATGCAGCAAAGTTCATTCCATACACCATGTAATATATATAGGTCAATTCGCTCTCCACGAAATGACTTTTGGATATATGTCATAAAAATTGTCTTCGTTAAATGTATAAGACTGGATAAACATATTAGGCTTCATATATATATATATATATATATATATATATATATATATATATATATATATATATAAGAGGAAATTACTTCTTTTTTTCAGTGGAGTAGACTTTGTAGGCCTGTATGATCTTTAGCCTCGGGGAGTTATCAACTGGACGTTGTGCAACCCCAGTTACATCCTAGCCTAAAGAGGAGGTTAAATGAGTAGTCTTCAATAGTGGACACTAGTCAGATCACCGGCTATTATAGTTGATAAGCGTTCCTCTGCGCTGTTTGCGCATTTACTCGCTAGACTCCCCCTAATAACCAAAACTGTGAACTTGAGTTCTCCTATGGCCGGTATCAAACCTGCACTTATTTTAACTTCCACCTTACTCAGTTTAGTGGTAGATATATCCACGCCTTAACCCACACAGTGCCGTTCCTCTAACATATAACATATTGATTTAAAATTACATTATATAAGGATACTCAAATATTAAAACTATTATCCTTGCCATTTCTCGGTATGATTCAGCTGTTGCTACAAATGAATTGTACCCTCTTTTTGAAAGTTATTCAAATTTCTCAGAACGGGCTTATAAGAGCATGCGAAAGCACTGATACAATTAAAGAATAACATTGTGAATGAGCTTATTTGAATAGACCGCGTCAAACATTGGTCTTGTGATATATATGCCTGGAATTTAAGTAATTATAATGACAAATAAATGAAACAAATAGCGGTTATTTTCATCCTTAGCCGCATCCTGGAAGAGTTGTAGCTGCTAGAAATCCCGCCTCGATTAGCTTCAGTGGCACAACGTACGTTACGTTAACAAATAACAATAACCATACTTCAGATAAGTTAGAGTTTGAGTGGCAACTGGGTGTAGCAGCTGGGCCGCGTTGCCCCTGGTTACCACTTAACCTAACACTTATAACAAAAGTTTAGACAGTCAGTTGCTAGTGTGCTGCAAGAGAAGACCGCTGTTTGTTGTTTTTAGCTTATTAAATCTGCGAACTACAACAGCCGAGCACCACATCATCAAGCCAGCACACATGAAAAGATGCAGGATCAACTTAAAGAAGTCTAAAAACATGAGTCGGTATCGTGAGTAAAAACAATTATATTTTACATAGATACCGGCCAGCAAGAAAGCATCCTTCCAAGCTTTTGTTTTCTGCTCCAATGCGGCCAGCAGGATAGCCTCACATTAACCTACCACTTTACTGGACGGACCGTAATTCATTTATATATTTCGGTGTTCATAATTCTAAAGTTGTATTATTATTTTTCTTAACATTAATGAAAATACAATAATCTTTATTATTTGGAGTCAAGATTTTATTTATTTATAGGGAACACCTTCTGAACACTAAAATAACAGTCCCTATATGGGTATTACTGTTTTATATTTTCTGTCCTAAACAAATGTGTTGGCCGCATGATTCGCGGACAGTTTGTAACCAATTAGCCTTGCATAAATTCTTAGATATTAAGAAGACTAACACTGCAATGTACAGATCTGTTTTGGGAAGATATATGGAGCCGTTAAAAAACTGCACAGATAAAAGATAGAACTGGATGGTGGACCTGACAACGTCTGAGATATTACGAAGTGCAGATTCCTGTGCTGTAGTAATGTTGAAAAAATGAAATCCAGCAGGTTACCCAAGAATGTTTTATGGTGCGAACATCAGATTCCCCGAGACATATTGGAAGGATCACTGCCGTCTTGGAGCCACTTAAGGTTTACAATTGACAATGGAAACTCACCACAATGACTGATTTAATATGATGGAAGAGGGTCAGTTATTGTATGTACTTTAGAGTCTGATACACTTTGTACATTCTTACATCCGACACTCTAGTTTCCTAGAAAAGAAACAGCCGGCTGCAGTTCGTCAGAAGGTTTTATCAGATGTTGGCCGACATGAGGTGCGTGAGGGTGGCCCACAAATCAAACACTAACTGCACCAATCCTCAAGGGTTTGTTTAGATTATCACCTCCTAGTGTCTCCCTGATTTAGGGTGTCTCTCCTTCCTGTCCGATAAATACCAGCCACGAATAACTTTTTAATATTTTTATTGTCCCTTTAAAACGAGCCACTTTTATGGCTTTGTCCTGGCTGAGGATAGAGACATCCGTCAGGTCTTTATTGCTACCCTAGCGTCTTATCTCATCTAGGTGTGTTCCCTTGCCATTACTAAGGTTTTTTCGTACTTGTGAGTTTGAGGCTCACTGTTTTTATAATATTCAACCTGGGTCGAACAACACAAAAAACAAAGGTGTTAGCCTCAGAAGATCTCTAATCGATTGTTATATTAATTCAAGACGAGTTGTTTTTTTATCGTTTTCTCTATCGTCTAAAATATAGTCACGGGCTGGAAAGAGGAAGTTACCTCGGAAACAATAATTTATACATTTATCTGGAATGAAGTCACGACAAATTATTTTTGAATTTATGGGGTCATAAATGTTAAATATTTACTTTATCACTTTTGTTCAGTCATTCCACGGTACGTTATTCCCAAGGCATAAATTAACAGTTTTCTTAGATTTAACCTATGATAGTCTTGAGATCATATGAACATGATACAACATTTGACAAACTACTGATTAGGAACCAGGTGTCCCTTCTCTGTTTCTCTCACTCTCTCTCTCTCTCTCTCTCTCTCTCTCTCTCTCTCTCTCTCTCTCTCTCTCTCTCTCTCTCTCTCTCTCTCTCTCTCTCTCTCTCTCTCTCTCTCTCTCTCTCTCTCTCTCTCTCTCTCTCTCTCTCTCTCTCTCTCACACACACACACACACACACACACACACACACTTATTATTAATCATCATTGTTTTATTTATTTTTATAAAATATTTTTGCTATTGAATTTAATATTACACTTTTGCTTAGTTTTTTTTTTCTCTATTGTTAATTATTCGTGTTCTGTTTTTATTTTTTCTTCCCTTTTTGCTAACTTTTCTTTTTCAGTTCAAAAATTTCTGTTTTAATAGTTTTTATTTAATTACCTCTTATTACTTTTTACATTTTCTTTTCCATTAGTGATAATGGAGCAATTATAAATATATAGATGAATTACATTCAACAATTTTGAGTATTTTTACCCTTTGGTTATTTGTTAAAGGGTTTATATCACTCCCAATTGCGTGACACCAAACAAACAAATAAATAAACTTATTATTTCACCATAATGAAGCAAAAAAATACTGTGAAACTTTATTTTTAAACGTTTTTATATTTTACGGTTTCTCCTTGAAATTGTAAGATCATTATTAATTATTCCGAAATGATTTAGTATTTTATAGTCCCCTCTAATGCAAGCTTCAACAGAATTTGGAAAAACGAAACATTTACATAATATTACATCTTTGATTTCGTATCTCCATGAATTCTTCATTAACTCATTAGACATGTTCATTCATTACCTCCGCATTTGTTGCTGATGTATAGGACATTGTCGAAAGACATTTACAACTGAGGAGTGGGGTCACTGGATGCACTTTCATGCATTTTAGCTGCATACATGGCTGTGAGTGCACCCAGTGAGCATGTCCGGCTTCGAACTCAACCAACTCCCGAGATTTTTATGACACAATATGAAGAGCCTTGAGTATTTATGACCTGGTTTCATGGGTAAAAGTAAACAATATAAGTTATCAAATTATTCATTTCCCACTGTGGTTCCAATTTGGACACAAATCGGGTACAGTATGAAAACTAAGGAATAGTACAAAACTCATTTTCATGATCCACTGACATTCGTATTTAATTAATATTTTCTAATAGAATTATTTATTAAATATCGGACAAAAAAGAAGATTAAAAAAAAACTGTCTTACAAATGATAACCTCCGCCAGTTGATTATTTTTTGAATGATTGACTGTATATCAAACCACGACGTGAACCATGAGAGTAACACGGGAATATTAATAGAGTAAATGAAACAATGGCGGTGTGAAGAGGAGGCGTGCTCGAGCATGGCTAATAAGTATACTATAATATAGTGATATGCTAACGAGATGGGGCTATTCGGGTTGACGTGTGCCGCTTCTAGGGGCACCCTTGGACGTTTACGATCTGTTTATGACGGCCGGGCCACTGCAGCCGAAAAGCAGCCGGCGAACACCTTGTCTTCAAACAGACATCGGCATTTTATATCAGCTCCGTCAGCTCACTTTCCACTCTCCACTTTATCTTATCAATCGGAGAAATACGGTCAGATTTAATGTCATAAGGCCCTCTGCCAGGGTTTTGATTTACTGCGATGGCACAAGCCTTAATATGCTCTCTTTTAAAAAAATCCCCAGAGTTTTATTTGTAGATTTGTTTGATAAAATGCTTTCATTACTTTATTAAGGACTCCGATATTTTTATAATCCAGATTTTTGTGTGTTTACCACTTTTTTTCGGTGTCACTTTGGTTTTAGTTTTTTTTTTTTTTCAATATAATTCTGAAGGCACTTCAGGAACCCTCTCTGTGTTGACAGAAGCTATAATATTTTAAATAAGTTTTCTTAACCACTCTTCATTTCAGTTTAAAAGTGCCATTTTGTTGTCTTAATTTGTATAAATTATGCAGAAACCTTATATCTCTTATTTAATACCTTCGGGACCTTGTAGCTTCGAAATTTTCTGGTTCTCAAAAATTCATAGCTTCTGGAGACCATTTTGTGGTGAATTTTGAATAATAACAGAGATATTTGCATCGTTTAGTATTGTGAGTGAGTCTCCACTTCCACTAACCTTATAACGATTATAACAATAAGCTGATACATAGTGAAACGTTTTATTCTAAGCTTAAATATCAACTTACTTTTACAACGTTTGATATGTTCAGTTTCAGATTTTACATTTTAGAACACATTATATTTTTTTGCCAATGTCACACTGGATATTTAACCCTTTCGTGCAAAAAAACATAGATTATATTCGATAATGAACACGGAGGGAGTTATCTCAGTTATCATTAATTTGCTCGAAAAATTGTTTAGGTCAGTCTTGTTGTAAATTAAATTTCCTATGGAAGTTTTTTGACCCATGTTTTATCTATCCCACAATTAAAGTAGATATTTGCATTTTTAGCAGATTTCCCTTAAGTGAAATCAGCTATAGAGGCTGTACTCATGAAGCGATTTTCAAAAAAATCCTCAAATGTCCATCTATTTTGATCGTCGGAGATGATGACGAAAATGAGGTCCATTTATAATTTTATATATATATATATATATATATATATATATATATATATATACTGGTCTGTTACCGCTATGGCGGTCGCAATTTGTTGTCATATCGTTAACAAACTATAATCTCAAATAAGCGTTACATGTAATACTAAAGGTCAAGTTCTTTAATGGCTAAAATCGAACAAGGGGTGGGAGTGGAATTTCGAAAAAATTAAATATCTCCGTTATTGTAAGTCGGATCGAAAAATTGTATATAACCAATCTTATTGAAAATTAAATTACCTATTCATGTTGTTATATAAATAGTTTCTCTAACCTGAATATTAACGGATTTATTAGGAGTTTTTACTTTTCAGTCTTCAGTAAACCCCCACTCCTACTCATGTCATATTACAATAAGCTGGTAAGCTAAATTCTAAGCCTAATTCATTGTTTGGTAACGCTATAAATTAAAATTTTACGTTCTTGTTTCGAAAATGTTTATTTGAACTATAGCATAATCGTTATTTAACCGTTTCATGATATTCTGAAGTTCATAGTCACTAATAATTGAAATCGGGTAAGGGAGTTTAGAGGGGGAATTCGAAAATTCAAAATATCTCCGTTATAATGGGTCAGGGCGTAGAATGTTATGGAACAAATCTTGTTAAACTATTGATATCGATAATTGTTTTTCTATATATTGTTTCATAACTCATGTATTAATCGAGTTGTTCTAATTTTTGTGTGTTAAACTTTTAATCCCCTCTCCTCCTACTGCTCATCGGGCTTTCACATATAAATTGAGAGTATGTGGAGAGGTGAGTTCAAAAGTGTGTTATACCAAGCACTGGGGCTTGGTTTAACCCCAGCGGGACGGACTTTTTTTTCATTGGGTTTTCATTGTACCCCGTTTCTACTCATCCGATTTCACTCACAATAACGGAGTCATCTCAAATCCAGATTGCTCTTAAATTCCTTCTAAGACCTCTTGAAGGTGTGTTCAGATCAAAGGAAAGGGGCTTAGTTTGTGCAGCCCCTCAGAGGCGTACTCTTTCTAATTCAAATGACTAATTACACACTATGACTGTATAATAAGGTAATGTATACAAAGGAAGAAGAAACGACGGAAAGCAACAAAAGCGAGAGTGTTCCAGTTACCAACAATAAATAGAATAAAAATAAAGGAGGGGTTGCCATGGGAGACAGCGTGGTGCCGAGAAGACAGCTGGAGGTGTCCAAGGCGCGATAAGGTGGATTTAGTAGATCGGTAATTCTAGCCGCTGTTAGGCTATGGATAGGACAGGACCTCCGCCATGCATCTATAGGCCGGCCACTATGTCATGTCTGCCACTACGACAAATCATAATACCTACTCCCCTCTACAAGATACACCTGATTTAGCTCCGAACCTGCCTACTTTATCTATTACAAGTGTATACTAAGTGCTCCTTTGTTTATGCACCCTTCTCCCTTTTAGATAATAATAAATACACCGGTAAAAGTATACTTTTAGCCATATGCCTTATAAATAAAAGCCCGTCACGCAGAATCAGCGTAATTAGTGAGTTTTCTAAGATGACTAGAGTATAGGGAATATATTCCAGTTTCAAGCCGTATTTAAGTCTGCGATTCGACATTCTGTCGAAATAATAAACGACTCTATTCAGATTATGTTATCTGGGAAAATCAGGCAAACCTTATTGTATTTTTAGGGCAGCGGACGCATGATCTTCAGCGAGCTCAAAACTTGGGCGATTTATTTTTCAAGTTCAAGTTAAGCAATACTGTAGCTAGCACCCCAAGCTCACATATGCTTTCATGAGTCTTATTTTGTCTGTACCTCGGAATTGCCACAGTCATCAACACTGTTTCTTCGTATTCGCGGATCTTCCTTTTGGAAAACATTAATTGACTACTTTCATTCCTGATTGAGTTAAAGGAATATATTCCAGTTCCAAGTCATATTTACGTCTGGGTCGATATAATAAACGCCTCTATTGATATTGTCCGTTGCCTGGAAAGACAACTAGAGCAAAATGCAACCAGATTATCCTTTAATTAAGTTGACACTTATACTGCGAAGTGGGCACAATATCTCCCTCTAGTACTTAGTGCCGGAACAATAATAAAACCAATACCTGAACCAATAACAGTAACACAAACCACATACACGTAAAAAGATATATTTCAGATATAATTACTTTATGAGCTTCATTAATTAAATGAAATAACAACCCGAGCATTCGCCATTGAAATTATAATTGGTTCAACAAGATTCTTACAGAGATATATGAATCATTATATACACCTGAACAACGCATTCCGACTTCTGCTAATCTGCTGAAATTTAAAAGTATTTTTGGGTAATTCTGCCATCCAACCTCATTACAGTCTCTGATACAGTTTGACATACATCTACAGACATTTTAAAGCTCTTGGGTTTGTAATACCAAGATTTGGACCCGACTCGAAATTTAAGCGTTTTAAATGATATTTCAGAATTCTTACTTAGATAATGTTATATTTCTGATAAGAGAAGGGGGTATTAAGAAGAGGAAATGTAAAATAGTGTAGTGCATTTGTGCCGTTATGCTGAATCAAAAAATTACATAAAGCCTATTTTTTTGACTAACTTATCCTTAATAATCGTTAGATTTTGCAAATTTAAAGTCCCTTCATAAAGAAACTTACTTCTTTATTAAAATAGCTTCTCCATTGTCTCAGGTTGTTGAAAGAGAACCAGCGAGCGTATTGAATCCCAAACTCAGTACTTGTTGTATACATTTCTTTGTAACTCAAATATTGAGCAAGTTATTCGTAATTTCCTGTTTTAGTCCTCAGAAAAACTCCTGTTCACCAGATTTTCATTTAGACATAGAGTGGAGATTAGATGTGTGTCGTACCAGCACGTGGAAAATCTGCTTAGTTTACGCAGCGCCTTTGTGTCGGACTTTTTATGTATTTTTCTTCAGTAATAAGCATTACTTGAAGAACGATTGCATTACGCATTCTTCGCTTTTATTGAATATGGAATGTATAACTTTGAGGAATGTCTCCAAACAAAGTTCACACAATTTCCTTTCCCACTTTCGGGCGTGAGAAAAATGCCTATATCATCAAGGAATGTACCTGAATGCTTTCAAACATTTCTAGGAATGCCTTGAATTCCTGGTAGGTTAAGATATTTCTGATGTGACTGATGCCGTATCAACCCGCATCGCAGCGGTGACAGTAGTATCAAATCTAACTTCTTCTATGATAAGTTCTTTCGACAGATCTTAATATCCCATTTGTAAAGGACCTAATTCCCTTAAGATTCAGAAAATTGCACAGCAGGCTATCCAATCACCCTAATCCAGAACTGCTAGCCCTTTCCAGTACCACTCATCCTTATTCCCCTCCACAGCGCCTCAAGTGACAATGACCCAGAGATCTCCTATAGAAGTGTAATGTGAAGTGATAGCAGTGGCTATTCTTATCAAGTGCACTTCCTTGCCAGGCAGGGAGAGGATGCTCCTCTCATTTTGGGGAAAGAGTGCAGCTTCTGTAGAGAGTGATGGAGGACGATATTATTGTACATATTACATTACCAAATTCATTTAAATGCAGACTGTAATATTCTTAATAAAATAAAATAAAAAAAAAGAATGTTCTTTCGACAACTTGAAATTAATTTTTGGCTTAATAACCTTAGCTTAACTTAGATTGAATGAAGAACTCATTGACGAAAATTCGCACATAAAACTGAATAGATTAATTAGTAAAATCTGATCGAGGTGAAACATCTAATCTGATGGTTTATTGTACACGCATTTTCATTTTGCCTCTTGTAAATTAGTTTTTCAGAGTTGCCTCCTACCAATTAAAATAAGATAAATTATTACTCACTTAATTGGGACCCTTGTTGTTTCCATGCAAGGGCTCTTCTAGTTTTCGCTACTGTGTCTTCCATCTGTCACAGTCCTGTTATGAGTATTAAACTCACGAAGTTTGGATTCATGGTCATTCGGAATAGTCATTTCTAAGAAATTCGTATTACCCTCTCTAATTGGGAAACAAAAACGTGGTCTCCCATGTTGGTGTCCATCGATATTGAACTCTTGTTGAGAACTTTTAGAAATACAAGATTTTGCATTTTAAAATTCCAAATTGGCTGAGATATGGACGACTGGCATTTACAGTACCCCCTCGCAATCCTATCACCGCCTTTATTTGAGAATGGCTTATAATTGATTTTTGAAATGTTTAGTTTTTCATAAAACGTTTAAATACCAATGAAGTTTGGTAACAATAAAATAAAAATTGCGACGACCACTAGAGCGTTAACAGACATATATATTATTTTGAACGATTAATTTTCTTCATCTCCTGGGTTGGATCGATGGACATTTGAGGAAATTTTTCCAAAATCGAGTTCGACCTCAATAACTGATTTCCCATAAGGGAAATCTGCTTAAACTAGGGAAGAATGGAATATAGTAGTAGCCTCCGGGAAGCAGAGGTAACCGGCAGGAAGGAGAAAGGCTGCCCGAGAATGCCCGGTAGAGTAAACGCCAGGCAAGACCTCAAAGGCCCCGACTCAAGCAAACAGGGTAAGTGGTTTGTAGACAAAGCAAGCAATAGTGGCCACTCTCGGCAGCCGGCTTAGTCTGGCTTTTAACCCTTCCAGTTCTTAATAGCGTACGCTAGGTCAAATTACGTTTAGCATATCTCTCAGTTGTACACAAGGTTCCTGGCCCATGGCGAAGCACATGTCCAAAAATACAATCATTCCAATGAGCATAAGATAACTGGATTTTAAGACTTGCTGTTAATCCTTTTTATATTTTCGTAATCAACTTATCAATTTGTCACCCTACTTAGATTAGCTAGCCAAGCAAGGCATAAATCTCCGGTGCTTTTCGCTTCGTGAATTTGTCGAATGTCGTATACATATCCTGAAGACATCACCTTCCAGTGAATTCATATATTTCACCATTTCCCAGACCCAAAGTATTGAAGAAATGGAGTTGGAAGACGAGAGGAATTATTCCCCTCAAAGAAAACATTCACAGGATATAAAACTTAACACCGATGTGAGTAAGGCGTTGGCCTTGATCTCGCGTGGTAAACCTAGAGTGGTGGGTTCGATTCCCGCCCTGAGCAATAGAAATTTATTTGGTGACGGACTCACTAAATAAGCTCCTTAGATCTAGTAGCTAGAAAAGGGTGGTAACCTGTAGATAGCCCGTCCCAATTAGCCATAGTAGCATAAAAGTGGACTTAAATAATAGAAACCTAACCGGATGGTATAGATGGAACTTGTGATAAGGCGTAACATACCCAGCTCCCAAACACGAAAGAGTCCGAAAATAATATACATTGTAAAACATTTCACTACGGAGGAGGAAAGGTATCCCCAGGATCGACAGAAGTGGGGAAAGCGCGCTAAAGATCTTCAAGGCCAGTAACGCCAACCAAGAAAAAAAAAATGTACGTTATTTATACGCTACTGGAGCCATCTTTGAAAAGTGTAAGCAAATCTAAACCTTGTTTGAGCCGTCACCTCTCTGATTATGGCAGTGTCAAACCACTTGACACCGGAGTCAAAAGTTTGCCTTCGAAAGGACGCAGTTTCCGCAGTATCTAGGTGAACCCCATCTATTATTTGATTTTGTAATAATACTACATAAAGATTTTCATCCACTTTTAAGCCCGAAGAAGTCTATCCAAAAGAACTATTTGAAAAGGAGAGATACACTTCCTTTTTTGTTATTGTTTTTTTTTACCTCCCCATCTAGAATATTTCGGACCACCCTAGAAGCATATCCCTGAGCATCCATAGGACGTCTAGAGAAGAGAGAGAAAGGTGAAACTGTTTCCGAGAAGAAGGTGGGGCTGACAGTTTTTATATCGAGCACGAGCCAGCAAGATCATCTACCTCGGAGGATAACCTACTCTACAATAACCTCTTATAACTGATATTACACTACTTTGAGCCTTATTTGTTTACCGAGAATAAAAACAGTCTTACTTCAGGCGATGTTATCAGAAACAATTCATCAGAGATTTCTGTCACATGACTTAATAATTCTTTCAAATTATAGCGGAGTGCCATGGACAAGATCCGTTTGGAAATACTTCTAAATATATGTATACATATATAACTTATTGGGGATATCTATCAACATCATACGCCTTTAGAGGTAATTTTATAGAATACTTCAATTAGAATTTTGAACTTGATTTTTGGGATACTTTGCTAAGGGCGTAGCTTCAAAGAGAATTAATTTTTACATAGATGATAATTGATAGTAACATGGATGTTTTAGTAACTTTATTGAAATATTTTTTACTTCTTGCCTTGTTATTCCACATTCTAAATTATACTTGGCAATTTTGGTATGGCACCTTTTTTTCCAAACAGTAGCCCATTTGCTGTTCTCATGTACAGCATGTCCTTTCGATAGAATCGAACATGAGACGCAACACCAACGAAGAGTGTCAGGAGGACGTACAGTAGTTTCTTGATACCAGGGAACATTCAAGGCACCAACATAAATCTTTTGAAGCAAATGTTGTTGAAATTCCCATTCCAATTTGAGATACAGAGACTTTTTTTGTTTATTTTTTTCACGAACACCTTCTGTCACATTTTTTATTTATTGTTTTGAAATTCTATAATTAAACGTTTCGTCTAAAACTACATGCCAAGTAATAACTGAGGAGTGGAGGTTTTGTTAAACCGCAATAGAAACATTATACGCATGATTATGCGACACACGTTTGTCGTCCTAAAATTGTTTTTGATTTGTTTCGTATTTATCTAGTCTCGCTTGCAGCAGATACATAAACGAAGTCTAAAAGACATTTTTGAATACCTCAAATACTTTCCATATCAAGAGCAAAGTGTAACCAAAGTTTTGTTGTATTGGTGAGAATGGAGCAATTTCCTCATCTTTGTATTTTTCATCCCTTATCACAACTATTATCTATCAATCTTCTTTCCTGGCATTCAAAACAATGTTTATGTTCATTTAAGTCAATAAAATCCAGTGTGCCAGGGTATACTACTGAAGAAAAATCTCTCTTAAATAGCTGTATGGAACCTGGTTTTACTAGCCTCTAGAGTTCTAGCCACCCTTATGCTTTATAGGTCAACCTATCGACTTAAGTCCATTTCAAGGCAGTTAGACACCGTGTATCTTATTTGGTGTGTTCTTTTAATGTAACCTCATTTACCGAGGGAAAATCGAGTGCATTATTACCTTGTCGGGTTAACCTAGATACTAGGTGCTGTTTTCTTCTGATCGTATAGCACCTTATAAAAGCCTAAACTTAAAACCATTATACAACGACAGCCGTCTTAACTCCCAGTCAATCATTTACCAAGGAGTGGACAGGTACCACCAGGAGTAAGCTTGTCCAAGGTATTTATGGCTTATAATAAATTTAAATTGCAAGATTTGACTGATAGTTTTGGACCTGAAGACAATAACTATTCATTGGGATGTTTAATTTCAACATACAAACTTCTGTAATTTAATTTATATGTATTCAAAACGTAAATAACAAATTATAAATAATATATTTACTCAATTTATTTATCTTTCTTTTTATTATCAGTTATACTAAACAGAGTCTTTATTTAACTCCGTATTAAATAAGTTTTTTCCAACCTTTGACTGATATCTAGCACAAATATTTTTAACAGAATATGACAGTACAAATTTATTTATTACATTAATAATTGAATGTTAACCCACACTAGAGCTTTTGAGTTATCTGATGAATTTCATTCATTGCTAGTCTGACAGATAAATTCATTTCATCATTTCTACTCATCTCACATTAAGAATAAGTCAATATAAAACGAAGCCCCTTATTTTAATGTTCTATACCTTTTATTGTTTATATCAGACAAGAAGGAATTGAGAAAAGACATATAATCAAAATGTTTCCGTTTTCAAAAAGGAACTTACGTAAGTAGTGTCCTGGCCATTTTAATATATTTCCTTTGAGGTTGTACTCATTATGCGTTTTCGAGAACTTTCTTAAAACCTTCTTCGATCCTTTAGTACATGAAAAAATGACGTCCGTTCAAAATTGTGTATATCTATCAAGTTCGTTAACCACTGAAATCGGACCGGGAGTAGGGGGGTTTAGAAAATTCAAAATATCTCCGTCCGTTATTATAAATCGGATCGAAAATAGTATAGAACCAATCATATTGTAACTGTAATGTCCTATAAATCTTCAATATACATTTTCTGTCTATCACGAATGTCATCCAAGTTTTGCGGTATTTTTTATTTTTCAGCCCTCAGTAAACTCCCTCTAATAGTCATCTCACTTTAGCTATAAGTGAATATATCAAGAAACATCTTATTTCAAACTTAAGTAACAATATTATTTTAAACAGGTCTTTACTAGATGAGATAAACGCTAATACATTGAGTGAGATTTTAATTCTTATTTGACTAGCCCTCTCTGTTGCTGGTGTCTGAAACTCCAGAGAACACCCCGTCGGCAGCCTCCCCTCCCTGAGATCCCCAGTCAGGAAGAACAGCCCCCAGACAACCCTTATCCGGGTATAATTTGATTTCTAGAGAGCTGTACGTCAATAATTCACACACGGCGCGACCATCGTCTGCTGTCCAATTTGCGGCTTAGGTGCCATGATTACCACTTGTGTTCACCCTCCCTTCTCTTACCTACACATATCAAGCATAACCCAACCCCTCTTCCGTACTAACCCCTTCCGCAAACTGCCTCCACCCACAACTTCAACATGCCCATTTGGTGCTTGTACCTACGTCTCCCCGAACAGTCCCCAAGGTCTTGTCCCGCTCGTTCCCAGGACTTCGTTGGCACCACCGATACGTGATATCAATAGCATTTATATCATTAGTTCTTCCAGAGTTACCACTGGGAGCTTCCGAACAGCTGAGTTCTATATTGAATTCTTGATTCAAGACTCACTAAATATAAAACATTTGTCAAGTATGTTGCCCTTGACTGGGGCGAAAGTGAAGGTTATCAACCCTCTCAAACCGGAAATTCTTCAAATCTTAGAACAGGACATATAATAATGGCCATTAGCGGCTTGGCTGGGGATTTTTATCAGAAGGACTCGAAAACTAAAAGTATGGAAAATGTGGTTTATTGTACGATGAGAAAAATTACAATTTGGGATAGAACATAACTTCAGCAACCTGGTCGAATTTACAGCTACAAGATAATAAACGCAATTAAAGCTTTGAGGAAACTGTAAACCTCTACAAATATTCCTTAACAGTAGTGAATCCCACCCTGGCTAGAAAAGGGTGGTAACCTGTAGATAACCCGTCCCAATTAGCCTAAGTTGCAAAAAGTGGACGTTAATAAATAATAATAATAATAACAGTAATGACGTGTTATCGATAACACCAAGATTTGTAGCTAGTATAATATGTTGCCTTAAAATTCATTTCCAACTGAATTTCTGTATATATCAGAAAAGAAGAAGAATGAAACTATAACAAATATTCTCGTTCTCCTGATGTTTATCGTTAGGACTGGTTATGTAGACTACGAAAGGATAACATTCTAACAATTTCAAACTTAAATGGAAGTTCTTACAGATGATTTTATAGTGAGCATAGGTTTGCAGCAAGGAAAATTACAAGTATTCCTGAAATTTTAGATTCTTTGAATCGCCCACAGGACATTCACGGAAATATTTAAGCGAAATCGAAGTAGTTTTGTTAAATTCGAAATATTTTAACCCAGTGTTATGAAAGTGATCTGAAAATGGGCTAAGTTTCGAAGGCAGACAGCCCGTGGCTAGAGCTCATCAGGATTCCAGAGGCCTAGGGAGTTTAGGCACAGATGCCACCTCCTCCTCTTGGCTTTTATTATTCCACGCCTCAAACTGATTTTTCCACTGAAAAACGCCTTCTCTTCCAAAGCCCACCCCTCAGAGTATGTTCATGTGTGCTCCTGATTTATTCGGAAGAGGGAGTTTTATTACTCCAGTCGTGGAGCTCTTTATTGGAAAAACGCGTCGCCGATTTCAGAGGGACCGTTTGAAACCTCTGTCGCGTATGTTCCTGCGGCCATAAACACGTGTCTCCTACTTGTCAGGGGAGGGGGACTCTTAAATTTTAATAAAAACTTGTAAATGACGAAGGACAAGGGGAAGTAACTCGCACCCCGGAAGGGAGCCACAGCTTTCTTTAAGTGTTTCAAACGATTTATGCCTGTGATTAGAGAATGCTGCTTGCAAACATTTTTAATTCTTGTGGTTTTTATACTAGTGCTGTTGTAATTTAAATACTTTTTTCATACTGGATTGTGATAAATAGTTAATTAATTTATAATATTTATAAATTTATAAGGTTATTTACTGTTTTAAATTTCTTATTTACTGGAATAGGACTAAAAATGCATAAAATGTATACATTAAAGAAAGATTTATACCTTTAAAAAGACGCACTAAGATGACGGAGGTCCAGAAAATAACACTTTCTCCATCCTCTCTTGCCAAACTTCTTAAAGATCATCAACCCGATGTTACGGGAATAATTGGTGTGTAAGGCAATTATAATTCTATCAGACAGCCAGTTCCAGTTTCAAACTTAGGGCAGGGCAGTTCTGAGTCAGACCAGCCAAATCGGATCCCAGCCGATGACGAATGTGATATGCAAATCCGAAAGCTGTGACAATGACTACATCCGTCACTCGGCTCAAATATCAACCCAAGGAACTACTCTTTGATCCCAGCTTTCTCTATCAATGAGAACCGAGCGGCAGAATAATGTCTAAGAGAAATCCGCTAATTTGCCACAATGAAATACTCGTACAGATTATGGGATATTCTGTAGCAGTAGTTTTATACTAACAAAACATACCTAATTCTATAGAGCCAAAACATTTCTTTCAGCCGAAAATCAGGTCCGTCCAAAACTATATATATATATATATATATATATATATATATATATATATATATCTATATATGTTAGTCTCGTCACGCTCTACAGTCTTAATTTTGGTTTTATCGATAAGAAACTCCATATTTGCACATTTTATATAAAAATAAAGATCAAGTTCGTTAATGGTTGAAATGGAACCAGTGGGAATGGGGTTTAGAAGGAGGAATTTTAAAAATTCGAAATATCTCCGTTAGTATTAATCCGAACGAAAATGTTTATAGAGCAAATATTATTGTAAATTTAATTTTCTATAAATTTTATTTTATACACATTTTCCGTATCATGTATGGAATATTACCCGAGATATTTGGATGGTATAATTTCGTCTTTTGGTAAACCACCACTCCTACTCATGTCATGTTAACAATAAGGTGTTATAACATGAACCTCTTCATTCCAAATATTGTATCCATTAGACTTTCACATTGTGAGTTACATGCAAATTCGTTAAGTGATGGCGTTTTCTATTAAGATTTTTCGTTCTGTACTCGAAAAAGTTCATTCGATTTATATTTAACCATATAATGTTCATATTTGATATTTAACCGTTTCATTCAACACTAAATATCATATTTGTTATTGGCTGAAATTGTTCATGGAATAGTGGGGGTTTAGAAAGGGGGGGGGTTGAAAGTTCAAGATATCTCCCTTATTATTAGTCGGTTCGGAAAATGGTATAGAACAAATCTTGTTAAACTATCGGCATTCTATAATTGTTGTTCTATGCGGTTTTTCATAATTCAATTATTAAGCGAGTTATTCGTATTTTCTTGTTTTCTGCATTAGTAATTGCACCCTCCATCTACCCATCAGTATTTTACGTATAAATAGAGAATATGTGGTGTGGTGAGATCACAAGTGAACTATATCAACTCTTGGAAAATCTGCTTAGTTTACGCAGCTCCTGCATGACGGATTTTTTAAAATTAATAATAAAAGAATTAAATTTAAATATTCAGTTATAATGGTAATTAATTTAATTTGGTTATTACATATTGCAGTGGTGAATTTATAGTTTTATTAGGTTACTAAGGCACAAGATACTGAACTAACTCATTATGTTATTTATTGTGTTGTTTTGATCAAGACTAATGCAAATCATACTATTAGAAAGGGGAGAAACGCAGTATTTTAATATTTTCAGGTTCTACTGCAGGTCAAATAAATGCATGGTATACGTCAAATGCATGGAAATAGTCATTAATTAATGGCTCTTAAATATATATATATATATATATATATATATATATATATATATATATATATATATATATATACACACATGCTGGGTGTTATCCTCTGTCCCTTTATTCCTTGAAGAAACATTATTTTCCATTACCAAATTTAAAACGGCTATGATCCGTAGTATTTAAGATACTGGTAGGGTCATAATGCCACAGTTGGGATGCAACCAAAAAACTATTAAATTCTATAGCTAGGTCGGTATTGGTATGTGGAGCACCAGTTTGGAGTCTTAGATACCTCAATTACCTCGAGCAAGCAGAAACAAACTTTTACAAACATCATTTCAGCTTATTAGAAACACTCCTAACTACATCATTAGACTAGAAACAGACTCGGATTTTGTGTCACCTCATATTATGAAATCAACCCTTCAGTGGTTGTGTAAAATATTATCAATGAGAAGAATGTAAAATATTATGCAGAGAAAGATTCCCTAGGATCTGTTATAATAGGCTCCTATTATTAGATCAGGGTCCGACAAATATTATCAGATTTAATTGGGTATCTCAAATTAAAAACCTACTAAAATATTTAAATTTCATTGACATCTGGCTTACTCAAGACAAAAACTTATTAAATTACACATTAGCTCAATAGTAGAAGCATGCCAAAGTAAATTACTTTCTATAGACTTTGAAAAACTCCAAATTTCAAGTTATAGTCCGTTACAAAAGGCAATTTCCACAACTACCGGTTCACCTCAGGAATTTCTAACAATAGGTTTGCCATTCCAAAATGTAAAAACCATTGCACAGCTAAGAACGTCCAGCAACTATTGTATAAAGTTTTCAATGAAAAATGTTTTCTATAATATTAATCCAAAAGAAATTTGCACATTGTGTAACTTAAATATGAGGACATTTATCATATAATGCTTCATTGCCCTATTTACTCCCCTTTCAGAGAACAGTATTTACCAGTCATCAAACAGCCAGCAGATAATTCACAACTTCATAATATTCTAAATAATGCAACTAGAGAAGTATATATTAACATTTTTAAATATTTAAGAAATAGTTTCAAACATCGTGAATCTTGTCTGAGTTAACATTATTAAATTTCTCTTCTTCTCTTAATTGTTTTTTTTTGTTTATTTAGTACTGTTATACCTATATATTAGTAAATTCTTGTCAGTTATACTCAATTCTAGTTTGTAAAAATATGTTTATATATAAGCTACTAAAATAGAAAAACTAACCTCATTATATAAGGCCAGCTCATTATATAAGGAAAATCCTTGTAAGCAATAAAAAAAAAATAATATATATATATATATATATATATATATATATATATATATATGGATATATGTAATAAATTATAATGTTTAGATGAGTGAGCATGTGTATTCATTTGCTAAAGGGGATCGTATGTAAAGCTATTTTTTGAGCTTCTGCCTGAGGATATAAAGCGAATTTATTGGCGTTCAAGTAATGATTTATCAATTAGGCAATTCTTAATATTTATCCGATAAATTAGTCAAATTTAATTCTGTGTCATTAAGAGTCATTCATAATTGACTATTTGGCAGGAAGAATGTGAGTAGGAGTGTGCTATGAATAGACTTGTTACTATACCGTCAGCTAGGGCAATTCGCTTGATGGGAGGTCATAGTTCGACCACTATATCTCGGCTCATTCATGCTGGGCTTAGTCATGCCTCTATGTGGTCCTTCTGTCAATAATGTCAAAAATGTATATTGAGTATTTGAATTTAATGTTTCATAATGATAACCAAGACCAAAATTCAAAAAGAAAAAAAAAATATTTTGCTAGCAAAGGTAACAATATTAGGCAAGCCGATTTAAAATTCGTATATAAGACTATAAACCTAGAGGAAGGACAATCAGTTTAAATTTACGAGCACAAATTTTATTTTATTTAGAACATTTACTCATCTACAGTTTGGAGAAAAGTGGCAACATCTTTGTTAGATGATCTTCATTAGATAGCTAGGCATTTAAGGGTCAGCCATGCACTCATTGCTCTGTTAAAATATGTCACAAAATCGACGAAAATAAAAGTGAATAAATTAAAACAATTTAAAGATAAGTAAATCTAAAAACACAATACTCATACAGCTTAAAATAAAATGACACCCTATTTTAAATACTCCTTATTTCCTCCGTCAATAATGACTATTATACTTAAAGCTAAAATAAGTAAAAAAATAATTTAAAAAAATTGTTGATGCCAGGTCATTATTTGGGAGGAGAGAGGCGGTATTTATTTATTTTTTATGTTTTTAAAGTTTTTTTTTTTTTCTCTCCTCATAGTAAACCCTATAGAAGTTATTTATTTTTAATACATGTTCCATTACCATGGCATATTATATGTATGATTATGTTTAAATAAATTTTTATTTTATAATATATACTCGTCAAACAACCATAATAATAAAATAAAATGTTAAAATAAGTAAGATAATTACAAATAAAATTAATAAATGAATTAAAAAAAAAAAACTAAACTAAAAAAACAAATCAATCAAAGTTAAACTCAACTGATGTTTTATTTGCGAGTCTGTAAGGTAAATATTTTAAAAGTTTAAACGAAGGGAATAATGTTTTTTTAAATTGCTTTAATTGTCGTGAATATATGTTATTTTTGTGAAACGGATATTTTCTTCCATTTTGTGTGTTATTTTAACAGAGCCTGAAGATGAGGCTGGCCCTTATTAGCTCTGTAATAAATAGTTCCCCTCTAGTGGAGGTGATGAACTTTTTTTCCTAACCATGGAAGCAAACATTAATCCCCACCGGCCTTAAGTTGAAGATTTGTTCGTTAAGATTGAAAATTAAATTGTTTTAGTTGTATTGGTCAGCTATTTATTAAGTGAAAATTGAGGTTGGTACCTAGAAGCATTTTATATTCGTAAACATATTCTAGTAAAATAATCCTTGAGAGGTACCAGGCCAACGATTTTGACGGGATCTCGTATTTGCTCTGCCTTGAAGCGTTACCTCCTTTATTTTGGTGTGAATACAGATCCAGAATAGCTGCTTCTTTATTCAAGTAGCTCCTCAATTGCTCTAAGATGTTGACTAGGCTCCGGAGGATATGCAAAGAAAGCCCATCCTCAAAGTTCCAATGGTCCACGTCAGTCAACAAGTTTTAAGCTTTTATATGTGACTATAAATAATAATAATAATACTCTGATACCGTTATAAAACGAAAGAGATGCGATATCTAATTATCCCTTAATACGTAGGGATTTCAGCTTGAGAATGGGATTTGGACAAAGCATTTCTGCTATTGACTTAAAGCACCTTTCTATTAAGTAAATAGAAGATATAAGTGCTATCTCTTAGAAAGTACATTAGACTCCCATTACAAAAATAAATAATTATAACCCAAAGCTCTTGAATGATCCAAAATTACAAATATTGTTTTCTCTTATTTTTAAGTTGTTTTTTTTTTCTCGTTGCACATTTATTTATATTATCATTTAAATTTTTCTTCCATTCGTCAATTTTATTCAATAATGTATTGGCTAGGAAAGTATCTGACGAAATTAAATGCACTCTTCCATAACTTCTTTTAATCTCTAAGTTTTGAATATATCATTAATAGAAAAACTTCCAAAATTAGTTCGCCTTAGTAAACTTTAGCAGTCCGCCGCTTCTCTCTGGCAAATGGATGCTCTGATGATGAAGTGTTCTGAAAGTGCGAAATACTTTGAAATTATAATTGTGTTTTTGTGAACTTATTATAGAATGTATAGAACGGTTCGAGTTCTGTATATGTATTCAATTTCAATTTTAATCTAATTATGTCCAAAAATTCAGCAGTCCGTAATATTCTATGCCTTGAGCCTTCGCCTTTTCGTATGAAGAAGTAATAATTAATTTTAATGACGCATTGTTTTATTTTTATTTATTATTATGATTCTAAATTGAATTCTAAACAGAGTTTTAAGTGACTACATGATTTCAACTGCCTTGTCTGGAATATCCGGCCTGCAGAAACTCATCAATAGAGTGTTTAAGGATGCACAAAAATCAACAATTCATAACGTACTGAGGTATAATGACTAATGAAATGTGACAACGGAAATCCCATTTGCAAATTAATGATATGATGCAAATATGAATGGAGGGTGTGAGAACAGTGCCGATATTCCCACGCTGGCGGTGCTTAATTCATGCTCAGGTATTGAGGAAATATATTGGTGAGCACACGGCACTTGGAGATATAATGAATTATAACTCACCATAAATAGATAATGACGTCCCAATGCCATGCCTTAATAGGATAGTAAAGAGAGTGCAAATCTCACCAAGTTAAAGGCATTTGGGTTTCCTTATGCATTCATATGAAAATGATATTTTGAACTACTTCGGCATTGGTCGAAGGACTTTACTCGAAGATGCTACCCAGTTAACGATAGTTACTTATATGCAACCTATGTTTCAAGAGACGGGTGGATCTAACCCCAAAATACTACAAAAATGTTGATTATGAAAATTTACTAACGTTTTACCAATGCCTATAAATTCTATCAGTCTCCCAACGAGTTCTTCCTGGAGAAGAGAACCACCCTTTGAATTGCGTATTTTACGAGCAGAGAGGTAGGTCTTAGAAAAAGGCCTATCTGTACTGGTGAATGAGATTGAAATAATTGACCTTTTAAAATGAGCTCCGCTTGTGGTTGGGAACAAATTTACTGCTGAGAAAGCCTTCGCGAAGCAGTTTCCTGTATTGCGTCAATTCACATATTTTTTCTACCGTCCATACGTCCTGTCACCTTTCGCAACGAAGGCTGGAAAACTCAATAATCAAGTAGAATGGGCGCGAGAATGTATTTAACGACGGCCAATAAATATAGCGTAAGACAAATACATTGTGACGCC
The DNA here is from genome assembly GCA_019009955.1 of Riptortus pedestris. NCBI lineage: Eukaryota > Metazoa > Arthropoda > Insecta > Hemiptera > Alydidae > Riptortus > Riptortus pedestris. The sequence goes on along the minus strand of CM032228.1, from coordinate 212,502,969 downwards.
CAGCTAGCCTACACAGGACACCTGGAGAAGGACGCAGGATACTGCCTAGCCCATTAGTCTGGTCTGTCAGCTGTGGACAATGGAATTTATTTCTAATTGCCAAACATAATTATCGAGCATTCGAGCCTTCCTCGGACTCCATTATTGCCTCACTAGGTTAGCATCTGGAGGATATAATACTCGCCCATTCAGAAGATCCTGGAATTATTGCCATTGTGAGTGGTATGTAGTAATTGCAGGATCTTTAATTTATCTTAATGTTTTTTTACTTACCTCGACGATACTATTTATGATATTCAGTCATTTCTTACACTTCTTCCGTAAAAGAGGGTGAGTAATAGTGAAAGTAATTAAAAAAAAATGTTGAACGCTAATTAGAAAATGAGATAAAGAATAATGATATCATTTCTCATTTGAATATAATTGTCAACAATTTCCATTATAAATAATGCTCATAAAAACATAGATGAACTCTGTTAAAAGAATTTGCAAATGTTATTTAAATCATTTTTATTTAAAATGAGATTCTGGAAAAGTTAAACCCAAGATATATTTAAGGAAAATAATTTGAAATGCATCTACAAAATCTACTTTTTGTTCTTAAGGGAAAGATTCCGGTTTCTTATTCTGAGAATAAATCTCTGAGATATCAATTTTTTTTGGAGGGGGGGGGGTAGGAGTGAGGCTAAATACAAAGATTTTATTCATGAATTATTTTTGATTTCCAGGTCAAAACGTTCATGGTATTTTTATGTTCACTTCGTCCAACACGATTATTTTTATGCATTTATACTAATTGTATAAATACACATACCACACACACACACACACACACACACACACACACACACACACACACACACACACACACACACACACACACACACACACACACACATATATATATATATATATATATATATATATATATATATATATATATGTATATATATATACATACACGCTCTGCTGAATAGGATTTCTTCTTGAACCTAGCAACTGATGATGGCTCGTTAATGCCGTAAGGCCTAGTCCGTAAATAAAGAACTTGTTGGGAAGTGTTTTAGTTTAAGTAACCAGTTATGCAACACACATCTGTCTTTCTGTGTGATAATTTTTACTTTCATTATTACGAGTATATTGGTTATTCCTGAGGAGAAGATCGCTTTCATAGCGGAAGACTTCTGATTTAAGAAACAAGCAAATGAAAGTTCCTAGTTAAGTTTTTTATGTGCGGCAAATCATATTGTTATTTAATAAGAGCCATATAATATTCCTTTATTGTAACACGTACTCTGTGGGCGGGAGAGTCTGATAGAAGAAGAAAATCAATCATTTAATTAGGTTTCCGCTCCGAAAAAATAGTTTCCTCTTGTAATTGCGGTATTAAGTGAGAGATAAATAGTAAGGCACGCCATGTGTGACATCCTGACGGCTGTGATAGTTTATAGGGAACACCAGCAGAAGAGATAATTTAAAAGAATATGATGTAAAGCTATTCATTAAGAGTGGGATGAATTAATCGGAGCAGTTGTTTGGACTGGATTCATTATAATTCCAGTCAGACTCCGGGAGGCGGCATAAAATTACGGACAAAACATGTGATCGGCCCCTGAAATGAGGTGCAACAACTAAATATCGTCGCCGGTGTGACAGGGGCAGAGTGGGGGACACCCCTGGCGCTATCTCTCGGCAAACACGGCTATTCAATTAAGCCAACATAGTGGGTAATGAGAGGAACTCAGCTGGGAGATTTATACCTCCTTGTCTTATCTACTAGACCGGCCAGCTCTTTGACGGCCTATCGTACCACCGTCCACTGCAGTTACGCCATCTGTCAACTGCATTCTACAGGAGAGGGATGGTCGCAGTCGCCCCATCCGACTACAGATCCAAGCGTCTCTCAGTTTGCGCATAATTTTGTTGGGCACGAAAAATATTCGAGTCAACAAGAACAACGTCGAAGCGGTTGGCGAAGTGGTCTAGAGATGTTTTTTATATGCCGTTGACCAGTTCTTAGAGCAAGCAGTACAGTCGGTAGACACGGTTGACTGACTTCATGTCAGTCGAATTCTAAAGAGACGGTACTGAACCAATGACTTGTCAGGTTGAAAGTTATAATGATGTAAACGCAGACGCTATTTTGTTCAACCTTGTTCCTGAACTAAAATATGAAATATTTTTGTTGCAGATATTAAAAGAAATATGCTCTAAAATAATTAAAAATTTCTAACGAAGAATTAAGTTAAATACAAAAAGAAGACAATGAGGTGTATTTGGAGAACAACCGGTTGTTTGCATTTCATCTCAGCCATTCTTTTCCATTATAGCAGATTTCCCTTAAGGAAAATCAGCTATTGAGGTCGTAGTCATGACGCGATTTTCGAAAATTTTCTTCAAATGTCCATCGATCCTACGCAGGAGTTGACGAAAATAAGGTCCGTTCAAAATTATACGACGCTCTAGCGGTCGCAATTTTTGTTTGATCGTTACCAAACTCGATATTTAAATGTTTTATGAAAAAAGACAGATGAAGTTCGTTAATGACTGAAATCAGACCAGTGGGAAGGGGTGTTTAGAGGGGGGACTTTCGAAAATTCGAAATATCTCCGTTACCATACGTCGGATCAAAAAATTGTATAGAACCAATCTTATTGTAAATTAAATTTACTATAAATATTGTTCTTCTCTATCTTGAATATTAACCGAGATATTTGCATTTTTATTAAGTTTGAGCCATAACGGAGGACTGAGTTTCCCGCCAAAAGCTAGTTCGGGCCTTTGCCGTAACTATTCGGCTCTTGTATGAAGATTTCTCTATTGTATAACTTCACGAGGGAAATCTGCTTAGTTTACGCAGCCCCCTGCGTGACGGACTTTTTTTAATCTCACACATAGGAATGGAAATATCGTTTATCAGTTTCAATAGAAATAATTTTAAATGAACTGTACCAAATTATTTTGAGTATTGAATTTAATAGGAGTAGGTACATTGAAGTCACTTGTACTAATAAACTTTTAAATAGGTTTTCACTTACACAGACCTATTACTTAAATTAAACAAGTTTAATCTGGTGTGAAGCAACGTTTGTTTGCATGTGCATTTCCTGAGTTCCTTATAAGCACTTTTCCTTCTGTCATAATGAATAGATTGGGGAGAAATTTGAGAATACATTGTAGTATTTTGACTCACGTCCTAACAGTACAGACGTGACCACACACATAGGATAAGGGATTGAGGATCCCTAAGAAGACAACCGCTATGTAAGAGAGAAGACATGTCAAAGCCATTTGCAGCGGCCGTTGAGAACTGCCATAGATGACACCGAAGTGCAGTTGCATCGAATACCTGTGACACTGGTCTGAACGGGAAGCACTGTCTTTCCAAGAAATCAAAACCGGTCCCTTCTGCACCCGTAACAACTTTCTTTGTTTATGTCAATGGCGCCAACGAGCTTTCCATCGATATTAACTCATTGTGTACGCGTCAAATATACCTTGTCCTAATATTTTCTTATTCCCGGGAATAAATATTTTATTAATTTCCACATTAACAAAGAAGTTGTATCCGGACTGTGTAGGGATATTCAGTTTGCTCAAACAAATTACTCACTTGCAACTAAGGTAATTCCTTGTTTTAGCAGATTTCCCTTAAGGGAAATCAGCTACTGAGGTCGTATTCATGACGCAAATTTCGAAATTTTTCTTCTAATGTCCATCGATCCTACCTAGTAGATAACGAAAATGTATATGTTACCGCTCCATCGGTCGCAATTTTTGTTTGATCGTTACCAAACTCGATATTTAGTCGTTTTATGTAAGAAGAAAGATCAAGTTCGTTAACGGCTGAAATTGGGCCGAACTGGACTGGAAAAGGGGGAGAAATTTGAAAATTCAAAATATCTCCGTTACTATATGTCGGACCAAAAAAGTGTATAGAATAAATCTTATTGTAAATTACATTTACTATAAATATTGTTATATCCATTTATTCTCTATCTTAAGTATTAACCGAGATATTTGCATTTGTCAGTTTTCAGCCTACAGCAAACTTTAAATACAACATATTGTTTTCCAGAGACCTTCATTATATTTCTCGTGACCCCCCTTCTTAAATTCTTGGACTATTTAAATTTGATTGATTGAGATAAAAATTATTCTGATTCATTAAAATTACAGTACTAGGTATAGTAAATAGTTTTCAATAAAATGAATATGTTATATTCTGAATTGTTTCAGTTTATATTTGAGACGCTTCCCGTCGGCAGGGGAAACATTTCTTATTACCGTTTGTATTTATTCACTTAATATTCACGGCGGTGTTGTGTTAGCAGTATGTAGGTTTATCTATTGTTAATCTTCACGAGGGAAATCTGCTTAGTTTACGCAGCCCCTGCGTGACGGACTTTTTGGGCTATCTATCTTCTTTGATGGGGTCGTTGCCAAAGAAATCCCATCACCATGTGGGACACGAACTCAGGTCCCAAGGTTAACCAAAATCTAGGAGTGTAATTAGTAAAACTCATTCAACATTTCTGCATATGTTCCTGTCATCTTCAGAGTTTTAAAGGCTTGATTGGCGTACTAGTAGGTCGTCACCCAATACTCTGCCTACACTATCAAAGTTTATTGTATCCTTCTGATGTGTCACAGTTCTGGAAAATCATGAAACTAATAATGTTATTTTTGTTTTTACAATATGTTTATTTGAACATATGTATAATTAATTCGAACTGGAAAAATCTCAGCTGGGATATTTAAAAGCTTAAATCCATCAGCTGATTGCAGAGAAGCACCAAATAGTTTCAACCACTCATTGACTCATAATCTTTATATTGTGATATATTAAACTTGTCAATGACTTTTTAGTGATATCATAACGCTTGCGTTTATGAATATATTCTATTCAGGAAATGCCGTTCTTCCTATTTAAGATATTTGTGGTTACATTGAGGCAACCCGACCGTAATTCTGTGAATCTATCATGCCATGAGATGTAGTTAATGGAAGAATCCTATAAGATGCATCTAAAAACCTAATTAAATTTTGGAAAGGTCTGTATAGTTTTGTTATTATAAGTAATCTTATTGGAAGATATAGTCCCAAATATTTTGACTCGTTGAAATTACTATTATGAAAAACCTGAAGGGGTGCTCTTTGATGGTCCCCTCAAGAGACAATGGCCCAGAGATCTCCTATTGAAGTGTAAAGTAAAGTGATAGCAGTGACTATTTTCTTATCAAGTGCCATTCCTCCTTAGCTGCCTTCCTTGCCAGGCAGGGAGACGCTGCTCCTCTCATTGTGGTGAAGGGGTGTAGCTTCTGTCGAGAGTGATGGAGGACGATTGAATTGTACATACCACACATTACCAAATGCATTTAAATGCAGGCTGTAATATTCTTAATAAAATAAAATAATCTTTGATGGTCTGCTTCCTTGCACCGAGCTTCCCTAGTTGCATCAGCCTCAAAATGGTGGGTGATTCAATGCTTACCAAAACAGGACCCTAAATGAATATTATTTCTAAGGAATAATGTAAATAATTTCTGGTGGTTATTCGAAAAGCCATTGAACGGGTTCAAGGTAATTTTAAATGAAGCATATTCAACTTATGTAATTCTTTTCTCCAAAAGTGATATAAAACACCTTAAAAAAAGGTAAGATATGCTACAATATCATTTAATTTTAAATTGAAAACCGTTCCTGGAACATATACTTCATACATGAACTTAAGAGGAACCACTTGTAATTAATATTGTCTCGAAAACAACTCACGAAGTTCAGCAATATACACCCTAGAGACTACGTTCAATTAAAGTAGTATAAATTTTGCATTTTATGTGCTTATTATCCTTCAACCCAGCCACTGAACAAATATCTTTTAAACCAGTTCAAAGCTACTAGAGTTCTTCTCAAGATGAAGTCATAGTTCAATGGTTTTGAACTTCCAAAAGAGAATGAATACCGCAAAATGCATAAGGGCCAAACCTACAGTCTACTCAAAGTAAACTTTGTTCAAATGTGTTTGAACAAACTTCTAATTCTACTTCCTTAGTAGAGCCCAAACTCGCAGCCATAAAATATTGTATAAAGTATATTACTTTCCCCAAATCTCTTTTTACGGGTATTTTCTGCAGTAGGGCGAACAAAGCCCAAGGTATATGCCCCGATCGCCCAGGCCTCCAGCAGCCAATCATGCAAGAACACTATGATCATGGGGGACTGGAATGCGAAGATAGGATCAGGGCACCAAGAAAAATGAATCCGAAAAGCGATTAATGGAGAGCCAAAACTCGAAAGGTGAGAGGTTGTCTATTTTTACTACTCGTAGAACTAATTACATCTTTAAGTAGGTTTAAAGGTTCTCTTAAAACCACTTGCATATAACTTAGACAGTAAATAAACCGAAGTGAATAAAATTAATTATAACTACCAACAACTCCAAATTAAAATTCATAAAGAGCGGAATATAAATAATAAAATAAATAAATAAAATCTACATAAATAGAATGTGGATGGGCAGCTCGTTACCCTGGCTGATCATTATATGGGAGAGATGGAGAGACACTGGGAGCGTCGGAATCCTGTGGTTTTTCGCACTAGGACCAAATAAGGAACAGACTCCCTCGATTGATGAATAATTCCTGACCGCTTCTACTCCCATTCATGCTCGCCCTCGTTTCAGCAGCCAGGGTCAGCTCTTATCTTACGACTTATTCTCAGTCGGCCGTGGGCAAAAAGTTTTGTGTGTGAAAGGCCTTGAAAACGTTTTGAATAGACCGAAACGTCGGATGTAACGCTTTAGATGTCTTACTTTTATAGTTCAGTACTTTTAATTAAATGAATCTTAGAATTGGCAAATTGACATTTGAAAAATGCGAAAGTTGTTAGAAATCCATTATTAAAAGTATGTTACGAAAAAAGATCTAACCAGAATCCTTAATATTTTCATGGTTCACCCAGACTCCTCTGGTTCGACTTACTCCTTCATGTCTAGGACCATATTATACTGAATTTAATTAAATCAAATTATAAAAAGGAAGTTTGAGACTTTCAGATATAACGAATAGATCAATTACAAAATGAAATCAGTGGTAGAACATCTAGACTTGGTAAACGGCAGTCTATGAGATTGTATGAATGAACTATAAAAGTGGTTGAAATAGATAGCTCAAAAGGTCAGTAGACTACAAAAGTAAGTTTGATTAATACAAATATCCGTCACGCAAGGGCTGCTTAACTAACCAGATTTCCCACTTGCGTCACCCCTTTGCCTTCTTCTCAAAACGTAATATTTCAATGAGAACCATATTTGGTATTTAGGCTTCAAGTAAAGTGCTTCATAATATAACAGCATATTGTTAATATTACATTAGTAGGAATGGTGGTTTACTGAAGGCCGAAAACTGAAAAATTCGAATATCTCCATTATTAATCAAGATCAAAATAGTCATACATAACAAAATGTATAGAACATTATTACATTTGTGATGAGATTAATTCTATACAATTTTTTGATCCGACGCATTATAACAAATACATATATTATGATTTTTCGAAATTCCCTCCTCTAAACACCCCTTGTCCTCCCACTGGTCGGATTTCAGCCGTTAAAGAACTTGATCGTTAATTTGACATAAAACGTTTAAATATCGAGCTTGGTAATGATCAAATAAAAATTGCACCCGCTAGAGCACCAACAGACAAATATATGTATGTGTACCACATTTTCGTCTTCTCCTGGGTTGGATTGATGGACATTTGAGGACATTTTTCAAAAATCGCGCCATGAGTACGAACTCAAAAGCTGATTTCCCTCAAAGGGAATCTGCTAATAAAAGGTTTATATACAATAGTTACTAAGAGACTACTCATAATCTTGATAATTATTCAACAGACTTCGATCAAGAAAAACTACTGCGATTAATGACCCATTTGTTGTTCTTTCTTTAGATTTATACGTAGTCTATTGGTTTTATGTCAATGTGTCTAGACATAAGGTTTATTACTTTTTATGAAGCATTTCTTATCAAGGACTATTCAACCATTTTGATGTCAGTGGTGTCGCTAATAAAGACAGGGCTGCTTGATGCCTCACAAAAGCACATTCCAGCCAAGGTCTGATGGCAAAACTGGAATTATTGCCTTCCATTATTTACTGGAACGAATCAGGGCTTAAAGTGGCTGTCTCGTCTGACTGAAGCTATTCTTTATGTGTCCATAGATTTTTAGAAAAGCTCAAGAGCTATATACAGACCGTCTCGAATAGACATGCCTCATAAAACAGCCGTAAAGACCTTAAGTTATTGCATTTTTTTTTTAATTGGTAACAAAATGTTTTTGTTCATTTCTTTTACCCAAGAGCTGTTAGGCATTCATATCTTGTAATTCCTACATTTACACACAAGACTACAAAGAACATCCATTGGACTGAAAACTTTTTTTTTTTTTGTCTATTGGGAAGAATTGGAAACAAATTGGCAATGATGGAATTGTTTGTCGAACATGGACCTCTTTCGCCTAAATAAATACCGAAACTTTAATTTTAAGCTTCGAAATCACTTATAATCCCGGTATAGTATTACTCGGTGATGGAAACACGAAAATAAAAGTTTTCATTTCGTACTTTAAACCCATTTTTCAGTGATGAAAAGTATATTCCCAACTCAATTTATCATTTTTATTTTCCATTAAAACCCACAAAGATATTGAGGGATCCGGGATATGTGGGGGGAGATGCCAGCTCAATAGGGACCAGCTCTAGCTCCGTTCCTCTCCATCTCCTAGTTATTCTGTTATATGTTTCTTTTAATATTTATTTAGTAACGTTTTAGTTATAAATTTTGCATTGCATTTTATATATTTGTTTGGTTGTAGACTAATTGTGATTTCATGACACTGGGGCGCTCCGGACCTTCCCAAAGGTAAGCCATGTGCGTTGACCTTAACCTCACATGGTAAACCTAGAGTGGCGAGTTCAATTCTTGCCAGGGCAAAGGAAATTATTTAGTGACAAAATTCATTAAATAACATCCTAAGTCCAACCCTGGCTAAAAGAAGATGGTGACCTGTAGATAACCCGTTGCAAAAAGTGGACTTTAATAAATAATAATATATTTGTTTGTTTTTAATTTTTTTAATGTTGTGTCACAGAGCACTGAAGATGGGACGGTTCGCCCAGAAGGTACTCTGTCTTTAATAAATGAAGCATTAAGAATGGAGGTTTGTTTGACCTTTTGATCCTTCCGTTGATATTGAGGGATATTTATTTTTACTTCCAAGTAAACCCTTAATCCTGTTTTTCCTTCATAGTCTATTTTGATTTAAAGACAAATATTAACATTTCCTTCATTTTTTTGTTTTGGTAAAATTTAAAGAACAAATAAAATTTTGTCCACATTAGCTATCTGAAAAACTCACAAAAAAATGCCCCCAAAAATTATGTTATATTGTACACAAACCTTATTTTTATTTATTTATTATATACATAAAAGATTAGTTTGTGGCTCATTTAATGTTTTGAGAGGTGAATGTGATGCCCACCAGGTGCTGTTCATGTTGTCCATCACATTGTCAGGAGAAACCTTAGTTTACACCTCGAACAATCCTCTTTCAGTTTACAATTCACCACGGTCCATGGCCAGAATAAAAGTGCCCAAGATGAACCCCGGCCACACAATGGCTTGGTGTATAAGAAAGAAATCCCAACAGTTTAAGTGGTCCATGACCTCAGTTAAATAGAAAACTAATTAAATCATTAGTTAAAGGTCCTAATGAGCTATTTGCATTGTGTCAAAGGTGCCGCCACTCCAGGTAGGAGGCTATGGCTCGGCGAGGTTTGTCCTAAGCCCTTTCTTGGGAAGTGATAATACCACTTTCTTATCACGGATACTGCCATAAATTTTATTAAATTTAAAAACTTTTCTTTAGATTCACAGGCTACATTAAATGTTTATTTAAATCGTCTTATCTGTAAATATTTTTTTTAACGTCCCCCCCCCTAAAGTAGTAATGGTAAAATAACAGCTGGCTAGCTAAGAACCAAGACTTTACTTCAGTTTCTCAAATATCAAGATCTTCATTTGTACATATATAAATAAGTACCATGAAGCGATCCATTATCTACATAATCCTTAACACTCAGAATATAACTCTAAATTTATAGAACAAGTTACTTTAACAGGAAAAGAGAAGGAGGAGGGGTGCATAAAACTGTAAATTTTCTGTTCCTATTACTGACAAAAGAAATAATCAGGTATTTAAGAAGTACGAAGAAAATGAAGGCATCCCGCGTGGGGAAGATTGGCGAAAGAATCTTGGCGACGGAGTAGTGGTGAGTCGGTGTCTGGACTCTTCCAGCTTTTAGTAAACAGTGCTTTTTAGTTTCAATGCAGTGTAGTGTTTAGTAAAGATCAGTGCAGTGAAATGTTTTGTAAAGACTAGTGCAGCTCCAGGTTTTGTGAACATCAGTGATCGTGGGTTATTTTACTGTGCAAAAGAAGAGAAGTTATCAGTGCATATTGTGATTGGTAGTGAAGAATAATCATCAAATAAACTGTACAGTGATAAAAACGCTAAAGTTTGTGTATTTAATTTCTGATTCCAAGAAATCTCTAATAGTCAAGGTTTATTATTTTTGTAATAAAAGTAACAATGTATTAACCTGAAAATTCTCGAAGCAGAAGAACAATTCTCGATCTGATACCCACTAACGAAGATCTATTTTTGAAATTCCTTTCCCTCCCTCCGATTAAGATGGTTTTATTTTCTTGGCTCTCTTAGAAATCTCAATGGATGGTAATTATAGGCGTCACACTACATATATATTACAAAGCTTTGAATAAGTTTAAACAAGCACAGTCATTTATAACAATAATAAACATATTGGCCATTGTAATGCATCCAATATAGATATAAATTGTAATAATGTTAATATTATTATATTATAATATAGAATTCAATTTAAATTCATGTAAATATATTTTAATTCAATTATGTCAATTGTTTCCTGGATCACCCAGCTTATTCCAGAGATACACATATTTGTACATTTACATATACATTTAACGTTACATTGTAGTCGTCGCAATTTCTGTTTTGTCGTTATAAAACTCGGTATTTAAGCGTTTCATGTAAAACTGATGTTCGAGCGTGTTAATGGGTAATTGAACTTCAAAGTACTTTATAAAGAACGGTGAATAGACAAAAATCATATATTACTTAACTTTTGATTCGGATTGAAATATGCATTCTTGTTACAAATTTAATATATTTATTTTTCATTGTAGGTTTCTCCTAACCAACTTTTCTATATTTTGAGCTAAAAAAGAAAATCCCCTATCCGACATTATTTGATATATTAACTTATTCATGTAATATATTTTCTCAAGACTGAATGTTCAATGACCTTCTATGCTCTATCTCCATTATCTGATTAAAACAATTTATATAACCAATTTGTTGATAATGTATTAGAATTGATATTCTTTACGTTTATTCCTTCTCTATTAACTGATTTATTTGCATTTTTACCATTACCATCTTTGGTAAACCCTCACTACGAATTTCACTTCTAACTTCTAATTCTAAACATCTCATCTCCGGCTGAATTTTCATGGAGGAAATAGAAAAGAATTAGTAGAAATTACAATGGGCAGATGAGGTCATCTGTGCTGGTGTGACACATTCTGAGCTAACTCTTGGAAGTAAAAAATTTGCTTAATGAACACAACCTCTGACTAATGTTCTTTTAGGAGAAAAATTGTTAATAACCGCCAGGCTCAAACCCAGTTCTACTATCTACTAGTATCCAGCCAATCAAACTGTGATCAATAAGCATAACCTTTTGCTTTGTTAATCTCATCTCAGGTTCAAGGTTTGTTTGGTTTTGGAAAATCTCTTTGGTAAGCCAAACCTGCTAGGCATGATTTTTTTTTTTATTATAAATAAGCATATTCATTATTCCTTTCTGGTTTATTTGAATAATATAAAATAACTGCAAATCCTTAACAAATTAAAAAATAAATAGATAAATAAAATGAGGTTACAATAATTTACATTTATTTTTTATATACATATAACATATTCTTTTCATCACATTTGAAAACCGGTACTATAGAAAATTATGATTACTATCCACGATAAGAAGTCCATCAAGCAGAGTTTGCGTCTCGGTAGCCAATCTATAGATCAAATAAACATTTTCCAGGCAGGAAATAAAACCTTAATTGATGACATCATCGTGTAACTAATTTGCATATAGTTCAACTAGTAATGATCTGTTGAAAACAATATTTGAGAATTTACTGACGGCTGAAATCTCACTTCATTTTCAAGAGAGAGAAATGTACATAGAGTAACATTTATAGAATATTAAATTTGCGAAAATTTCGGTTAATATTAAAATGTTTCGATCCGTCCGAGATGTTCTGAATTTGTGATTTTCTTCCCCTCCCCTGTCAGATTTCAGCCGTTAACGTGCTTGATGTTTATATTTACATCAATCGCTGATATAAAGAATTTGAAAACGATATATAAAACATTGCGACAGCTATAACCTTACCTTACCTACCTAGGTAATAGACATGTATATATATATACACGCATATAAACTCATTTTCATCTACTACGTAGGATCGATGGATATTTCAGGAAATTTTTCAAATCAGTACCGTGCGTACGACATCAATCCTTAAGGGAATTCTGCTAAAAAGTTATTTAGGAATTGTTAACTTATGAATATAATAATTTTATTTATTTATTTATTTATTAACGTCAACTTGATGCAACTAATTGGGACGGGTTATCTACAGATACCACCCTTTTCTAGCCAGGATAAGACTAAGGATTTTATTTAATGAGTTAGTCACTAAATAAATTCCTATTTGCCCAGGCGTGAATCGAACTCGCCACTCTAGGTTTACATGTGAGATTAAAGCCAACGCTTTAACTCACATGGACAACCGGAACCCCTGAGTATAATAAACTCGATGAAAAGCAATGAGAGTTTTCACCAAAGGGAGACACGTACGATTTGTAAGGGTGTTAAATGCCTTCGACAGGGATTCTGTCTAGAAGAAGAATAAAACCTCAGGATCATCAAGGATACCCCACACCGGCGCAATTAATGATCTAGGAAAACTACAATAAACCACTCAATCGAGTGCCCGAAATATAAACTAACATTTATATCACATATTCATAAAACTAATGTATCGTACATATAGTGTTCTTTACTTTCTGGGATAAATTTTCAGTTATGTGTTTGAATTTGAGTTTCGGTATTTGGATGGATGATATTGCTGTGCATGAATAGAAATAATAAAATTAAACTTAAAATATATCTCATGCAGATTGATTAAAGGAAGAAACAATAACAATAGGTGTATGAGTAGAGGACCACAAGAATAACTTCCAAGTGACTTTCATTTAACAGCCAAGGCAAAGGTAAAAAAAAACCCCGAGAGTCGAAGCAAGTAGAACAAAGACATAACAAAGGGGAGTCGGTAGAGAACAAACTGAAGAAATTTGTTTAAAGAAAAATGGGTAGAAATGCTTTGTCGGGCTGGCTTCTTTGTTCTTAGGCCATGGGAGGATAATGCGCCGTCCTGTGTGCGCATTCATAGTTATCTCTAAACCCTTCATCATGTCTCCTTTTTACATTTTAAAAAGGACACAGCAAAACCAAGTGCCTCGTTCCAAACACAGTCTACTCTGATAGCAGCGAAGATTAGATTTATTCTGCAGATTTCGCCCGACTTGAACTACGCCTGGATTACATGTTACATTATTATAAAACTAATTATAAACAAAAGTGGAAGGAGTAAGTTAACAAGTCAAAAACATGCAACGAAGAAGTTATTCAAATAATATTAGCAATGATTACTTACTATATTTTCTAAACCAGATGGAAAACGATTTCCGACAACCAACAGGTCTATTATCTTTAATACCGAAAATTATTTTTTTTTTTAATTTAATGTTTAAAAATTGTTATATCAACATTACTTTCTTCCGGTAATTAAAAATATGTATAGAAGTATCAACTTTTTTGCATTGATTATGTAGCCAAGGACAGCCTTGATTTTACCATACGATCAACTAAGAGTACATTCACGACCAGATGGAATTCCATGAACTGATAACCTGTCTTTATATCTCCACCAATAAAGCTTACTGTGCTACCAGTTGAAGAGAATATAGTCAAGTATGTCGAGTATTTTCGTGAATCACTGGTTATGCTATATTTTTTGGCCACTCTTTAAGGGCGAACGCCGTTCGCACGGCTCTGAAGAAGCTAATGTGATATTATGTATAATATGTTACTTTTAGTTATCCACTACCAGCTTCTATTCAAAAAACACTAAATTTATTTTAGTGGTATCACTTAAATTAAAAATTTGTACCAAAAATTAAAACAGAAATTCTTAATTCAATTACTTATAAAAACAAAGAGCTATCTCTGAAAATCGTGTTTCTAAGTATTAACAAGGAATCAAGTTCATTTAGTAGCTTCCAGCTGGAAGAATAGGTATATAAAATATAAAACTCTAATATTAAGGAGCCTTTGATAACATTTTATGAATGCTGCTAACATATTTTGGATATAAGGATTCAAATTTGTATATTATGAAGGGTTAAAATTTGTTATATTATGAAGGGTTCAATTTTGTATATTATGAATGGTTCAAATTTGTATATTATGAAGAATTACAATTTTTATATTATGAAGGGTTCAATTTTTATATTATGAAGGGTTCAATTTTGAATATTATGAAGGGTTCAAATTCTTATATTATGAAGGGTTTAAATTTGTATATTATGAAGGGTTCAAATTTGTATATTATGAAGGGTTCAAATTTGTATATTATGAAGGGTTCAAATTTGTATATTATGAAGGGTTCAAATTTGTATATTATGAAGGGTTCAAATTTGTATATTATGAAGGGTTCAAATTTGTATATTATGAAGGGTTCAAATTTGTATATTATGGATGCCCCCTATGAATCAATTCACTTGATTTTTTTTTTTTATTTTAGAACAGTAACTAACACAAATACTCCTAACATATAGTATATCCACCGGCCTCTCTGAATTATAATTACACCCTCAGAAGCATGGAAAACTCAAAAACACTGTGCCAAAATAATATAAATTAAAAACATACGTTATATGACTCCTTTTTTGAGTTGTCCTGTACCACTCACCTGACAGAAAAAAAACAAATTAAGGTTTTAGAGCATGATATTTTAATAAAAAATAATATTAATAAATTTAAAAATTCTGAGTCTAAGAACATTTCAACGAATGATAGTTCAATATTAATTGTTGCCGAAGTTTACTCTCAACAAAGGATAAAACCCCCAACACTGGAAGTTAGCCTGGTAAATAATAATTTGTTGACTCTTCTCCAGTGGTGTAGACTGAATGACAGAATCCTATTTCATTTTGTAGTAATTACTCTTTGGGTTTACATTCCTCAAAAAGGTCTGATGGAAGGACATATTAATATCCTATAATGATGCTCCCTCGCTTGCACATTGAATTCTCGATCAACAGTTGATGTCTTGTTATAAAGCCTTTTTGATTGTTTATAGAAAACTTTGGAATAGATAGGCCTTCGACAACTCAGCTCGTTAATTACAATAGTTATTCTATCGATTAGAAATAGTAAGCAACTGCTGAACTTTTCTGTCAAAAAATCATCAGATTGAATTACGTAACCTCAAAGAACTGACAAAGGTTGACCTCGACTACTAATACTTTTTTAGAAAGGCATTGACTTAGAACAGTGTCCGAGTTTTTTCAACATACAGGATGGACTTTTGAAGTTCCTGACAACTTTTTAATACGATACAAGGACTTATAAATTGAGAAGGAACAACCACCACAAGTGGATCTTATGAAAAGTCCGATGCACTTGACTCGATAGTTATACAAACCAAGGGAAAGATCAGAACCCTTCAGAACCCTGAGAAAGCAGGAAACGCGTTCTGCGGAAAAAAAAACACCAATGAACCTGAAGACTTGCTTAATACCGGAACACCTGAAATTTACCCTTCTTTGAATTCAAGCTAGCTGAGGGGCTAAAATTGTAAAGTTTGCAAAAACATTTTTGATTGAAAGTAATAACTTGTTTAATGTCTGCACATGATATTTAATTAGAAGTTGTATATGTCCAACATAATACAAAACATCTGGACAAACTAGCTACTAAAATAAGATACATCAACAGATCGCTTTCTTCCAAAACAAAACCACCTTCGTTTAATGGTGAGCTTAAATAACTGCGCTAAGTGTTCTACAATAATTTTAATTCAATAATGCTATCCTTTGGTAATCGTTTAAGCATAAGAAATGTTTAACAAATTCGCTGTGGGTTTACACTCCTATTAGATAAATAAACTAAATTATTTACTTTGACGGCTATGTACGATATCTTACAGAACATAATTTATAGATCATTTTATAATTAACTAAAATAGCCCTAACCAAATGTTGTACTTGTAAACATCGGAAGAAATTTGAATTTTTTTAAATTTTCTCCTGATTCATAGTCTATTTGGATCATAAGGGGAGCTGCACAAGTAGACCTTACAACTATTCAAAATGTCAAATTTCAATATTCAGGGCTAGCTGTTTTTGAGTTAGTGAGATGACATGCCAAAACAGCCTCAACCCCGTTTTGAAGAGGTTCAAAACAAATTATTCCGCTGAAATCTGAAAATAATTCCTTTACGTTGTAGAAGAGGAAGTAAACATGAGGGATAACTTTATCTTAATTTCCTTTTCAATAATAGAGACATATTTAATCTCATTGTTGGTCCGAAAGCATGAAATAGAGAAAAGCCTTAGTGCTTGTGCCTGAATTAAGACCTAGGTGACAGATTCAAATTGCCCAATCAGAAAAAAAGTGTGTATACATAAATCTATCTTTTTTTTTCCCAATGTTTTTTTCCCCCGCAAGATAAACGTGTTGGGCATTTACTAAGTGACAAATTCGAGAAAGCATTGAAAGAGGCCGCTGTATTGTAGAGCCGAATAGATTAGTGAGCTATGATCGGTAGAGCTGAGCTCCTAGAGAATCACCACGTGCTTCGATTGCTGTTTCATATGCTAATGCCCAACCCGGACTTTTTTTTTTAACCATTTCTTTTTTTCTCCCAGGTCCTGGAGTTTGTCTGAAAGGGTGGCGGTGACTTCTTAACATTTAGCCATGCTTAGAATAACAACGCCGGTCTTCCCAAAAGGAAATGAAAGAGTTCTCGAAATTAAGATGTTTAATGTGTTTATAACAGCATTTATTTATGAACTTTGGTTTTCTTCACATAATTGAACAACTAAAATACTCTTTATTTTTATTCAAAAGTCTACATTACATCCTATAAATATTGATTCGCTTGTTACTGGATAATTTAAACTAACTCATCAAATTTACGAATTTCACTATAAGCTACAAGATCACTAAACATTTCATGCCCACCAAAAATATTAAATTCGGTATACACAGCGCTCTTATGACGGGTGGAATAGAGTACGGAATGACGGATGACATAACCAGACTGTCAACCTATTACGTGGGAAATTTAATACCCTTAATGGAAATCAGCTATTTATGACGTATTGGAAACACTTCATCAAAAGTCCGTCGACCCTACCTAGTAGATGACGAAAATGAGGTCCGTCCAAAATTGAATATTTACTTGTCTGCGTCAATGGCAGAAATCAGATCGCGGGGTTTACAGGGGGGTGGGGGATTCAAAAATTTGAAATATGTCCATTACTATAAGTCGGATCAAATTGTTCTGGACAAGTCGAATCGAAAATGTGTATACAACAAATCTTATTGCAAATTAAATGTTCTATAAATGTTGTTATATGCATGTTTTCGTTGTCTTGATTATTAATAGAGATATTTGTGTTTTTTAGTTTTTGGCCTTCTGTAACCCCCACTCTTTTTTTTTTGTCGCCAAAATATCCAATATTGTTCTCATTGAACAACTTTTACTTTTTGAGATAAATACAAATGCGTACGTGGGAAATCTGCTTTGTTAACGCAGTCCCTGCGTGACGGACTTTTTTTGTTTGACTTTGGTTCTAGTTTTATACGTAAATGTCAGTATATTTGTGATAAAAATGATACACTATGTAGTTCTAAAATATGCACACATGAGCTTTGTGGCGCTGCTCTGAATATTGCTCCTGAGACAAAAGAAGATCACACAGATTCTACATATACTTTTAAGAAGAAAGATCTTCCCTGTTGCAAAAAAAAAAAAAAAAACTGGAATACCTAAGGACAAAGTAAGCAAGCGCTAGTAAATATTTTAAATGTTATCCTGTGTAGATCAGCAAGTAAGTAGGTTTCTGCGTAAGAGGAGAGATGGAAACTGACCATCAGAATCCATTGATAAAAGGCAGTGATTGATAAGAATCAAGAAGGCTATCAGTAGGACTGTAAGAGACTATTAAAGAGCAGTAAGTGTGGCTTTGCTATGTAAATGAGAGCGAGGCGATAAGAGCAGGTGGTTGTGAGTCTGTCCCGTGCTCGCCGGAGGGCATGCAGGCACCTCTCATTATAGGAGGCAGTTAGCTGGCCCATTGACTATAGTAAACACACTCGTACACCCTGGATCGCTGATGTGTGATCCCCTCAGGGCAGCTACTCCTCTCCGCTACCGATCCTACTACTGGATAACCACTCCTGTACCACTAACCTTTCCGGCCTTTCTGGAGGGGAGGAATATAGGGCAGTTTGTCATACGAGTCTGTCAGTGGATCAGGGGGTACGTACTAAATGACAAGGTTTACAGACACACACACAAACACAGAGTGAGAGAGAGGGGGAGAGAGAGTGAGTGAGAGGGGGAGAGAGAGTGAGGGAGAGGGGGAGAGAGAGTGAGGGAGAGGGGGAGAGAGAGTGAGGGAGAGGGGGAGAGAGAGTGACGGCGACGGGGAGAGAGAGTGAGGGAGAGGGGGAGAGAGAGTGAGAGATAGGGGGAGAGAGAGTGAGAGATAGGGGGAGAGTGAGTGAGGGAGAGAGTGAGAGGGAGGGAGACAGAGAGAGCGAAAGAGAGTGTGAGAGGGAGTGGGAGTGAGGGAGAGGGAGAGAGAGTGAGGGAGGGGGAGTCAGAGAGAGAGTGAGGGAGAGGGGGAGAGAGAGTGAGGGAGAGGGGGAGAGAGAGTGAGGGAGAGGGGGAGAGAGAGTGAGGGGGAGGGGGAGAGAGAGTGAGGGGGAGGGAGAAAGAGGGAGAGAGAGAGAGAGAGAGAGAGAGAGAGAGAGAGAGAGAGAGAGAGAGAGAGAGAGAGAGAGAGAGAGAGAGAGAGAGAGAGAGAGAGAGAGAGAGTTTCAAGAACGAACCAATGGTGTGCTTACTTCATCCAAAGCCTACCATGTACTCGTATCTTAACTTCTGACATCATTATGCAGCTACTGGAAAGCCAGTTTTTTTTTTCCTAATTAGCTAAATATTTTATTCTAAAAAGTTTTTTGGGTTTCCTTCTTTACTTATTTAATAAGCCCATAAAAGAAACCACGTTTTTCACTGTAATTTTAGACCATCATTTGTCCAAGTACAAAGTCCAGTTTATATTATAACCACTAGATGCCAGTTGCTTTTTGTTATGTTTAAAATGGCTACTCCGCAGCTGAAATCATTTTGTATTCTCGATTTTGCGAAGTGCAATTACAGTGCAAAGACGTTTCAGGTTGAGGTGCCAAATTGATCCTCCGGAACATTCGCAGATGGCATCGGCAGTTTGTAGATATAGAATGTGTTTATAAAGGAATGAGTCCTGCCGCCGTCTCTGTTCCTGAAGAAAATGTTGCACGAATTCAAACTGCTTTCCAACGTAGTCCTACGGCTATCAAGCAAAACAGAAGACAACTGGCATCTAATGGCTATAAAATAAACTAGACTATGTTTTCGTTTTTCCATTAGCCGAGCCTAGGGTTAGAGCGATCGATAGTAGGACAAAATAGAACTTCGTAAAAAGCATATTCTTTCAGAAACGCCCAGTATATTCATATTCTCAGCTGCCGGTCATACATTATATGATCAGCATGACAGGTCCCAAAGAGTTGGATACAAATTACACAGGTCTACAAAAATAATCTTTCTGAAATTTGATTTGATGATTTTGGCCAATCTTTATGTTTTTTGGTGTGCTGAAGCCGAACATGAGGTCAGTTTTTTTCTATCACGTAAGGAAATTGTTCAATCTCAAGTAAGGGCAGAGGTACTACCATTAAAAGAAAAAAGAATTGGCGAATAAGAGTTTTCATTTATTTCCATTTTCTTTTATTTATTTCAATGTTGTTTACTGTACAAAATACATAAATGTGTAGAAATAACAGCTTCAGAATTAACAGTGGCATATTTAGTTATTATTTTTATGAAAACGTTTTTTTTCTCTTGAAAATTTCTCCGTGTTCGTTTCCGGGTGTAGGACTCTTCAGATGATTCACGCTGCAGCATCCAACAATAGTCAGCCATCATGTTTACGTTCCATTTGCCCTGATACCTACGTTCCATTTCCTTGATGTCCTGATGGAACCTTTCCCCTTGTTCTTCACTTACTTCCCCTAAGTTTTCCGGAAAATAGTCCACATGCGAATGTAAGAAGTGAACCTTCAAACTCATGTTGCAACCTTGTAATTGAAATGCCTTCAACATGCGTTCCACATCATTGGGATAGCAAATCTGAAAGATTGTAACTCTCCTTTGTACCATAAGCGAAGTTTTTCTACGCAGCTATGACATACTTTGTGAGGAGCCGACACTTTATCTTGATCTCCTATTCTCAAGCCAAAATATGCATAATATACATTTTTGACAAAACCTGTTATATTTCGTTGGTATTTCTTAACTGTGTACTCACCACAGATGAAACAGATGTAGTCTGGACTGGTAACACAACGACGATGAGACATTTTGTCAAAATGCACTTTCAAACCTTAAAATACGTTCTTAAAATCACTTTGACACAACTAAGGGACCTCAGTGAATGTGTTCACTTCAGTTGATACTACTGAACTGAGAGAATGAACAGAAATTTAGCTCCAAGTTCCTGATACAACAAGTTCAATCTCGTTTAGCTTTAGACGGTGACTACTGAGACCAAACAAGTACGTTCCTGTCTGAACAGGTCGTGCCTAGACACCCTCAGGCCTACAACATCTACTGAGGGAGTCATTGCCTACACCACCTAGTGAAAGATGTGTGTTTATAAAAAGAGAAATCGTTTGGAAAAAAAAAAAACCTACTTCTTACCAAATTTATGTGTGAAAGCAGGTATATTATGTTCTATGGATTTGAAAAAAATCTGTACGTGATAGAGAAAAACGGACTTCATTTTCGGGTTCAGCACACCAAAAAACATAAAGATTAGCTAAAATTATCTAATCAAATTTTTGGTTGTAGACCTGTGTTATTAGCAGATGCTAGTGTGGTTCCTCATAAAAAGATCAATGAGTAAAAGCCAGTCGTCTCAATAGAAAAAGTCCAGGTGATAATGAAGAGAGTAGTCCACATACTACAGTGGTTCTACTTGTAGTTTTTGGAGGGCTTACGGTAGGGTATTGGTTAAAGCCTCGAATGACAAGGTCGCCCCAGACATGTCCATCAAGTTGTTTACATTTCTGGCCGTGAGGATATGGCAACAATATTGCTTAAATAGTTTTAAGCACTATTGTTGCCATATCCTCAGATAGTTACTGCGTTTAAATGGACAAATAAAACGTGACACGCAGATGAATTTATTTGTTTTAAATGTCTCCACTTTATTCCACTAGTGCAGATCACTAAGGCAGTTCTACTCTATATATCTAAGATGCTTTGATAATCCTCAATGGTTGCTACCGGGATGGCGGTGAAATGTTCAACTACTTCTGGTCGAATTGAAATCGGCAAATCCTGACTGGTGAGGTTTAAGAGACTCTTCAAGACGCTCTAGCGTTCTCCTTTATTGTGTTCCGTGCTTTGGCCTTAAACGTCTGATTGAATATCTCATATGGAAATAAATAAATAGTACAAATAACAAACTAAATAATGAATTCATTGTACCCATTTGTTGAATTGTTTTTATTTCTGTGTGAGCCACTCCATTTTTGTTCAATATCATTGAAATTATTTTTATTATTTATATCATTTCAGCTGTACTTTATTACTTGTAATCTATTAGCTAGAACGTATCCGCTGAATTATGAGACATGGTTCGTAATTAGGAAGACGACCAGTCTAGATGACAGTTCTGTTGTGACTGGAAGACATTTCTCAAGAACCAATTAACCATTTGTTCTTGGTTTTATTTCCTTGGTTCTACTTACACCAATTCAGACGAAAGGAAAAGGAGAGTTTATAGGCAAATTGACATTTCCTAATTTGACGCCATCTACATAACAACAACATGTAATTGAACGTGGGGATGCTTTATATTCTGAATAAATCCATCTTAGTTTCCTTTGACGCTTGAATCATTCAGTGGCTGATCCTGGGAACAACCAACTCAACGTTCAATAGGAATGCCTTTGATAAAAGATTAATTAATTAATTAATTAAGAATAATGTATTCTTGTATTCAATGATTATACAAAGATCTGACGAATGAGCTGTCTTACAGAAGAACAAATAAGCCTGTTATAAATATTTCATTAATATTTTGAAATCAAAATATATACACATTTGTTAGAAGAAATGATTCAAATAATTCAAGAAATCTTCAAAATAGAAGACCGCACTCACATAACCATTCATTTCATGGGCGAAATATATTTAAGAAGGAATTATTTGGCAAAAAATATTTTCATAAATACATTGCGTGTTCTATTTTACATTACACCTATATTAACTTAGTTTTCAAATTTTGATATATCAGATCATTAAGAAATGTTATAGAAATTGTTTATTTATTATTATTTTTTTTAAGGAAGGATTCATTAGATACAATAATTTGCCTTATACCGCCTGCTCAAACAGGCATTGATGAACAGATTTGAAATGAATTCATTCAAAATGTTTCAATGTCAACATTTCAAGTTAGAAATATATTACTAATTCAACTTTTGGTGTTTATTTATAATTATCATCTTTGAAGGAACCAAGACGTCGTATTTGGAGATTTCGTCTAGTTTTTCATCTAGGTTGGTAGTAGTACCAGAAGCTTTCTGTCGGTAGAACAATGTTTTATTTATTTACTATAAGATATCGGAGTATGACTCCTAGTAAGTACGAATAAAGTTTCTAAAAAACCTATTTTAAAACTTTGTAAACCAATTGGTGTTACTGTGGATTGTTGCATTTTTGTCTGGAATGTTTAATGCCTAAAATTCTATATTATAAAATATTTATACAAATAATATACGAAACCAATAAAATACAAAAGATTGTTCAACTAATTTATAAATCGATAATTAACAATACACTTGAAAATAGCTACTTCTGTCCATTTAATTAGCACACGCAGTCCGTGATCAATGACAGAATGCACAAGAACGTGATTACTCCTTCGATTTTTTTTTTTTTTTTAATGTCTTGTTCAAGGACTTTGGAGAAGGATTTCTGGGACAGTCCGTCTACAACAATCTCAGGTAGAAATTACACTCATCGCCAATAATTTCACAAGGACAAGCAAACTCTCGTCTGCAGCCACTTCCCGTCTCGAGAGAAGAACCACAGACTCCTGACTGCATTATCTGCGATTACCATTTCTGTCAGATAATGACAGAAACCCAGCTGGCAGTATAAATATACATCCTTATCCTAAGAAGACTGAAAATGCCACTTGATGTGAGAAAATATTTCACACTTCACTTTTGGGCCAATAAATGAATTAATAAAGGGATATCAGGATTTCCTTTAGCTATTATTTCTTTTTGCGTAAGATTGAATATTCAACTTTTGTATGTATAAAAACTTAAAAAAAATAAACCTTTAACCTTTCAACGCCATCGTTATAGAACGCCAATATTGTAGAAATATTTTCAAAATCATTTATATATATATATATATATATAGGCCTGCTGTCGTCGTACACCTTGCACATAGAGCCTCTCATGTATTGAATTGTTGAGTGGCCATCCAGCAATCATTCACTCAGTGGATTAGTCAATAGAGATGAGCGGCGGCCACTATTATCAATTTGCTTGTGGATCAACGGCCAAGGGAAGCCGACATCAATATACATGCATATATATATATATATATATATATATATATATATATAAAATGTGTGTGTATATACGTAAGTATACACACACATCTAAGCTAGTTGATTTTAGCAAAAAGTCAATCTGCTCTAAAAACGAAGGAGTGTATTTATGCAACAGGCATTTTTCTCATATTTACAAACACTGAACACAAAACCAAATTGAGTTCCGTCATTGGAATAACACTGAAATGTAGTATAGCGATCACAGCTCACATTTAATTTCCTATTTCCTAGCCCAGTGTAAACAACTGGTGTTTATGCTGAACCTAACATGTTTTTCTAAAATTACTGTGAAAATCATCCCTTGGGTAAAAAGTTAATTAATATATGTCATTATGCTTGAGTTTAAAAAAAAACACAAAAAAACATCAAAATTGAAAAAAATATATATATTTTTCAATATTGTGTAGCATTATTCAATGTTTGGCATAATGCCAAAGAAACATTCAATTGTGCTTTATTAACGATAATCTTGTATGTACATAAAACGTATAAATGTGAAGCATGGTGACCATTAAATTACATTGTTACTCCCATAATAGATGTTTCAGGAGGGGACTCACCATGTGAATTAAGGGGTTGATCTTTAACTCATTTGGTAAACCGAGAGTTGTGTTTGATTCTCATTTGTGCAACAGAAATTTATTTAGTGACGAACTAATTGCTTAACTGGAACTAAACTATATGTTCCTAAACACAAATTTATGAAATAACATTGACGAATAAAAAATCGCAGAGGCTACGCTAACTAAGGATTTCCCGGATGTGGGACGCTGAAAATCTATCATCTGCTGTCCATTTCCCCAGAAATAAAATGCCTGTATAAACAAGGAAATTAGCTGTTAGAACGGGGAATACAACTCAGGTTCGCCATGTGATTAATACGTAGGTCTTAATCTGTCTTGGTAAACTTGGAATGGTAGATTCGATTTCCCTGCGCAAACTACAAAATAAAATCTTCAGTCTCTCCCTGGCTAGAAAAGGGCAGCAGCCTATATATTTAACCCGTATCCCTTACCCTTGGTAAAGTAATAAAGTGGGCGTTTATAAATAAGAACATCAAATCAGGAAAATATATTTAACATCTTATTTTCTAAAACGGAAATCTACTATATAGTTTAATTCGCGCTTACATTATTCCGCCAAGTAGGCCAAAATACGTTTTGAGCAGAATTCATCTTTCCTCACTCATTTTTCAAGCAGCTGTTTCTCCCAAAACAAATTGGCACCTCATTTAAAGCCTTATTAAGGCCTACTCCAGGTGTTCCGGAATGACATTGCCATCTATATATTAAACTGTATCATTGTGGAATAGTCAGATGTTTTAGATTAAATTTGCGAGGGAACCACCAGTAAGAACCTATTTCATAAAGATCCTTTTCATTCCAAAAGGCATCTTGTTAACTCCTCTACTAATTAGCAATTTGTCCACACCTACTAAACATCCATCTGATTTTGTTCAGTGTATGCAATAGATAGTGTGTGTATGTCAACGGTTAAAACTTATATTGGGAAATATATTTTAATTTACTTAACTTTCGTTTGTTGTTAACAATTTTCCTTATTATTTGTTCAATATTATTGTGTCACGTACAGTGCCAATACGATACAAAAAGCTCAGTGATAATGAGCTCAACACTTGAAATAAAATATTAAAAAAAAATTGAGCTGGGAACTTGGAAAAACTTTAGATTAAAAAAAGCAACATGTCTAATTAAAGGGATAAACGAATTTTCAACTGTTCTGCCTATCCGAGTCTTGCAAAACTTAAAAACTAGTTGTTAGAACTTGTTTTACCCCGGCCTCTTATTTCTTTGCTCTCTAGACTAAGAATGATAATTGGCGGGTAAAAAACTCGGCCGCGCTTACTTCTCTCTTTCCCGCATTTTTTTCGCTTCAAGTTTCCATAGTTTTTAGCTGTATCACTATCAAGGTAACAATCGATTTCCTTTTTATAGGATCCTTCGAGAGAGCCAATCGGATTAGGAAGACATTCTCTTAATTTATTTCCGTTTTTTTTTGTATTAGCGTTACTTGAATGATGTTTTTGTATCGCGACGTCTCAAAGTGTGTTCATGCTGTTAATGTGTGTAACTTTTTATATACCCCGACGTTGATTATAAGACATATACAAATAAAACATGACTGATTCCAATAAATTGTAAGATTAAAATAAAAACGTGGATTTTATTCAAAAACATTCGCCAAGCCAAAAATGGGTGATTCAAAAACGTCTGTAGGCCATTGATTAATTGAAAAAACATGTCATTTCTAAACTATGAAAAAGATGAAATTATTAAATTGGAATAATTTCTTTAAACCACCACTTCTCCTGGTCCAATTTAAGTCATTAACAAACTTGAACATTAGTTTTAAGGGAAACATTTAACTATATAGTGTGGTCAACAAATAAAAAGGTATTTATTACGTCCTCTTTATGCAACTATGGCAAATCGGGAAGGATTATATACAAGTTTCAATCTCAATCTCTGATTTTCCTGAAAGAAAATATGTCAACATGATTTTTATATTAATAGTGTATATTTTAACGGGTAAAATTGGCATACAATAGATTGACAAGAACTAAAGAAAAGTTCCTGATTTTATGAAAACTATCATTTTCTTAATATTTATTATTCATACCCAATAGCCTTTATTATTTATTATATTATATATTATTGTAAATGTGATCAACCAATGGATATGTTGTTATCTTATATATATATATATATATATATATATATATATATATATATATAACTTATATAAATTGTACAAAAATGAAGGGAAAATAAAAAAAATGAAATTACTATAATTTATTGTGACCCGCAAATATCCTGATGTTAAGAGTTCACTGATTTATTAAATTCAGCTCAAGAAATGCCAGGGATCAGTCATTCACTATTTAGTAGGCGGGGAGGGATAACTGGTCCATGAAGTTTATTTCTTGTTTTATACTTCAGTATTTGCTCACTCCAACTCATCTGGTTTCACGATAAGCAGGCATATCTTTCCACAGAATAAAATAAACTTACTTTTTCATATGACCTTTTTGTATGCATGACGAAACTTTTGGTTTCTGTCAGTGTAGATGTTAACGAAATTCTGATATCACTGGACCAACCACATATGCATATCCTTCGTCAAGAGAAGTGGGTGGAACAAGTTAGAAAACGTCCGTCACGCAGGGGCTACGTTAACTAAGCGTATTTCCCACGTTCGCCATCAATTTGCATTTATCTCCAAATTTAACGTTTAAAAATTAAATGAGAACAATATTTGGTATTTAGGCTTCAAATAAAATGCTTCATAATATATCAGATTATTGTTAATATGACATGAAAAGGAGTGGGGTTTTACTCAATGCTGAAAACTAAAAAATGCAAATATATCGGTTGATAATCAAGATGATGAAAAAACGTACAACATTTATAGAACATTACATTTTCAATAAGATTAGTTCCATACAATTTTTTGATCCAACGCTTAATAACAGAGATTTTTCGAGTTTTCAAAATTCCCCCTCTAAACGTGCCCCTTCCACTGGTCTGATTTTAGCTGCTATCGAACTCCATCTTTATTTTTACATAAAACATTTAAATATACCGAATTTAGCATCAATCAAACAAAATTTTCTTCCCCTAGAGCGTTAACAGACAAACATATATAATCTTGAACAGACCTAATTTTCGTCATCTTTTAGGTAGGATCGATTGACATTTGAAGAAGTTTCACAAGTTTAATAGCTGATTTTTCTATAAGGGATATCTGCTAAAAAGGGGCATTGATCGGGGTTGAAGTGGGCTTCAACAGGTTGTAGTTGGGACGAGGCAGTGACTTGGGATCATTGTCGAAGGTGGCCCATTGATAGAACCTCGTTATAAAATGTTGTAGTTGTATAGATGCACCCCCCTCTGGGAGATAACGCATTGCTCGCCCCTATCCTCGTGATCTCTCACCGCTAGGCAACTGTAAACTCGTCAATTCTAACGATCTTACAAGCCCCGTTCTCTGCTCCCATCGTCTATAATGAACACAACTCCTTACTCCACCAATCAAATGTGGGAATCCTTCCCCCGCCGTATATTCCAACGATAATGATCCGTCAGTTTTCTATTTTAATCAATTATAATTAAGTGTCATTTCCGTCAATTATATAAGAGCTTAGATTTATGTCGAAATGCAAAGCGTATTCGTGAAACAAAATTTAGACGAAGTCTAAAAAATAAATTATGAAAATCGATCAAGGATGGAGTACAAATCAATTTGGCGGAAAATTTCAGACGGATTAACCAAGAGAAGAGTGCGATTTAAAATATTCCACAGTGGTGTGTCTTAATTAATTTTATTCATTTTAATAATTGACTGAATCAAGAACAAAGTATTCCTATGTTTCACCGGGGTTGCTAGGACGACGATTAAAAGGGAGGGGCCGTGAACAGCTGTAGTTCACCAGAGTAGCCATGCTCATAATTAACAGCCCAATGTTCCAAGTTTTATAAGCTAATATTACTCTCATCTCCAATAATTTCAGAAAGATAACTAGAACTATTTTATTCGTATATTGGCACAGTGAATAAGCTAAATAAAAATTAGAAATGCAATATTCTAAGATGGGGGTAAACAATGAAAACAAAATATTGAAATGACTCCCACAATTTTTGAATTTGAGAAAAAAGTGTTGACCAATAATTTTAGTAGCTTATCCTTAAGATTTCTTATCAACATTAGGCGTAACAACGAAGGTAATTAAACATTTAGATTTTTCACCTTGTTTGAACCAAGAATCCTAGACCAATTTTGGCCACTAAAGAAGTAACTCTTTAGATTTATTTAAAACTCTTAAATATAAAAGAATGGTAACGATCAAATGAAAATTGCATCACATTTATTCTTGTAAGCAATATTTGAGCTCATAAGAAGCCGTTTCGTCATATGTTAGCTTATTAACATATTCGTAATATGTTAGCAAAAAGTGGACGTTAATTAATAATAATAATAATATTGTTAAAGCG
Organism: Riptortus pedestris; assembly: GCA_019009955.1. Taxonomy (NCBI): domain Eukaryota; kingdom Metazoa; phylum Arthropoda; class Insecta; order Hemiptera; family Alydidae; genus Riptortus; species Riptortus pedestris. The sequence goes on along the minus strand of CM032228.1, from coordinate 212,473,747 downwards.
ACATAATTAGTAGTGAAAGTTCAGTTAGAGCTAACAAAAAATAAATAAATACAAACTTCATTGATATTTTAAGTTTGATAAAAATAAATAGGTGAAGAGTTATAGAAAATTACATTCATAGAACGTAGAGAAGGGCGAAGGAAGTGACTCTCCCCCAAATAATAAATGATGGTAATTCATAATTGATGGTTTTTATCTTTTCTGATCCATCGCCCCTCCCCCCCCCCATCAAAACGGTAAATCTATGCCAATGATTATATTACAAACAAGATCTCTTACGTAATATTTATCGATCTGGCTTACGCTCTGTTTCAATAATAAGCTACTTGATCTTTACATGAAAAGTTTAATTATCTACGTTTGGCAAAGATTAAAGAAAAATTGTGGACACCATATCTAGGTTGAATCAATGGGATTTTGAAGAACGCTTTCATGAATACGATAATTATAGAAGCAGATTTGCCAAAGGGAAATCTGCTGAGATGTGCATTGAGAAGATAAAACGTCCCAATTAACGCACAAATGCGACTAATATTTTGTCAACCACTTGTTTCATTTTTGTACATTTTATTTACTATTATTAATGGCTTAAACAAATTTAATGAATTTCGTGTAATTGGTGAACGTTTTTGACTGTGAATTATAGATTCTAGACCTTACCTAGTCAAGTGCTTGAAAATGTAGAAATGGGGGTTATTAATAAGCAGATGTTTCTATATATTTTTTGGGCCGTCGTCTGAAATGAGTAATTATAACATATATGAAGATAAAGGTGTTTTGCATTGCCGTATGAAACGGAAATTACAGGAGTTAATATAAGTTATATAATACGTATTTTTTTTTCTGTTTCTGAGAAGATTATTAGGATAACGAGTGTAGATAAAGGCGTAAGGTGTAAAGCTCAGAGCGCAATGCAAGCAGTACGGTTGCACCTGCCGTCATGTAGGGAGATAGATGAAAAGATGAGACCTAATTTTGAAATATTAATTTCGTTTCGGCCCCTACTTAAAGTGATGGTTAGTTATTAGGCAGATGGGGTTTTTGTTTGTGGGGGCAAGGGAGGGGATCGTCTGCGAACAGCCACAACTTAATAAATGTGTGTGAGTTGTTGTTTTGGTGTGGGGATGGCCATCAGTTAGCCCGGGATCCATCAGAACCTCCTGTCGGCTAGGGGCGGCGGGATTTAGTGTCCGTCCTGCTCCTGCATTGCAATGAGCTGCCCCGGCCATAACCTTCTGCCTCTCCCACTATAACCATACCATTAGGGTATAACCCTCCTCCCGGCACAGGATCAACATTGATACTAAACGTCGCTTTATCGCTCCGAGGTGGCCACTAGCCGGCCGCTCCCTAACTCTCATGATCGCTCCCGATGGAAGCTCGTCAAAGATTAAAAAGAAATATCCAAGCGGAGGGGCTGCACTCCGCCGAAAATTGCTTAAATGGGACTAAACTTTGTGCTCCTAAACACAAATTTATCAAATAGCATTGAGGAATAAAAAGTCGCATAGGCTACGTTAACTAAGCAGATTTCCCACGTGCGGGACGCTGAAAATCGGCCATTATCTACTGTCCATTTCCCCAGAAATAAAATGTCACCATAAACAGGAAAATAAGCTGTTAGAATGGGAAATGCAACTCAGGTTAGCCATATGATTAATACGTAGGTCTGAATGTGTATTGGTAAACTTGGAGTGGGAGTTTCCATTTCCCTGCGCAACCAAAGTAAAATCCAAAGCCACCCTGAGTAGAAAAGGATGGATACCTATATACAAGCCAAATTAGCCATATTAGCACAATAAATAAGAAAATCACATCAGGAAGGCATCTTCAATATCTTATTTTCTAAAACGGAAATCTGCTAAATGGTTTTTTAAGTCACCCTTACATTATACCGCCAGGTTGACCAGAACACATTTTGGACAGAATTCGCCTTTCCTCACTCATTTTTCAAGCAGCTGTTTCTACCAAACAAATTGGCACCTCATTTAAAGCCTTATTAAGGCCTACTGCAGGTGTTTCGGAATGACATTGCCATCTATATATTAAACTGTATCACTGTGGAATAGTCAGATATTTTACATTAAATTTGAGAAGGAACCAGCTGTAAAAACCTATTTCATAAGGATCCTTCTCATTCCAAACAACTGTTATCTTGCAACTCTAATTAGCAATTTCTCCAGACCTCCTAATCATCCTACTAATTTTGTTCAGTGTATGGAATAGATAGTGTGCGTTTGTCAACAGTTAAACTTACATCGGAAAATTATTTTTTAATTTGCTCTCCTTTCGCTAGTTGTTAACAATTTTCCTTATTATTTGTTTATCATTAGAATGTCGCGCAGATAACTCGTCCCAATACGCCTTAGTAGCACAAGTGGACTTTAATAAATAACCTTTTTATAGACTCAATAAAGAGAAGACTGAATCTAAAAAATTGAAATGCCCAGTGCTTAGTATGCAGATAAACGGTTTAGCTTTAAAAGCAGCTTTGACAAGTCCATATCTTTCCGGTGCTTCTTCCTGTAACCGAAAATGTTCTGTCATACCAATATGAACCAATGTACACATGACTTACGATTTATAACCAAACGTATTACTAAAAAAGATCTTCAGGTGTCACCAACACACTTAATTGTTTTAAAGCAAAAGTTTTGCCCTCTTGAGAATTTACAATGTTAAATTTAAAATTATTCTCCTGAGCCGTAATCAATCTATAAAGCAAACAGGAGAGTAAAAACTTATGATATAAACCTTAACGAATATGATCATTTGTCAACAATTAATAATCAAGTCAGGTTTTTGTGTCTTAAAAGTCCTTTATTGGTCTCAGTAATGATTAGGTGTAAAAATAAGAAGTTATGAATGAGCCAATTTCAAATAATGATACTTTCGGCTCCTCAGCCAGACAACTCATACATTTCGTTTACAAGCCTAGGTCAAGGTTTGGTAACGTCACTTGAACTGTGCCTATCGCAATTTTCAGACGCTCCGACGGAATATAAGCTTTTTCAATTGAGAGTAAGATATAAGAACAATATCTTTATGAAAGTTATAACTTTACTGCGTGTAAACACGGTAATAATAGGATTGGATTTAGATCCTAAGGTAATACAATGACAAAACCAACTAGTTATTTAAAGAAAATGGAAGACTAACATGATAATCTCAAAATTAATTTGATTATGCATTATAAAAGTAATACAAACGTATATTGACCTCTAGATATTACACTGCTTGCAAACATTTGAGAACACGTTCTCAGGCAGTTATGATGGGATCGCTTATCTGATAATGTTCATACAACCATTTCTCCTCCATTATGTATTTTAAAAATTAGAAAGTTGGTATTTTTAGAGAGCTCTCAGAGAGAAGTACATTTGGAATGATACATTGCATTTTGAATGCAATTTCTTGTAGCGCCGTGGCAATTATGTTAATTATTCTTTAGGCAATGACTAGGTTCGAGGCAGGTTGATCATAATCCTCATAGACCAAGTAAGAATCAATAAGCTGATTACAATCGATAATTACGCACTGCGTATTATGCTTGTGCAGTAAATCAGTTGCATTGATGCAGAGGGATAGATGCTTCTAATAAAGGAACTATGATTGGTTAGCTTTTTTTCCCCAATGTCCTTCTTCTCATTGAGCGCACTGGGAAGTGGCTGGGGTTCCGGAACGAGCTTACAAATGAATAATGTATAGCCCATGGAGCCAGCCATATCAAACATACATTTACCTTATAGTATTATATATGCGGATTAATTTATTGAATTTGAACATGTGTGAGGTGTAATTAAGTGTTATTAGTAAATTACAGAGACGTGACCTGCGTTGAGTATGTGCCATGACCAAAAGGTGTCTTGACTGTTATGTCCAGTATGAAGATTGATTTATTCTTTTTTGTAATTACATTTATTTTGCTAACAGTTTATATATTGTTTCCTTCTGATAAAGTATGTTTGGTATGCACCCAAACATTTGGTTAGTTACTAAGAAATAGAGTTTTTATAATTTATCTATCTGATGGGACGGTTTTATCAGCTCTCAGTTTTATAATGTTATGCGGCAGCGAATGGGTATAGAATAAAGTGCTTTTTCTTAAGTTTTATATGGATTTAATTAATACATGGACTTGAGAATATTTTTGGCAATGGAAGAATCCAATAAGATCTTAGCACCACCCTCCTCACAAAAAAACTAGAAAAGGAATGTCCTTTCTAAAGGACTCACTGAATCTATTAATAGCTTAATCTTATTAATTACATAATCTTAAAAAGGTCGATCATATTTCATATACATTTAATATTCTACAATTGCTCACCCATATAGACAGAATTTCACAATTTTACACCCTAGAGATATAAGCAACTTTTTAAATTCAAACTTATATTTATTATAGCTCTTGACTACTATGGGCAAAGATTTAGAGAAATTTTGTCATGTGACCAAATCCGATACCAATTTTTTCTAATTATTTATTATTATTATTATTAATTAACGTCCACTTTTTGCAACTTAGGCTAATTGGGACGGGTTATCTTACAGGTTACCACCCTTTTCTAGCCAGGGTGGGATTTTAGGACGTTATTTAATGAATTTCGTCACTAAATAATTTCCTTTGCCCAGGCAAGAATCGAACTCGCCACTCTAGGTTTACCATGTGAGATAAAGGTCAACGCTTTAACTCGCATGGCTAACCTGAGCCCCAGGTTCTAATTAAAATCCGCTAAAATAATAAGTACTCCAAGCATCGAGCACCCTCTGAAGTTTGCTGATCTTAGAATTCTTAGAGTCTTCAATGGTTGTCAGGGCGCCAGGTGGCAATAATGACACTTGTGCCAAAATTGTAGAATGGCCTAGGTTTTGATTCTGGAAACTTTAATATTCACTAAATAATTATATTATTTTAGTAGCGCTCGTAATGTAAGGGCATAGGCCTCAATACACTCGGTAGAGTCTTAAGGTGCGATTCTCGCATGAGCAATAAGAATTTATTTAGAGATAATCTCACTATATTCCAATATAATAAAATCCTCAGTCTCTGTTTGTCTAGAAAATCGTGGTAACCTGTAGATTACCCGTCTTATTTAGCAGCAGGCAAGTGGAATATTATAAATGACCCTTTTATTTGTGTTAAATTATGTGGCTTGACGGAAGTCCTTAGCGTTTATGACAATTGTCAGATACTCCAAGATATTATTTACTGTATATTAGTTTTTACTGACTGTATTTTGTATTGCATAATATTAAGGAATAACTGAGGTAGTCTGTTAATTGGGCGTGTAGACAGATTTCATATTCCATATGTCTTTGTCATATCTAATATATTTATAATAATAATTCTTGTTCGGTCATATTGCAAGTCTAGGTTTTCTCACTTCTAGTGGACCATATACATATGTCAGCGGTATTCTTAACCCTAATGCTTACTAATATATGTGTGCGTGGGGGAGGAGAATTCTTAACACTTATGTTCATATATAAAGTTGATAATCTCAACTAAGGTGTTCTTCTTTTAAAAGCAACAAAAGAAGTGTTGTGTAGTAACAGTTTATGTCTAAATATAATCTTATCATATTAGCAATCTGAAGTCCTTCGCTGACAAACTGATTTTTTGCCTAAATTTGAATTGTGGATCTGGTGGAGGAACGAGGAAGTCTATTCCGTTTAATTAATGCTATGGAAAAAAAGGAGGATAGTACCTTGTGCTTAATCAACAGGGCATTACAGAAAGTGAAAACTAAAAAAATGAAAATATATAGTAAGTTATTCAGAACGCAGTTTTGTGGCTACTCACAATTTATTTAAAAAAAGCATAGTGCTTTCGGGAATTTACATTCCCATCATCAGAGCGTAAAAGCGTAGGACGTTTCTTGAGAGATGGTACTGGCCTGAACTCTGCCGATGCATCGCTAAGCGTTATTAAAAGTAAATTGTGAGGAGCCACAAACCAGTGTTTCTAAATAAATTGATTCATCACCCTACCACCACAAGAAAATAAAAATGTGTAAATACATTGGTTTATCATCGGGTTAGAGAACAAATGTACATACACTGAAACAACTGTAGAAAATTCAATTTCTATTAAGATTTTTTTTTTTTTTTTTGTGGCGTGTCAACCATTTTGGTCATTTACGCCAAGTTAATTAAGCTATTAAGATTTGTTATTCAACATATTTTAAACGGGTTCATAATGACGTACCTATATATTATGAATTCGTTTGCCCTTTCCCCGGGCACAACTTCAGCTGTTAACGAACGTGCAGTTCTTTCCACAATACTTGGAATTCTTAAAATGTGAGTTGGGCAACGACCAAACAAACATTACGATAGTAATATATATATATATATATATATATATATATATATATATATATATATATATAATTTTGAACGGGTCCCGATTTCGTCAAATCCTAGGTGAGAACGAAGGACGTTTGAACAAATTTTTCGAAAACTGTATCTTGAGTACAACCTCAATTACTTCCCCTAAGGGAAGTTTGTTACTGATAACAAAAAAATATTTTTAGTGGTACTTCATCATTCCTTATCTTGGGTGGGGTTAGAACGCACTTGCACGCATGTGAAATCAAACAGCAAGATTACCGTACTATCGAAACTTTAGAAATATATATATATATATATATATATATATATATATATATAAAGAGGGTATAGAAATAGGTTGTGATATTGGTAGACATTGTTGATGAAGGAGAGAGGAAGAGGAAGTGGGGATTGATGATGGGCAGGCAGGGGGCTTCCCTCTATCTAGCCCCGCAGGCCGTAGGTGATTTTTCCACCGAACGTGACCTGAAATTTTCCTCAAAAGGGGGGGTCCGCAGGGGGGTTAGCAAGGGGAAAGCACTTGTCTCTAAAGAGTCAAGTCTTCGATTTCTTCCAACACGTGGCCTCTCCCTTCCTCTCTACTCCTCCTCCACTAAATTCTCGCCTTGTTATGTCAATGTATCTTCTTACAACCTCTGTTCAAATAGAGCGAATACTCCTCAAAGTACAAGAGAATTGTTTCCATGCTTTACTCGACTCCTTTGCTTGGATGGATGCATTGGTTACGTCTGCTGTATCGAGATTTCATTCACAATATTTCTTCAACTAGCAAACCGCATCTTCAGGTGATGTCCGCTGCTACTAACAGTTTATAAATACGAGTCGTATTTATTGTATTGAAGACCAGCTGAAGAAGCAGGTTAACAGATCTGAAATTCATTATAGATGAAAGCTCTAGCAAGCCGCACATTAATTAAGATGTATCATAAAATCTACAATCACATTAACGGAACAAAATAACTCCTGAAAATCTATATTCTGTTTTGTAATGGTGTTCGATCTAAACTTATACTTCATTAAAAATGCAATCACTGCAGGTTGAATATTAAATACGCGTCAACAGTTGTCAATGCTCATGTGCTATTAAAATATTTGTAATTCTTTCTAGCATTTGTGTTGTTTTTGGGTTGTAATAGATTTCCCTTAGTTGTACTCCTTGAGTGCTACTACTTCGTGAACAATGATTATTATGATTACTTAATTATATATTTTTGTCGTTTAACGCCTTAACGGCCACAATCTTTTTTCGATCGTTACCAAAATTAATACTTAAACGTTTCATATAAAACTGAAGACGAAGTTTATTAATTGTAGAAATCTGTTTGGTCAGTCAGTAAAATATGTACTATTTAGTAATTCTTGTTCTGTAAATTATCTTTAACTTGAATACTAAGAGAGTTGCTCGTCATTTTGTTTTCAGCATTTACTAACCATCCCACACCTACGTATTCGATTTTGTAAATAAGTAATTATAATACTAAATATCACATATCCATCTAATAATCAAGTTTTATTTCTGTCGCAGCTACATAGAATTAGTTTAGCCACCTAAAAAATATTTTAGTTCTGTAATGCCCCAATGTTTGATTGGTCGATATCAACCTCGACAATTACATGTTTCATGTAAAATCTAAGTTAGTTAATGATTCAAAACTGACTAGAAGTGAGGGTTTAGAAGGCGTAAAAGTGTCATTAGAAAATATCTCCGTCATTATGAGTCAAATAGTTTTGATAGGTAATGTTCTGGTTTTATACAATTGTTAGTGTGCCCATTTTTCTTAAACTTGTATAAACGATTTATTTCTGTTTTAGGGTCTTCGGCCTCAGCTAATCCTCGGTCCTACCCATGCGATGGACATTTAAGCCATTTATATCACAAATTCCCTCCAACTCTTTACATGGAGCTCCAACTCTGAAGAATTTGGGAAGTTGGGAAACCAGCTTAATTTACTCATATCTTAAGCGGAGGACTGTTTCTAGCTAGGCACAAATTTTAAATTCCAACGAGGGTCCACTGTACCCTACAGTAAATATGTTGAACTCTCCATTCTTGCGAGAAGAGTCGGAAGTTGGAGCTGATAAGTGCGCCACCTACAGGAGTAGGGAGAGAGCTGATTAACATATGTTATCTAGAGGCTGATAGATTAATTAGAGGGATATAGGTGTTGGGAGCAGGGACACGGACAATAAAAAGGAAAGCCAGCTGAGAAATGGCTGCCCTTGTTCCACCACTGGGGGCGGACCAGTTCCAACATCTCGCTAATTTGGTATTTACTCCGTGTCATATCTCTTACAGGAGTTACCTTCATATAAAAGTACTAAAGTATTTTCAAGGAGATGAGTATAAATAATTAAATATTTGTTCATCCCGAATTATTAAAGTATTACAACTACAAGCTACCGGAGTACTGGCAGCGAAAAACAAAATGCCTAAGGACAGGACTTGGATTGTTAATCGAGTAACCTACACATTTCATTAAAAAAAAAAACTGCCTAAATTGAGAATTCATTCTTAGCTAAGAGTGTCAAAAAGTAATTAATCAATTTTCACATCGAATTTTTGAGGGATAATTACAAATTAAAAAAGTCCGTCACGCAGGGGCTGCGTAAACTAAGCAGATTCCCCACGTGAAGTTTTACAATAGAGAAACTGCCTACTAATAACGGCAGTAGTAACGAATTTCTACAACAATTCACGATGGACGAACAGTTACGGAAACGGCCGAACTAACTTTCGGCGGAAAGTCCCGAATATGGCCGACTTCTGCCGACCACTCACACAATACAAATGCAATTATCTCGGTTAATATTCAAGATACAGACTAAATGTATAGAACAATATTTATAGTAAATTTAATTTGCAATAAGATTGATTTTATACAATTTCGATCCGAGAGAAATCTCCATACGAGAGACGAACAGTTACGGAAACGGCCAAACTAGCTTTTGGCGGGAAACTCACTCGCCCGTTAACTGCCCACATTTAATAAAAATGCAAAATAAAAATATCTCGGTTAATATTCAAGATAGAGAATAAATGTATAGACCAATATTTATAGTAAATTTAATTTGCAATAAGATTGGTTCTATACAAATTTTTGATCCGACGGAAATATTTTGAATTTTCGAAAATCCCCACCTCTAACCCCCCCCCTCCGGGATATATATATATATATATATATATATATATATATATATATAATTTGGAATGTACCTCATTTTCGTCATCTCCTGGGTAGGATCGATGGACATTTGAAGAAATGTATCGAAAATCGCGTCATGAGTACGACCTCAATAGCTGATTTCCCTTAAGGGAAATCTGCTAATAGAACTACAGAAGTACCCCATAAAAATTGCTTCATAAATGACATGTAAGGTGTATATCGCTACTAGTAGAACACACAAAATAAATAAGATTTTATGAAATTCCACACACATGACATGATATCATGTTGTGTTCATTTCTACTTCAGTTAGTGCTCTCAATGGACAAAACTTGAAGTTTACACTGGACTATAGATGTTTAGTGATATACACAAGTGCAAGAGTGGGATTTCTTGATGTATAGAACAACAATCGTAGGATAATGGCTCTTAATATAGGATATAGCTGCGACTGTTCCATGGAACAGTCTCTAACTCACTCTCCTATGATTAAATAAAAATTTTTAATTTACTTGAAACTTATAAACCTTGTTTATTGTGATTAATATAAATTTTCTACTTTTCTCCCTTATTAACTTAGATTAGGACCTTTTCTAATCTTGAGAACATGTTCATTCCCGTATCGTGAAATTATCTGTTTTAAAGTATTTGGCTTTCCTTGTAGAAATGATAGAGGTTTTATGTAAAATTGTGGTGTATATATGATATTACCGTTTGTTTTTTATTGGATATTTGTTCTATCTGTGCTAAAACAAAATATATATTTGGAACGAAATAAGTAAAACGGAAACAGTCTGAAGTGTACGATTAAAGTAAATAAGAAATATTTAACTTCGTTTTCCTAAAGTTTTGAGAATAACAATCACAATTACAATAGAAGAATTACAATTATAATAGAGGAATAGAAAAAACCTATATATGGGTTTAAAATTCCATTAACGTCCGTCTGAAGGACGAACATAATATTAGGAAATTGACTATTGTATCTCATTTTTAGTACCATTATATTTAAAGGCATAAAAGCATTCTGAATCAATTATAATGCAGTATTTGTACAGTAGACTTAGTAACTGCTCTCCTACATCTCTTAAGTCGTCAAATTGCTAAAATAAGAGATTGCAGACGTTAGTCATACGAATTAATGCCCTAGAGACTTGCTAGACCACGTACATTGGGGATCTAAAGGTGAAGGATTTGACAGATGTTGAGTGCTCTACCATCTGCCATCCTATCTGCACATTTTATGTGTTCCATTAAATAGATGATTAATTAGCAGATTTTACTTACGGAAATCAGCTTTAGGGTTTTCTTTCACGACGCTGTTTTCGCAATCGATCCTTCCTTTAAATGACCACACATCAAAAAGATATATATTATACTGTTGTGATGAATATTGACAGAAACCAGTGATTGGAACACAGGTAAATTCACAATAACTATGTTGCTAATAGCTATTTTTTAGATAATCAATACTAAATGTTTTTAAGTTTTCTATGTATCTTCCATTGATTCGTGTTGTGTGATGCCATGGATTTCTATTGCAATGGTTTGAGTTTGGGTAACAATTTTATGTTGCAAATTTAATAATACTTATAATAAACTAATTATACGCCCAGTCCTTAGGAAAAAAAAAACTACTTTTGAATAATGGTTGTGAAAGGAGTTTACTTAAACTCCGAAAATATGATACATAAAATAGTTATGGATGACCACGGGTCAAAGCTACCCGTTAGCTCACATGTCTAGTTCTCGTACATCAGAATGGACTTGGTTAAGGGTTTATGAACCCCTCATGTTCAAAGTCTAATATATTTTCCTAGATGTTAAGTCTCGAGAAGAACGCGGGTTTGACAATACTCCTTCTTTCAGCGAACTGGTTTTTGAACGGAGGAAACGGTAGCTCCTGGGAATCTTCGGAAGGAGCTTTCTACTTTCGGAAAAGATATGGAACTCGCACCCGACTTGTTTTCCTCCATCTTATCCTTTTTTCTCGCACCCGAGAGCAGTTACGTCATCTTCATATGTAAGGAATTTGCTCTTCTTGCTCGTGCTCACCCCTTCTAGCTCGGATGATTCCCATAATACCTTTTCCAATAGCAGGTTGAACAGAATAGGAGTCACGCAGTCACGTCTTCTCGAACCCTGACGTAACGTCGAGCCACCGCAACTAGACAGCGTGAGACATTGGTCTGTAAACTTGGTTGTGGATCTATACGTGAATGAATGTATAGAGACTGACACACTCGTATATATAGTCATCATTTATGTTCTCGTATTGACATTTAAAAGGCCTCATAATAGATTGGAGGCGAATAGAAACTAGCCGGAGCTATCAGATGGGAGTGAGTGACACGTCTAAGCTAAGATTGAATCATCCCCTCCCGAGACTACTGACTTGAGGAGGAGGGGACTAACCTTACAACATCCAAACCTAATCCCCTATTGACTCGAAGGACTTTAGCATATCGTAGGATCCCATCTCGTAGGATAACCTCTATCTACATACATAACCTCTCTCAATAAGCTCACCCTCCATCCTCTTCCTTGTTGGGTCTAAGCTCCTCTAACAAACACATTCCTATACCCCATATCCCGCCAATACCTGTGGATATTGTTATGAGAGAGACGGTCTTTACGCCTTCCCGGAACGGCCGATATGGCTTGTCGGGAAAACAATGAGATGCTGATAGGGTCCCCCCTGAATACATATTTAAGGAAACATTTTTGAACCCCTTCATCGATATGTACCGACACTCCAAGTTCCATCCCTTCCGAGAATGGGGTTATTTGTAAATATGGAAATTCGAAGAATTTTGGGCTTACACCAAAAGATTGAAATAATATGATCCAAATACTGTTTCAATCTCTTGAAATACAATAATAATAATATAAAAAGTCGAAAAATGTTCAATATACAATTTAATAAGAGAATATAACTATTGTGAACCGTTAAAAGGGAAGTTGTTAATTTCATCTTATAAATTGAGGTAAAAAAGCAAAATATTGCACTTCTACGTAAGTGTGACTTACAAACGATATAAGCATAAAAAATAAGTACTCTCGTTAAAAAGAGCAATACAACCTCTTACATATCCATCATTATATGTCATGGGTCTAAGAAGCGTCTTAAAATAAGAAAAATGGAAAAGTTACTCAACAAGAAAACTTTAACTTGCAGGAAGTCCAATAATGAAATCCAACGTCCTTAACATTCTAAAAACTATAGTCGATGAAACAATGTATAACAAATTGAACAATTTTGGTGATCAAAAGTGTATTTTTTAAAACTTTAAGTTTATTAAGAACAGCATTGTGGTAATTACTTTTTTAAAACAAAAAAAATTTAAAGAATAGCAAAATAACTTATTGATGTACAGTATCTGGAATTTATTTATTTTTGCATTACCGTACATCTCCCCAAAATGACAAGAACATACTCTCATAACTGAATATGGCTAGTAGCGTAAATATAACATAATTAGTAATAGCACTATGTAGTAATAGTAATATGATTTATCGAACTCCTATAGTTAGAATAGAACTTACTCCATTTTAAATCTTTTAGCGGAGTCGATGTCCTTGATCCTTAATATTAAAGCACATTCTTAAACACAGATGTAACTAATATGAAACTAAACATTAAACGGAGAACATCGGTTTACTAAAGGAAGCTGTAAACAAAATTAATATAAATTATGAAAAATTTAACAAGAATTATTAATTTAATTAAGAAATGCCCAGAATATTTTTATTTTTTTGAAGATTTTCTTCTTAAATGGCCTTTTTGTCATTGATCCTATGAATAAAGAAAGAATTAACGAAAATAATATGAATAGAAATGTTATATATTTCTTTTAAAGCAAAAAACTAAGGGTTTTAGAAAAAATATATTTTTTCTGTAATCGTTGAATAATGGTAACATTACTAAACTGAAATGAGTGAAGAAAGTGAAACATTTTGCAATAGAGTGAAGAAAGTGAATTGCCTTCTTAATTAGTAATAAGTATAAATTAAAAAATAATTTGAAGTTGGAAATTAAATGCTTTTAAATGTTTATGAACATTGTAAGAATTTATTTTAACAAAATAAATTGAAATGTGAATGAATTATTGGTGGAAATAATCAATATATTTTAAAATTTAAATATAATACTAATTTCCTTCCTTGTTTATAACCTGTACTTGTTTATAACCACTACTTCACAATCATCACTAGTTGTTTTATAACTATGCTTATAACCTTTCACAACCATGCTTATAACCTTCCAACAACATACCATAATCTTCACAACATCCTAATTTTGTTCATATTCTGGTTAGATCTGATCATGTATTACACGATTACAGAAAAAATTTAATATTACACTCGTGACGAAAGTAGAATTTACAACTCTCGTGAAATTACCACACTCGCTTCGCTCGTGTGGGTAAACGTTTCACTCGAGTTGTAAAATGATCTACTTTCGTCACTTGTATAATTAATAACTATTTAACATATTTCCGTAAGTTTCTATAAGTGCAACCAAAGAAAAAAACTTTGAAACCCTGGATTATTTTTTTTTAACCTCATTAATTACTCTGAGTTCTGAGTTATTTCTGACGACACCCCAATAAATTATCAGAGGATTTAGAGCACAGATAAGTGACTTCTTCTATCTTAAACGAATTCTACTGAGACCACATCCCATTTTACTGCAAACTCGGTGTTAAAATGACTTTCCACTAACCAATATTATGGAATCAATAAATAAGCATATGCTTAGAGAAAATAGATTCCACCCTGAGCAGTTTATCAGAATTTATTACTAGAACCGATTATAATGGTTTTAGCCGTGACATGAGTAAATCTTGAATTGCAGCTGGAAACTCACTGATAGATAAAAATAGCTATAAAATATATTTAAGTATTAAATTACTAATTATAATATCTAAACTGAGTTACTAATAAATTAGTAAATTAAGTATAATTACATTTTTACTTGGTGGTCATTTTTTTCAAGAACGCTGACCTTTACATGGTATTAAAATATATATATACCGACAACAAAAAATAAGACTATTTCTGAAAAGAAATCTGTAACAAAATTGAATAAATGTCTGTCGAAGTCGTAAAAACTACAGTTATAAAAGAAGCATAAGCAACACCAACTACTTTAAAGAAAAATAGTACACAGCTTTCCAGTCTATTTATTATGATTAAATTCCTAGTAGGGCTTAAGAGGCCATGTTTACAGTATCACTTGGGCGATTTACGACCTAACTAAAAATTAATATCAGACCTATTTATGCATCATAATCGATGAAGGCCGTTTTAACACGATCGTAAATGTGGCAAGGGCTTGACAGATTCCTTGCCGGTCTACATCTCTCCAAGACATTATTTTTCCCTTACTCGCCGGCTGGTTTTATGTTTCATCTGGCCGCATTATTATTTGACGAGAGAGAGAGAATGTGTGTGTGTGTGTGTGTGTGTGTGTGTGTGTGTGTGTGTGTGTGAGATAGAGAGAGAGAGAGCGACCACCTAGGGACCGGACGAGCACCTTGCACCAATGCAATGAGTGATTCACCCGTGGGAACACTTGGCGTTCCGAGACTTTAGATTTGCATAGTTTATCGCGGCTCAAATTATCTCCGACGCCCATCCTTCTAGACAATTATGGAGATTTTTTAATAACTGATCCCAACAGACAACTAATATCTGTATAGATACCTTTATTCTCCGGACGCCGAGAGGGTCAGCAACGTCAAAATAATAATTAAGAACAACCGAAAGGAATTGCTAGGCCCACCTCAGATATCTTACTCGAACATTTCAATTTGGAAACATCAACTGAAACATCAAATTAAAAATAATTATCCGTTATTTTAACTCTTTAAATGTTCTATAAAAATAACAAAATCAGGCTGTTAAGTATTTACAAGCTTCTGTGCCCTGTGATTCCTTCCTATTTAAAATACTCAAATAAACATTGTCCTGTCTTCATAAGCATTTCAAGTCATCACCAACTTCGCCTAGGCCTCATTTATGACTTCATCTTGACGTAGCGCTAAGTCGTCTGAGGGTTTCTAGTCTTTCCTACATTTATGTTCTCTGCTCATCTTGATAGCCCAGATGATGTAATGCTCGCCAAAAAAAGTCCAATGCTTTGGCATTGTTTGTAATGCTTTATCATTTCTGCAGCTCTTTTGGAATATTTTTTATATTGTAAAAAGAATACATATTCATTTAATATTTGGATAGCTAATGAATGGCTATAAAGCCAATTTAAATGAAACATGGGTGCTACCATGCCTAAGCATTCTTTTGGAAGTAATTCTTCAAAATTAGCTTTTTTTTTTAGCTTTTGTCAGCTCTAGTTCTGCTACTAAAAGTAGTAAAAGATTGTATTATAGATTTTATTTGGAATGGATTAGCATAAGCTGTATAAGTTATTCCTTGATCGTCCAATCCTCTATCCCGTTTTTTTATTGAGAGAGAGTGGATAATTCTTGGATAAGAAATGTATTTGGCGATATTTCGTAACCTAAAGGGTCCGCTTGTCTATTTTCATAATTTCCTAAGTAGGATTTGACTCATTTTGGGGTAATGTAAAAATTTGGATATCAATTTCGAAAAGACTAAGGTACATTTTCGGTTTGTGTGTCCTGTCAGGGGAGTTACGTTTTGAATAAACTATACTATAATTGAATAAAGTATATAAAATATTAATATAGTCTCTGACAATACTAATAATTATTGTCTGAGCTTATATTCACATTTTTGTGTAGTTTTTGATTAGGAATGAGCTGGTAATATAATTTGATCCGTCATCCTTACTTTCAGCTACATACAGACATTTTCTCAATTATGGGAATCAAATGGTAAATTTGGGATAGGTATTCTTTCTATAAGAAATTATGAAATGCTATGATCTGGACCAGGATCACTAATTAATAGAGTCACAATTTCACTAAACATACAATGTTCAAAGACATTGCTTCATAAGAAGCTATCTACGACAATTTTCCATAGGCATATTAAATGAAACTCCATATAAGTCTCTTTTTTTTACCTGTTCCTGTAAACAGTTTACAGTTTTTGTAGAGAGACGCGTAAGGTGAAGCACACGCATATCAATGAAGCTTACCACAAAGCCCACAACGGGCCCGTAAATAATACATAATGCTCCCCGAAGTAATCAGATATTCATGCTAAGAAGGTCCCCAGAGGTTGGAAGAGGGCTGGCTTTTGATTTTGCCAACTCTTTTGGGGGCGCGGGCGAAAGAAAGAAGAAGGCGCTGGTAGAGCCCAGCCTGCATAAGAGGGGTACAATCTGAATAGGAATTGAACATAAATAATAATACGTTCCTGGTTGGGGCCTAAAGGAAGTGAAGGAATCTACAAATTCTGACCTCTCGGCGCCAATATGGAGTCCAAGTGCAACTTTTACAGAAATTGCAACGATCGGCCAGAAGTACTTTTATATTTGCATGTAAGTTTAATTGTGAGAAAATTCTACTATTGCTAATTATGACGGGTTATCTACAGGCTTTCCTAGTATGGATTGGAGTCAGGTTTTTGAAAACAATAATTAAATATTGCAGCCATACTGGTAAATTTCAGGAATAATAACACGTTATTTACTTTGTTATGTTGTTGGGAGATGTCCTAGATGTTTTTTGGCAGGAAAAACAACTATAGAAGTAGTTCTCTTCTTCATCTTCTTCTCTTTGTGCCCCACTCCTTGGGAGAGTATTTTACTTCGCTCTGACTAGGAGTCCAGTTTTCTCGCTAACCGTCCTGTGTATTGCTACACTCTTTTTTAATGGCTGCTTCCCCCTAAGAGGAATCAGTTATTGAGGTTGTCGCATAACCCGATTTTCGAAACATGCCTCCAAATATATATATATTTGTAGAGAGAGAGAGAGAGAGAGAGAGAGAGAGAGAGAGAGAGAGAGAGAGAGAGAGAGAGAGAGAGAGACATGTTTCGAAAATCGGGTTATGCGACAACCTCAATAACTGATTCCTCTTAAGGGGAAGCAGCAGCCATTAAAAAAGAGTGTAGCAATATGGTAAATAAGCCATATATATATATATATATATATATATATATATATATATATATATATATAATTTTTGTGTGATTGCTACCAAATTCCATATTTAACGGATTCATGCAAGGAGGGATAGAAAATTATAATAGCTCTACTATTATGAGTTGGGACATAAACTACTATATTCATTTTATTTTGTATCCTTTTATTCTATTCAATTTTTTTTTCTCTAACTTCAATATTAACCAACATATTTGCATATTTAGCTTTTAATTCCATGTAAATCCAATCTCCTACCCATTTCGCATTAGGAATAACCCAATAATCACGCTCTGTCTTGTTTCAAGCCTAAATGCATTCAGAGAAGGGACAGAATAAAAAATTCAATCTATTATTAATTGCATCAAAAAAGATTATGTAATCAAATAATATGACTCCTATTTATGCAGTTTTCATTTTGAGGAAACATATTTCCCGCTCTCAACTTTTGATTAAATATGTTTTTTATGATGGGATAAATTCGAGAATTAGATGAGAAATTGAGTTATCTGCGTGGCATTGCTGCGGGTGGAAAACAAGTAAACTATTCCAGACCGCCTCCGTGACGGACAATTTTTCGGTAATTTCTCGTTAATTGTGGAAATACTAGTCAGTGGACATCTTGTTTCTGTTGATAAACATAGCTTCCTCGGTTGCTTTATTGCTAGTGATGAAGCAGGTCAACGGATATGGATTATACGTGATGATTTATTATAAAGTTGCCATAGTAATGATTCGCTGTAGAAGTTTTTTCAAGGATTCCCGAAGGACGGGACTCCACTGCTTGAGTTTTCCTGTCTACCTCTCCGAGACGTTAGCCTTATTAAATCACATTAAATTTTGAAGGAAACTAATCTTCCTCAATCAACAGCTCGTAACTGAGACGAGCCAAGGTTGTAAAATACGTTCGTAGCGTTTTTCCCTGGTAATTTCAATAAAAACTTCAGATTTTCGTAAATATTTATAAACAATTATATATGGCCCAATTTGATACATTTCATGTCGCCATCTTCTAGGTATTTTTTTAATTCTACTAGAACTTCTCAGATTTTTGCGCAATGACTCCTCTATGTGGGTTTTGCAGTTCTCGAGCGAATTAAACTGTTACCCGTTAAGAGAGTTTTGAAGGGCCCGAAATAAGTGAAAATCTGTGAAGGCAAGGTCTGGTGAATAAGATGGGTTGGGGATCACATCCAAACTTCAATAATGTCTTTCAGGTCTACACAGGACGGGTGTTATCCTGATGGAAAACTATGCCTTTGCTATTCTTTTACATTTTGAGCAAGCAGACCACTTAAAGACAAGGAATCTCGGTTGAAACTGGTGCATAAAAGCACCTTAGCTAATACCTTTTTAAGAATATGTAAACATTATTGTCCAAGTAAACATGACTTTATAAACACAGAGAGGACTAAATTGAAATATTGATAATCGCTATGAACACTTTATTTAGAGGTAAATTTATGTTTCGAGATTCCTAGCATCCATGACAAGAGGAGTATAACCTTTCAGATAATAACTTGAAACCGAAGCAGACATAGCTTCTACTAATAGTAATTGCATCTCTGCTTTTTTGAATTAGCCTTAAAGTAGTCTAGCATGTCTCATGAACATAAAAATACAACAATTTAAGAACAAAAAAAATAAATTAAAAACATTATTCTAAACCAAACAAAAATGACATAACCACCCAAATAAACGTGATCCATTATTGCTTATAGTGTCTATTGAAAAACAGGCCAGCAGTTACGTGGTTGCGAAAAGAAAACACCGAAGCGTTCTTTTTAATTCATTAATTCTTAAAAAAAACTAGTTACATACTAATTGTCTTTAATTTCACCGAAAATTTTGTGTAACTTATAAGTACTATACAATTTTTTTTTATTATTAGTGAAGCTATTAAAGGTTCTTATATTTGCTACTCCAACTTAAGCGTTACTGGTATACCGTTAAAACGTTTTTACATTTATGAAAATATTTCTGTTTTTTTTTTTTTATTTCTTCAAATGAACGAGAAGATTATGAAAATGAGCTCCGTTCATATATACATATTTGTGTTACGCTCTTGTGGCCAAAAAGTTTGGTTATCTTAGTCATTAGTTTCTGAATTTATTATTACTGAATGACTAATTAAGTAGAAAATTAAATGAGTAATTTGGGTTTATTTCTTAGTTTTCTAGAATCTTAGAACTAGATACCCTCCATCTAGAGTAATTTTGCACTCTTTCTCCCTATAATATGTTTCTATAAATGATCATTTGTTTACTGAATATAGTTAACTCTGTTTTAAGTAGAGTATAAGGATGTACGGAACCATACTTTTTCAATTGAATTCTGGAACATTACTTTCTATTCGATAATTAATATCCACAAATCCATGCCGTATATTGCCTTCTTCAATCGCCTTAATATTCTTCTCATGGTAAAAATAGAACAGTTAATGCGGGCTTATGTTGAGAGAGGGAGAGAGAGAAATGTATTAGTGGGAGAGAAATTGAAGACAAGTAGAGGTCAGGGAATGAGAGTGGTGAGGCGGAGGTGGGATCAAAGGGAAATACACCGCCTTCCAGATATAACAATCTAGGCGTACCACGATCTAGGATGCCCTCCGATATAGGTGGCTGTGAGAGATCCGATTCAATTTTTCTCTCCTCCCCCCCCCCTTGGGAATATAATAAACGTGTCCACGAATACGCTAAAGGGCAGGGATAAGATTTTTCGTCCCTGGTGGGGCCGCTCGTGATTTCTATTTTCACGCCCGATCCCACGGAGCAATTTTCTTTATTCTTTAGTTAAAGTATTCCCATGTATTTTTTTTGCATGAGTTTTTATTATTCAGGACAAAATCACAGTATAACTGTTATCATTGTGAAACAAAAGTAGAAATGGCATATCAAATAGGCATTTTAAATAACACTATTGTCAAGTCTGCCGGTAGATGACGTTCATATTGAATACTGCGTGTAAAACGCTAAGTTCGTGGTTGAAACATTCAGACAGCAGGTTGTGTTGGAAGAAGTAGAAAAACTCTTGTATAGGGCTCTAGAAAAATTCAAAGAAATTCATGTTTATCAAAAATCTGTCATTTCATGCTCTCATTAAAAGGCGTTATAATAATAGAGAATTTCTAATTAAAGAATAACTTTCAATTTTAAGAATTCCAATTTGTTTCCCAGAGATTCTTTTTTATTCTATCACCACATCCTCGTTGCTTAGTTGTTGTTTCGTTGGTTCCTTCCTTGCTGCCTTACTCCACTGAATTTGACAAAGCAAATCACTGAGAATAGCTTTGATAGATCTCTCTGTAACGAATAAAGTTCTCCCGTCCCAATTAAACTAGCGTAAAGTGGACGCTAATAAATAATAATAAGGATAATTGGGTTAGCTATAGGATGTGACCATATTCTAGTGGGGTTCAGAGGGTAGAAAATTGAAATTTCAAAATAACTTCTTTACTATTAGTTGGGCCTATACATGTAAATACGTGAGTGACGGCGTCACCAATTAATCTCTTATTTACCGCCCACTTCTACTAATCGGACTTATTTTAGCCTGTTAGCACTCTAGTGGTCGCACTTTTTGTGTTATCGTGCCCAAACCGGATATATAATCAATCCCTTTATGTAAAAAGAAAGATCAAGTTTCTTAACGGCTGAAATCGGACCAGGAAAGCTAGGTTTATAAGGGCAGGATTTTCAAAATTCGAAATATGTCCGTTGTTGTACGTCGGGTCGAAAAGTTGTATAGGTCCAATCTTGTTGTAATTTTAATTGTTTGTATTTCTCTAATATGAATATTAACCGAGATATTTTGAATTTGAGTTTTCAGCCTTCAGTGAACCCTCACTCCTACTCATGTCATAATTACAATAATCAGTTATATCTTGAACCTCTTTATTCTAAGATTAAATAACAAATGTTTTAATGAGACCTTTGTTATTGGAGACACACACGAATAGTACGGTGGCGTCATCAATTAAGGTTTTACCCTCTTGTCTCGAAAAAGCTTATTTTATCTATAAAATACTCGACATATAACTGTTTCAGTCAATACTAAAGTTCATATTTGTATATTGTCAGAAATCGCACCTGGAATAAGGGGGGTTTAGAGGGGAGAGATTCGAAAATTCCAAATATCTCTTATTATGAGTTGTGTCGAAAAATGTTATAGAATCAATTGTTAAGCTATTGATACTCTATAATTGTTGTTCTATTTATTTTTTTGGTATGTCAAGTATTAAGCGAGTAATACGTACTTCCTGGGTTTCAATCAGAGTATGTGGTGAGATATAACTAATGTGCCATTCCAGCACGTGGAAAATCTGCTTAATTTACGTGTTAGACATTTTGGAAATAGAGGACATATGGAGGGATGTGACCAGCAGTGTGTATTGTCAGATCGCGGTGGAGTTATTTTTTTACCCCCATTTTTTTTCGGTGTTGGGGTAGTAGAGGAGAAGGCCGATGAGCTGGAAGTGTAAACAGGGAGGACAGTGACACTGGACGGAGGCATTGTCGGGACACAAGAGCGAATCGGGGGAGTACGTGCTCCATGGCCCGATCTGCCAACGGCTATGGGCTCGCGTTCCTCGGCGTGTGTCATCAGGATAGGCTACCGCTATAGTCTACCGGGAATACACTAGTCGGGATATCTGAGGCAGACAGCATGGCTACCTCCCATCTCGTTACTTCCGCTTCGTTTTGACCAGATTCCCATCGAAGAATACCAGCTATTCAGATTGTAGTCATAAAGGGATTATCGGAAATTTCTTTAATTATCAATCCATCCCGGGAGATGACGAAAAGTCCGCCATGCAAGGGCTGCGTTAACAAAGCAGATTTCTCACATACTGCAATGACTCAATACTGATCTCATCTCATCATATATTCTCTGTTTCTACATAAACATCCGATTAAAAGTGGGTTTTTTTTGAAGTCTGAAAGGAAAACGTACGAACAACTCGCTTAAGATCTAAGGAGGATCAATGCTAGAACCAGATACATTCAATAATGCTTTACAATCCGACTTATAAAATCGGAGATATTTTGAATTTTCCAAATTCCCCCTCCGGTTTCAGCTGTTGACAAGATTAAACTATCATTTTACATAAAAGATTAAATATGGAGTTTTGGTAACGATCGAAAAAAATGGCTACATATATGGGTGGGATCGATAGGGCTCAGGTTAGCCATAGTGGCGAGGTCGATTCCCGCCAGGGCAATAGGAATTTATTTAGTGGCGAACTCATTAAATAAAATCCTCAGTCCCACTCTGGCTAGAAAAGAGATGGTAGTAAAATGTGGAGGTTAAGAAATAACAATAATAGTAGCATCATGTACATTTGTCGAAAATCGCAACATGAGTACATCCTCAATAGGTAATTTCCCTTAAGAAATCTGCTAAAATGAGGTCCGATATATTTTTTAACACTCTATTGGTCGTAAACTTTCGAAAAGCATTTGTGAAATTCAATATTTAAACGTTTTATGTTATACTCAAGTTCATTAATAGCTGATATTAAGCCAAGTGGAAGGGGGAGGGGAATCAAAAATTGTATATATTCCATAATTATTTTTCGGTCCAAAAAATGATATATGACCAATCTTGTTGTAAACTTAATTTCCTACAATTGTTACTCTACGCAGGTTTTCTGTAACTCTAATATTAACCCAGATATTTGTAATGTTTAGTTTTCATCATTCAGTAAGCTCCCACTCTTACTTATTTCATGCTAGCAATGATCCAATATATAAATCAAAATTTTATTCCAAGTGTTAAGTTGATTGCCGATTAGTGACAAAATATGTAAGGCAATTTTTTTGTAATAAAGGACACAGAGAAATTGACGTACTGAGGAACCGAGGTCCTCTAAATTTCAAAATTTTATAGAACCAATCTTCAACAGGTCTGATAAAATATTTTTCTCATCGGCTTGTTTGAATCATGTTTTTCTATCAAATCATCAAAGTATATTTTTAGCTCAATATGCTTATAATGTTATATTAACTGTGAAACGTTCCAAAACGTAGCCCCAGTAGGGGTAAAGATAAAAAGAGATGATGGTCTGTAAAATGCCAAATTGAGCGACAATATATGAGTTATTTTGCAATTTAAAAAAAAAAAAAAAAAAAAAAAAAAAAAAAAAAAAAAAAAATTCCAGTGTTATTTAATTTTGAAGTCATCGACTAAATGTTTCTGAGCACCCCTCTACACTTTCACTCCCCCCTCCACATTGCAGAATAAGACGAATTTCGCATTTGCAGAAGTAACTACTAATTTTTAATAAGATTCCAAATTTTGCGAACACTGTGATGAAACTATAAGAGTTCTCGTTGAATATTACGGGTCCAAAACAAATGATCTTTCTATCCTTAGCGAGATCAAATAAGCGGTAAATAGATTTAATCGGAGCAGAAGATAAGATACAATTTTCCTTTTTTTTTTTTTTAATAGAGACATTCCAACGATAATTCTATTGATCAATAATTTCAGGTTATTAATTTAATTACTTGTATTTCGAGCCTTTCAATCTGATTGGAGTCGAATGGGAATTAAGCATGCTTTAAGCACCGGCACAGGCTAATTTAAACACTGTGTAAACAAATTGTCTGCCATTTTTCATCACGGATTGTGACAAAAATAATTTGCAATCTTAATTATTTGTTATTGGCCGAGCCTTTGATGAGAGGCGTCCGAAGCCACATCTTCCAATTAGCCTCTCTCCAATGCCATCCCTGCCATTTCGAAACACTCATTACTCCCTAAGTAGTATTATCAAACATAATTTCCTTCCACTCCGATCAAATAACCCTTATCTAGGAAAATAATTTCTTGCCGAGTATACGATTTTAAGCAGTATAAGGTTTTCCTCGTTGTCATTGCAAATTTGCAAGGTTTTCGTTATTACACATAATCTTGTTCAGATCTAAAAAAAAAAAAAAAAAAAAAAAAAAAAAAAAAAAAAAAAAAAAAAAAAAAAAAATCACGCTATTATTTAATAAGCTGCTAAACAGCTGTTATTAATTTTTTTTTACAGCTGTTCAAATTAATTATTGCTAATGCCTACACTTTCTAAAAGTTTTGATCAATGTAAAAAGTGTAGAGTTCTTCATTGCTAAAATTAATATTTATTATTTTTAAATAAAATAAAATTCAAATTTTTGCCAATTTTGTATTGGCCATTCAACATATTTTTCTTAATAAATTCTCTTTAGGAGTTCTAGTTATAACACTCACATCACAAAAGGAGTCAAACATCCTACACTGAGAGCAATGCAATGCCTGTTACACAAGGGCGAGGAGAACTAGAATCAGCTGTTTGTATACCGATGATTTTAAATCACAAAATATAGTTCGAATATAAATTTTGTTAATCCTAGCGATATTTTTTCTAGAATTACACAAATGTCTCATAAATAATTAAATCAAATTAAAAAGTATTGAGGTATAGGAATAAATAGTTCCCATACATTTTTCCGTTATCCACACCATTAGTATTTGTGATAATAGTGCACCATCATCAAGCAATCCAGGCTGTGTTCCAAAAAAAGAAAATGAACAGTAAGACAATAGGTTTTCTTTATTGTCCGTGGTCATCAAGACCCTGTAATATGACCACTAAATAATTTATTAAAAATAATTCAAACTAATTAATTGACAGTAGTAATGTCATATTTTTAATAATTCACTCTTCTATGCAAATATGAAAACAATTGAACAAATCCTGAATTCGAGGAAATTGGATGTCTAATAGATAGCATGGGTACTGCTATTTAGATCAGGGTGATAAAGTGATTGAATAAATACCAATTTGTCTTTTTGCATTCGTCAAAAGAGAAATTAGAGTATCATATTCTTTTAGCTTAAAATCTTTGTTAAATAAATCATATAGTTTTTTTTTTATCCGTAAAGAAATACATTTTTTGTCCGTGAGTAGTTGCAGTAAAAGTATAAAATTCTGGAAACTTCTGACTTTCAGATCATCAAAATGAGTATTCGTAGAGAAGCAATGCTATAGTGGAATTGTAATTCTACTTTAGTATCGTATTAGTTATTATAGTAGGTATTACTAACCCTAAAATGTGTTAATTCTTCAGTTGAGCTCGGAGCAAATTACTTTAGTTTATACCAGTTCAGTTCACCTTCAGATAATGAACCAGGCTAACTACATGCTTGAAGATGTATCTTCCATCAAAACCAGCTGGTCACTTTTATTTTTTTAACGTCTCCTCGTCAGCTGTTTAAATAGCCTCTCTTAATACTATTATAGGCCTAACATTCCCTTTAATGAACCATGTAACGAACGATTGGAAGGAAAGACTAGTTTAGGCGCTGATTCACACACATGGGCTCATATTTTTTTTTTGTTCTCGTATGTCGTCATACGCCCTCACCTTTCCTAGCAGAGTGAAAGTCCGCCTCCTTGACTCAAGACAGACTCGAGGGCCATCTGGCGGATTGGGTCGGAACTTATTGCCTTTTCCGTGGGATAGAGATGTACCTTCAACGGCCGGTCTTGCACAAACCTCTTGCCGAACTGACCTATTGAAGGTAGCGGTATCGCAATTAGAGTTCGGCCGATCGGTTGGACACCAGCGGTAGCCCTTGGCGACCAGATCACGTACGACCGCAACCCCTGCTCCAAGGATCATTACAAGTCGTCCGAGAACAACTACAGGCCAAAGGAAGTCTTCCACTCTCCAACACGACACAACATTGGATCTCTCCTCAAATGCGTATCTGAAAGGGAATTCAAGATGTCGCGTATCCATTAAATATTTTGGCACAATGTGAGAAAGTTTAACCTAAACTTAGTCCTTTCCTACCAAAAACATTTCCTATAGCATGATCTCATTCTCAAGTGTAACCCGATAGTCTCCCTAACATGCTTATCTATCTACATAACTTTTCAAACTTTCATGGTATTTAAGTGATTGAGCACTTAACTAGAAATTGATTACTATATAAAATGTTTTTAATTAACATACAATACATCATTCATTACATGCTCCAAGCAATTCATTATTAATCTAAAAACTAATAACCACCTCTGCAGTGAGTATAGTTAGTATAAGTCAATTGACAATTTCGCAAGAATAAATATTTCAACTGGGAATTTTAAAGCAGATATATAGAATGCTATATTCACCGTCGGATATGCCAGGTTAATGTTCTAGCAAAAATAGTTTACCCTCGAAAAATGAATATAGGATACTCACTCTTGCCATACCTGTTGTTGTTAAATAGTTTTCACTGATCAACTATTCTATAGTTAACCCATACAAAAATAAGAAACTATCGTACGACAATTAACGTACAAAAAAATGTTTGTTAACCAAGGTTAATACAAATACAAAAACATTTAAAATTTGCTCCATTTACAGGTTATACATGTACAATAATAAATACTCAGAAATAAATATTTTGGACTTCATGCTCCATAACATATTTTGATTATTGCAATATATAATCTAAACACTATACGTACATAGCATTTCTGCCTAATCTACTTCCACTATATTAGAAGTACAAATAGTGTAATATACAGACGAATTTACATTTTAAGTTCTACGTAAATCATTTTATTGGTCGAAAATAAGATTTCTACATATCTTATTTAAACGTTATATGTAAGAACAAATATCGAGTTCATTAATGGTTGAAATCGGACAAGTGGAAGGGGGTTTGGAGGGAGGAATTTCGATCTCCGTTGTTATATGTCGGATCGAAAAATTGTATATAATCAATCATATTGTAAATTTAGTTGTCTATAAATATTGTTAAATGCATATTACAACCATCCATCATTATTAACCGAGATGTTTACATTGTTTTAGTTTTACAGCCTTCTGTAAACTCCCGCTTCCTCCTACGCATGTCATATTAGCAATAAGCTGTTATATCATGAACCACTTTATTCGAAACTTAAATACCAAATATTGTCGGCATTGAACTTTTAATGTTTAAGATACAAGCAAATACGTAGTGTGGTGGTGTCATCAGTTAAGATTTTCCTTTCTTGGATCGAAAATGTTTATTTGATTTATGCCATACTCAATATTTAACAGTTTAATCCAACTCTATTGGTCACTTTCGTTTTATATATATATATACAAAAATGAATGTTTATTATGCTCATCTGTATGTCCTTCATAGAATCGTAAACGGCTGAACCGAATTGTATGAAACTTGGTATGTATATTACTACTAAAACAGGTTAGGTTTCTGGCTTTATTAATATTCTCTGAGACGAACAGGAGTGGGGGTTATAAGGGAAGCCTGAAATTAAAAATAGCGATATTTCGCCTCCTTTTGTTTTCTCGGCAAATATGCACTGAACAAAAGTTGTTTATTTTGTTATTTAGAGTAACTTTTGTAATAAACACTTCTGTCGTATACTGAAGTATAAATGAGTTATACGCTAAAAACTATAACGGGAGTCAACAATTTTATAAGGCACAACAGACTCAACCGAACTAAACGAAACTCCGTATGTGATTTGGTATTAACACCTCCCTGACTTATAAGCTATATTAAAATTTCGAGGTACGAACAAGAGTGGGGGTTGTAAGGGAGGTCTGAAATTAAATATAGCAATGTTTCATTTCGTATTGGTTTTTCGGCAATTAGACACAAAACAAAAGTTGTTTATTCTAGCAGGTTTCCCTTAAGGGGAAATCAGCTATTGAGGTCGTACTCATGATGCGATTTTTTGGTATTTAAAGTAACTTTTGATATATGCACTTTTTCCGTATAACGGAGTATAAATGAGGTAAACAAGGAAAACTATAGAAGGGGTAACAAGGTCATAGAACACGAAAAACTAAATCGAAATCAACGAAACTCCGTATTTTTGATTATAAGCTATATTAACATTTTTAGAAACGAACAGGAGTGAGGATTCTTAGGGAGGCATGAAATGAAAAATCGTCATATTTAGTTTCCTTTTGTTTGTTTTTTTGGCGAACCTGCGCATGACAAAAGATGTTTAATTTGACAATAAGAGTAACTTTTGTTTCATACATCTTTATCGTAATTTTTAAAGTATGTAATTTGCATAGACGTTTTTTTTTATATATAAAAAAGATATATACACAGTGAACGGGTAATATAAAAATAGTTTGTATTTTGTAGAATAAAGTGCATAACAAATGCTTTTATTGTTAACATTTCCCCAGCACACCGGACTAGGGTGTAAATCCTAAGCATTGAGATATTGAGATTTAAATGTAAAAATATTGTACAAAGTAAAGCCCCCAAAAAATACATAAATTCCCGGTCGAAGTCGGGTAACTTAGCTAGTATATAATATTTTCTACTGGTATTACGCAGTGCTCACTTGGTATCAACTCTGTTCTGAACAAAGTCACGGAAATATTTCCATCGTATTTGAATGCCAAAATGAATTATATTTTGGTTTTCATTTAAAATGTTTAAGTAAACTTCAGTTAAGTATCCCCAACTAGCTATTTGGAAAAAATAGGCTTGTTGATTACTTGAGTGAATTTTAGTTGGACAACCTGTTAATAGTGTGAAAAATGGACGAGAGAAAATATATAAATGGGTGTCCGATTTATTGTTCAGGAGTTCTCTTTGTTATCACGGTTATCAATAGATGGCGTTGCCACTGCAATACTCGACAGGGAAATAAGTGTTGGATAGGATGCATTTGCTGAATATACTGGGAACATGCCGTTATCAGTCACAGGTAAGTAGTGACAGGTAACTTATAGAATGTGGACAGCCAGTTAGGAGGTGCTTGTATTATGTTAAGTAGTACTGGGCCGATGTCACAGGTCAGCCGGCAAATAACTGCTACCAGTATAGATAAATCTGTTACCGCTACCTTCACTCTACTACCGGTAATATATGACTTTCTCCTATCATAAACCTGTTCATTTTAAAAGTTTTAATCAATTCACGCCCAATAAAATTTCAGAAAATCCGTTACTTGCCTAAGAGTACACGTGAATTTAAACCATTATTGTAATATTTTAATATAAAACAAAAAACGTCAGCAATATATAAGCATATACAGTAAAATCATCTTTCTTGTTGACCACAATTAAAGGTCAATGATGGGGTCAGTTGGTCATATAATTCAAGGGTGGTAACGCGTTGTCGCTAGTTACTTATTAATACATTGTATTTAAAATTATTATCCGAAAACTTTGATCAAGGTATACTAAATAACTGTTATCAAGAAATATCATTAATATCGTGATTAAAAGGTTCATTGATCTTACAGTGTAAAAACATACCAGAACAAAATTGAATGAGATGCTACAGTACTTTTTTCTTTCTATTATTACATTTAAACAATTCACTTATTATTCAACTACCAATCTATTACAAAAACTTTTCAATGTTGATGTTTCAGTTATTGAAAAGTCATTTGGAAACATAGAATAATTTATTTTTCGAAATCAAATTCATTTAGATCTTGAGTGGTTTCTTATAGTATTGATTTAGGAAGCGGCAAATATAACTGAATAAACTGAACTTTTAAGCAACGTGGTTGATTGGCCTCTCTACTAAATTTAAAATTCCACAAGACAAATACATCTTTTTATTTTTTGGTACGAAGTTGGCCTTTATGAGGACACCCTGTATTTAACAATATTTCAGTTCTTATTACTTTCTTTTTGTAAAGAAATGTTACCTCTTTTAGTGATCTAGCTGGATGGTATGCGGGATTTCGAGA
Source organism: Riptortus pedestris (assembly GCA_019009955.1). Taxonomy (NCBI): domain Eukaryota; kingdom Metazoa; phylum Arthropoda; class Insecta; order Hemiptera; family Alydidae; genus Riptortus; species Riptortus pedestris. The sequence continues at coordinate 212,443,454 of CM032228.1, read as the reverse complement.
GATAGATCTCATCATTAATGCCTCATGATGTAATCATATATGCGCTTAAACTCAAAAAAGCAACTCTGTAGTTTGAGCTGATAGAGCTCTGGTGATAAGGGTATCCATCAATAGATGGTTCTGCTGAAGAAATAATGTTACTTGGGAAAGGGGGTGCATTATGCAAAAACATCCTGAAAATGAAAGTTCACCATCCAGCTCAATTGAAATGTATGAAGACTATTTACAGAAACTCTACTTGTAGCGTATTATCGGGTTGCGGTACACATCCATCCTGAAATACTTTTCTATAAACACATATGAATATGATATGAAACACTTAATAGGATGTGTTACGAAGCCAATCTAATCACCATACTGATTGTTCAGAGAATCTAGAAGTTACTTCCTTACGGCAGCCAATTCCGAAGTAATGAATGATTTCGTGAACTTTGAGTTTTCCACTTACAAGTCATTTACGTAAGGTAATTTCGTATTGTTTAGATGGTTATACAAGGCGATCAATAACTTTAATAGCACTAAATCGGAATTATCATATAACAATAAATCTACACCTGAAATATAGTTTTGTGAGTGAGTGTGAATTTTAAAATATCACAAATTACCGTCGACTTAGTAGGATCGGCAGACATTTGAGGAAGGTTACACGTTTTTCAAAAAATAAAAAAATAACCTAAGCAGATTTCCCACATGCTGCTATAACACATTTGTGAACTAATTTCTCCACATATTCTCAATTTAACACGTTAATCGCCATGTCAGTCATATGTGTCTGACGCTAAGGGGTTCTACATGAGCCATGTCAGGCATATATGTCTGACGTACGCGATTTGGTAGAAGGCCACGTCAATCACAGATGTCTGACACAAACGATACATTTGCATTATGTTTCGAAAGCTTGGCAAGAACAAAACTTTCTTGGCTTACTACAAACAATAAAATGAAATAAACATAGTTATATAATAGTATATTGTTTCAGTTGAAAAAATCTTTTTGAAAAAAATTGTTGTGAAATATTTTCTGATATTATCGTGGCGATTAACGTGTTAAATGAAAAAAATCCGAAGAGTAGAAGGGGGAAGAGGTTTACAACAAAAAAGAAGGAATAACTCGTCCAATATTCGAGTTACGAAAAAATGCATAGAACAACAATTGTCGAGCAATATTTTTTACAAGTTTGGGATTATAATATTTTAGGATCCAACTCATAATAATGGAGATATTTTAAATTTTCATAATTTCCCTTCTAAATCCCCACTCCCACTGGTCTGATTCCACCCATTAACGAAAATGATCTTACTTTTTACAGGAAACGATTAAATAACGAGTTTGGTAACGATCATATAAAAATGGCAATCACTAGAGGGTTGTCAGACAAATTTATATATACAGTTTTGAATAGACCTCATTTTCAACCTTCTTCTTGGTAGGATTGAGGGACATTTGAGAAACGTTTTTGACGTACAACCTCAACAGCTGATTTCCCTTAAGAGGTGCATGTGGTTCCAGGTTAGATTTTTATCCATTCCCCTGGTGTGTTGTTGGCACCGTGAGGCAATTGAGTAGCTCCTTTCATTTAAGAAAGAAAGAACCTTTATTGAGATGAACACTGTAGATAGCCACCATTGGAGTACTTGACTCCGTTAAAACCAGACGGCCTTCATAGGCAAGTGAGTCAATTGATCGTAGCACATCTCCGCAAAGGAAATTAATTATTGAGGTTGTACTCATGACGCGATTTTGACAAATTTCTTCAAATGCCCATCGATCCTACCTAGAAGATGACGTGAAATGAGGTCCGTTCAATATTATAAATCCTAAGATATAATAATCCTAGGATATAATAATCCTTTATTTGCTCATTTATAAAAATTTACACTTAATATTTACATATTTTGTACATAGAAAATAACAATGAAAATACAGGTATTATATGCAGACATTATTGAACGTTTGAGCAAAATCAGCGTTAGCTGAGGATTTTTGAGTTCGAAAATGTCCTAACTATATATATGTCTGCTCCCACTCTAGCGTTCACAATATTTGTCTCATCGTTATAAAACTTGATATTTAATCGTTTTATGTAAAAAGAATGAGGAGGGGGGGATTCAGAAATATCTCTGTTATTATATATCGGATCAAAAAACTATATATGACTAAACTTATTGCAAATTTAATGTTCTATAAATTCTTCTATATTTTCTATACATATTTTCAATATCATGAATATTAACCGAGATATATGGATTTTGTATTTGTCGGTGTTATCCAGTAAACTCCCTCCTGCATATGTGATATCAACACTAAGTTGTTATTTCATCCAAATTAATTCATTCCAAATATGGTTTTCATTGAACTTTTACTTTGTGAGATGCATGCAAGTATGCTGTCATGAATTAAGGTTTTTCGTTCTTAATTCAAAAATGTTAATTTTACCATACTCTATATTTAATCGTTTCAGTCAACACCGAATATCGTATTTGCAATTGTCTGAAATCGGATTGAAATAGTTGGTGTTTAGAGAGGGAATTTGGAAATTCAAAATATTTTCATTATTATAAGTCGGATCCTAAAATGTTATAATCGAAAAATATAACCAATCTTGTTAAGCTATTGATGTTCAACAATTGTTATTCTATGAATATTTTCGTAACTGAAGGATTAAGACAGTTATTTGCAGTTTCCTGTTTTCCGCCCTCAGTAACCCCACTCATCGTTTTTTTTGCATATAAATAGAGAATATGTGATGAGAGGAGATCACAATTGTGCTTTGCCAGCACGTGGGATATCTGCTTAGTTTACGCAGCCCCTGCTTGACGAACTTTTTATGTTATATTATTATATATTTTGGTTTGATTTGGCTGTCTTGGTCCTTGTTCAGCCACCTGTGCCAAAGATACAACAACATCCGTGATAAATATATTATCATTTATAGCTTCCATTTTCTTTTTTTCTTTTGAGCCTGCTATATCTCAGTATCAAAATAATAGTCCTAAAATAACAGGTCCATAGGGGGAAAAAAACTACAAACTAAATTTCCCAGCTCGTGAAAACCATTAAATCCCAGCCTGCAACCTTGGGAATAGACTACCACCTCTCGGCCATTTACAGACTGACATAAATAGTTACTATGTCGGAGCGAGCGTCTCTAGAACCTCCATTATTGAATTATCTAAATCGAAGTGAGGGGTTGCCACCCTCTAATCAGGGTCCGGCTTTAATCCACTCCATCTTCTCATGCTCAATCAACATTTAATTAAAATCGCTCTTGAAAAAAAGAGAAAAAAATTCGGATGGGATCACAGTTCATTTTCTTCTTTCGTCTAAAAATTCTCGTTATTACACCGATGCTCCGGGAACAGGACTAATACATGAAAAATTTCAACTTGGAGGTTGATTTATGTTGATTTTCTACGAGAGCTACACTTTGAACGCCTGGAAAGACTTTTATGTTATCACCTAATAAATCACCTCACAAGCATACGTATGCTATCACTACATTTTGTCTATAATTATCGAAAACGGGCAAGGTTGGTACTTCTCCGTGCTTGGGACAATAAATTACATTTACAACTAAGATTGTGTATTGTATAGTATAGTATGGAGAATATACTCAGATATCTGTTAACTCTAAAATAACTTAATGCCACATGTAAGGCTCGTATATGGTTCCACATCTGAGAGATGTAGAGAGACTGGGCTTTAGAGGGAGAGGGCAAGCAGACATCCCTACCTATTACGTCTGGATCAACTGTAATAACCTAATTGGTCTACCTCAATCCCTGGGGAAAATAGAGACTAGTCAGCTGGTCTGGTCCAAAGCCTAGCATCAATAACAATATTATTCCGAACGCTTTGTCATATTTAATTTTATCCGTCACGAAGGTGCTGCGCAAACTAAGCAGATTTCCCAAAACTGCTAGTGATCTCATCTCATCACATATTCTTTACTTCTATGTAAAAAACCCGATGATAAAAGGATTGGGAGGAGAGGGGGGTTATTGAAGGTTGAAAACAAGAAGTTACAAAACTCGCTTAATACACGAGTTACGAAAAAAATATATAAAGCAACAATTGTAGAGCATCAATAGCTTAACAAGAGCTAGCTCTTAAGCCTTTCGCAATACGAATTATAATAAGGGACATATTTTGAATTTTCATTTTCCCCCCTAAACCCCCCGATATTCCACCACCCAGCCAATTTCAGCCATTGACTAACATGATCTTTGTGTGTGTAATGGATCAGTTAAATATCGAGTATGCTATAGAAGAAATAAATATTTTCGATTCAAATCTGAATGTATGATGTCATCGCAGTAAACATTCAACGAAAACAATATTCGATATTTAAGCATGCTATAAAGTGATTCATGATATAACAGCTTTTTGATAATATGACATGAGTCGTAGGAGGGGGGGGTCACTAAAAAATGAAAATATCTATTAATATTAAATACATACAATAAATGGACATTAGAGAATTTACAGAACATTTTATTTGCTATAAGAAAGGTTTTATACAATCTTTCGACCCGACGCATAATAACAGAGATATTGTGAATTTATCAAATTCATCCCCCCACAATCCCCCCCCCAGTGGTAACCCTCACAGTGGTTTTGGATTTCAACGAACTTGATTGTAATTTTACATGAATCGTTCAAATATCGAGTTTGGTAACGATCAAACAAAAATTGCGACCGCTAGAGCGTTAACATTTTGAACGGACCTAATTTTCGTGATCCCATAGGACACGATATTTTTTATATAGGATCGATGGAAATTTGAAGAAGTTTTAACTTTTCGAAAATTATGAGTACGTCTTCAATAGCTGATTTCCATTAAATCTGCTAAAACAAGACATTCTGTGAGAAGCATGCTTAATCCAGAAGAAAAGACGTTTCGATGGGCACTTACTTGATCCAATCGGTGAATTGATGAAACATTCACTAAGGAAATTACGTTTTTTATTAATAACAGCGTGAGTTTCTCAGTTTCAGATAACATTTCTTATTATTATTATTATAAGCCACTAACACCTGCCTTCTTACCGAATTAGCTTTATCTTGCAGACGCCTAATTTTCGCGGCACTAATCATAATCTGTTATCACTTAATAGATCACTATAAAACGCCTTTCACGTTGAAACCACACAAACCATTAACACATATGTTCTATATTTTAAATTTATTCAGTTATCCTTGTAAAATCATAATTTAAAAAAAAAACACATTTATTTTTTAATCTAGAGTTATTAGCGTAGCTTTCTTTTTTTGAAAGGATATTCAATTTTGCAAACAGAATGCTCTGGAATATCAAGGTGTTCTGAAGTTGCTAATTTAGCAAAGACTAATTTATTTTCGTACTTGAAAGTCAAAAAAAAATATCTTACTAATGACGTGTTTGCAAGATCATTTCATGGATGTATTGTACTTTCACAGATGGTAAAGACACCATCCAATCCATCCCACATTTAGGATTTTTCCTACTCATTGGAAGAACGAGTGAATTTAGCGAAATGGGCTATTAATAATGATTAAGATTAACGAATCTATGTCAAGTTTCAACCAAATGCATCAACTCTAATGTAAAATATGAAGTCTGTCAAAGACAAACTTGTTATATTAAGAAACAAAATTGTTTGTAAGGTTCATACATCTTTCGGAACTAGTTTTGCAAAATATCTAACTAGAAAAAAGAAGTTATGAGTGGCTTTCTCAACGTATACATTTTTATTAAGAATGACTAAAAAGGGGAGTGCACGGCCTTCCCCCACCAATTTGAACGACAATTTTTTAGTTTTTAGTATCTAATGAATAACTAATTCTGTTAAAGGGAGAAGAATCACTTGTCATGCGTCCATCTAAAAACAATTTTTAATGTTTTCCTGAGCGTCTTGAGTTGTTTCCAAGAAGTATATTTCAAGGTATCTGCGTGTTTCATTTGATAGTGTCTCCTTTTTGTAACTGGAAATCTCGGGATCGAATCTTGCCGGGAGCTACTATTTTTGTTTTGTTGAAATTTGTTCATTTTTAGTTTCTAGGGCGTTTATTTAATATTAATAATTTTTTTTTTTAAATTATTGGCATTTAATTATTAACGTGATCCACATAACTAAAAAAATGCGAATGCTTTCAGTCATAAATATAATTAGTATAAGGAAATATTTAATATTATAAAATGTATTATTAATTGAATAAATAAGTATATAACAGTTATCAATAATAACGCAGATATTTTAATTATTTTTAAACGGTTAAATTTAGCTTTACTAGTATATTTGTTATTATTTTATTTTAGAATTAATAAAGATATTCAAAATTTTCTAGCTTTAGAAATAAAAATATTCTTTTACTATTTTATACGTTTGAGCTATATTTTCATTGTGCTTGGCCTTGGATCACAGACGTATATTTCTATCATCAGTTAAAAATTTCATCAAGCGTTTCCAAAAACTGCTCATATTTGATTGAACAGAATCGAAAAATATCATCTAGATTAAAATTCATTCTATTCTTCAACACCATTATCATCCGCAATAAAATTGTTAATTTGATGATAGAAATGTCAGTGATCCAAGGCCTATTATTATGAATTATTTATTCATTAGATACTAAACACTAAAACATTTGCGTTCAAGTAGGTTAGTGGAAGGCCGTGCACTCCCCGTGTATGTTTCCAATGTTTGTCAATCATTTCAGCTAATACAACAGTCCGCTCATTCTGTGCTTCAAATAATAATTTCGAACTCACTCTGCTACGTTTAGAATTAAAGAATTTACAGGGCTTCAAAGAAAATGACTAATTCCTGGTACAGTGGAAAACTGGACTGTCATGATAACGAGAAAAGTATTTAACACTTCAGAATACCTGCAAACGGACTGGCAAGTAAAAAATATTGGACATCGTTTAATTTTTAAGAATGATTTCGCAAGGATTGAGACTGTTTTATAAGCACGCATGTCTTAACCTGTTACTAAAGACCAATTTATTATAATTAAACATAATTTGCATTGGTTAATGACAATATAATATTGCTTCATGAGTAAAGGGGAGTCGTAGGAGTTGATTAGGCGCAAACTACAAGGATCGTTATAGGTTAAGATAGTGGATATAAGAGTATATGGTATTATATTAGGTCAGCCATCTTGCTAGATAAACAAAGGGAGTACATTATATGCATACATATAATTACATATATGAGAGAGAGCGTGTGTGGCCCTCCATTCACTATCGGTTATCAGTTTGAATCGATAATTAAGTCGATAGCCGTCCTTGTAAGCATTGTCCTGTCCTTTCGGAATTAATTTTTCAGCTCGCCCTCACTCTCGAGTGGGGGAGGTACTTTTTTTTTTTATCCTACGAATTTCTGTCTATAATGCCATGAATACGAAATTATGGGAAAGTCTGCTCAGGGCCTTATGGAGCCCTTTAAAGCCTCAACTAATATGGGAATCTATTTTCCACATTTTTATTTTCAACTTTTCTTGTGTTTCTTAACAGTCTATTCCATTTGTATTCCCTAAGATTAACAACACTTGTTGTAAGAGATATTGTTTTACTTTAACCTCATAATGCACTTCCTTGGAGATTTATAAACAACGTGGGGCAGCTATAATTTCTGTCCTGAAATCAAATAATTAAATAATTTCTAAAGAAAGGAAGAATATTCTCAATATTCATTGATCGTTATCACAATAAATAAATTCAACAATTAAAAAAATGTAATTGATCACTCCTCCCCTGCGATGTGATTAAAAAAAGTCCGTCACGCAGGGGACGCAGCAGCAGATTTCCCAAGTGAAGTTTTACAATAGAGAAATTTCACGAAAGCCGAGCAGTTAATGAAACGACCGAACTAGCTTTTGGCGGGAAAGTCACTACCTCGGTTAGCCGCCCAGATTTAATAAGAATGGAAATATCTCGGTTAATATTCAAGATAGAGAATAAATGTATATAACAATATTTATAGTAAATATATTTTCCAAATAAGATTGATTCTTTACAATTTGTCGATACGACGTATAGTAACGGAGATATTCCGAATTTTTGAAAATCCTCCCTTCTAAACCCCCCCCCCTCCCACTGTTCCGATTTCAGCCGTTAACAAACTTGATCTTTCTTTTTGCATAAAACGACTAAATATCGAGTTTGGTAACGATCAAACAAAAATTGCGACCGCTAGAGCGGTAACAGACAAATATATATATATATATATATATATATATATATATATATATATATATATATATATATATACAGTTTTGAACGGACCTCATTTTTGTCATCTACTAATCTACTAGGTAGGATCCATGGACATTTGAAGAAAAATTTCTAAAATTCCTTCATGAGTACAACCTCAATAGCTGATTTCCCTCAAGGGAAATCTGCTAATAACAATAAATGAATAATGTAGTACACAAGTATTAAGCACTTTAAAATGTAATGGCAGTACTACAGTAGTTAATATGTATTGATTAGTATAAATAAAACAAATTTGATGTACGCTTTTCATTTCATAACCTTCACAAAAATGATGCTTTTATTTTTAATTGTATTAAAAAATTATTATACCAATTAAATGATGGGTTAATTATTTTTTATAATCTGTGGAAAGTCCAGTCAATTGAGCAGGATAAAAAAAAAAAACGTTCCTTCTTAAAAGTTCGTTTAGGTATGGAATTAGTGGCGCTGATTGACGTTTCCCTTGCTGTTAATGTACACGTTTGAGAAAGATAAGATTATCCCACGTAATTCAGTCTATTTTTTTTATTTTAATAATTTCATTGTCTGGTAGTTTCATATTGTGATGCATAAAACAACCCGGCGAAACCAATACGAACAAAACAGATACGAGAATTACGTATTCTCGGTCAAAGGTTAATGCTGATATTAGCAGATCTCGGGAAGAGAGAGTTATTGAAATTACCAAAAAATGTCCTCAAATGTCCATCGATCCTACACAGATGTCGATCCTACCAGGTGAAAAAAAGGTCAGTTCATACCTCTCTCTTAACGCCATAAATTTGTTTCATTTTTGCCGATATATAAGAATTTCATAAAAACTATGATAAGCTCATTAAAGGTTGAAATTTAACCGGAAGAGGAGGGGCAAGATTGGAGGGGAAAAAATGGAAAATTCAAAATATCTCCGTTAGTATGAGTCAGATGCAAAACTTGTTCATGACCAATCTTGTTGTAAATATTTATTTTCTATAATTATTGTTCTATACACATTTTCTCTATCTTGAATATTAACCGAGATATTCGATTTTTTTTAGCAGAATCAGCTATAGAGGACGTACTCATGACGCGAATTTCGAAAAATTTCTTCAAATGTCCATCGATCCTACTCAAGAGATGACGAAAATGAGGTCCGTTCAAAATTATATATATGTCTGTTAACGCTCTAGCGGTCGCAATTTTTGTTTGATCGTTACGAAACTCGGAATTTAATCGTTTTATGTAAAAAGGAAGATCAAGTTCGTTAATGGCTGAAATTGGACCAGTGGGAGGGGGCGGTTTAGAGGGGGATTTTAGAAAATTCAAAATGTCTCCGTTATTATGCATCAGATAGAAAAATTGTATAGAACCAATCTTATTGAAAATTAAATTTACTATAAATATTGTTTTATACATGTATTCTGTATCTTGAATATTATCTGAGATATTTGCATTTGTATTGTGTGAGTGGTCGGCAGAAGTCGGCCATAGTCGGGACTTTCCACCGAAAGCTAGTTCGGGCGTTTTCCATAACTGTTCGTCCCTCGTGAATTGGTGTAGAGATTCGTTACTACTACCGTTATTAGTAGGCAGACATTGTAAAACTTCACGTGGGAAATCTGCTTGTTTGCGCATCCCCTGACCGTCGCCCCCCGTGACGGACTTTTTAACAGATCTTTACTAGATATGAGGAACGCTCACAAATAAGTAAATGTGATGCCAACAATTAAGATTTTATTTCTTGGCTCGAAATTGTTGTATATACCATACTCGATATTTATCCGTTTCAATCAACACTAAAGATTATTTTCGTAAATGGATGAAATCAAACTAGAGGAGGAGAGGGAAGAGAATTCGAAAATTCAGCATATCTTCTTTATTATGAGTAGGACAGATAAATTTTATAGAACCCATCTTGTTAAAATATTGATCCTCTGCAATTGTTGTTGTATACGTTTTTTGTAACTCAAATATTAAATGTTTCGTACCTTCTTGTTTACAGTTTTGAGACCAGGACTAGCACGTAGGGAATCTGCTTAGTTTACTCAGCTCGTTTTGCTTTATAGTCCGTATTGTTATATGCCAATCTTCAAGGCAAACCAATAACAGTGATAAGAGTGATTAGATAAGAGAGACCAAAACACATAAATAAGACAATGATTTTGTCTAGTAGTTTAATGTACCGTAGTCTGTACTGAGCGTGTTTATCTACGAATGTTTCACTTTCGTTCGTAGGATGTACAAACTCTCAGCGTATTATTGCTGACTGGTAAATATCTTTATTTCTTTAACCCCATTCCCCCTGCATTAACAGAACATGTGATATTTGTCTTCAATTAAGCCCAGGTTGTAGATTTTCCTGCTGAGGGTCGTAAATACGGATTGATTTGGGAGCGGTGTGAGACTGTATATTCCGCTCGAGACCTGTCTTTGCAATACCTACACATTAAGTCTCCCCCAGTCAAATTATTGCTTTCCTAACAAGTGGTTATCGGCTATTATATTCCCTCATTTAAAATTTAAAATTGCTCCATTCTCAAAATAATCCATGTTCCTATAATTTAATTTGTTATTCAACAGTTTTTTTTTTTTTTAATTTTGGATACACCAAAGAAAATTAATTTGAACCACAATTGTTTGAATAATGTTTAACATCAAAACTTATTTTACTTCAATATATCTGTAAGTCATTATCACAAACTAATTTAATTATCTTTGTCAAATTAACTAATTGTTTTATTCTGGAATTTTCGCTGTTACATAGTTAAGGTAGCTAGATCTGGAATTGGCATATTAAAATATTGTGAAAATAAACTATAATACTGTCAACAAATATTATGCTTAATATCTTGAGGATATTATGCTTGTAACAATTATAAACTTTTTATTTATCTTTAAGGTAGTTAGAAGTCCAAGAAAACAGGTGCAACACCAAATTGACACATCTGTTTATCTAATTTTCTCTGAACGTGGTTTTTGGAGACGTTGACTATTAATTGGAAATTCATATTTACAAATAAAAATTAAATGCCATTGTAGACTGAAAAAAATCTTTAATGTATAAAAAAATAGAAGTAAAAATTGTATTGCGTTTGGGGTTTTAAATTTGTTTTTGACTTATATAATAACTATGACTTAGATATTTATTCTATCCAACATGCTGTATTGACACTAGATTATCATTATTATAGAGAACTTTTTTAAATGTTTTTATTGCACTTAGTATGGAATTTCAATATATTATTAACTTGAAATTATTGTAAATAATTAGTTGTATAATTATTTTTTTATCTCTGAAACTGAAGCTTCGAGCTCTATGCACAAATGAGCATTTCGCGAGAGATTGAGTTTTTATTTAGGATTTTAATGCTCTCTTCTAATTCAATATTACTAGTAAATAAAAGAAAATAACTTTCTTGAATTTCTGAAACATCTATGTAAAGCCCTTCAGTTTGTTGAGTGGTCTTTCATTTTCTCATTCTTTTATTCCACAAACGGACACCACTTTGCTGTTTGAGGGATGAGACATCAGACGTATCCTGGAGGAATGCACCCTTCGGGGTTATATTCGGCTTTCTTGGCGATTTGCAATTTCTCGTTCTAATTGCAATAACACCCAAGGGCTGTTATAGTTAATAGACAATAAAGCTTGCCAGCCACAAAGGATTTATAGGCAATAAGAATTAAGTGCAAAGCTCCTCAGAGGAACTGACTAATCCCTAATTGCAGTACTGACTTGTCGACAGTAGGGGTTGCACTCCTAATTCCTTTTTATATGTAAATCTACCCTTGATGACATTTCCCGGCAGGAACCTTCTTTTCGCATTTTTTCATCAGTCCCTCCCCTCCATCCCCTTCCAGCCATCTAGACACCCTCTCCAACATTTTTTTCCCCCCATTCTATAAAAGAAAGGGGAAGTCTCGGAACATCTGTTTCTTACTTAAACTCTCAGCCCCAACTGTCTCTCGACTATTTTATCTGATTTATTAACTGTTGAAACTCATGATCTTCTGACACTACACGGAGGGTGAATTTTAACCCCAACCTAGTTAACCCTTTTTTAAGTACCGTTATTCCGTTTCTTTTAGTTATAAAGTCACATAATAAACAAAATATATAATGTTGCAAGAGCAGGAGATTGATATAATCTCACTAAAGATACTGTATGATATAATATCTCAATCAATTTACTATGTTTCCTTTTTGCATGGGGTCAGTTTATTGGTGGTCAGAATATTTTCATTTTCTCGATAAGCACCAGCAGGATGTTGGAAAAAAAATATGAAACCGTTCACTCTGGCTAAAAAGAATCATTATTAAAACATTGTGTAGCGCTTATTTCAATAAGTAATAGCGAATATTTCTTTTAGCGAGTAGGAGGCCACTCACAAAATGTTCAACGTCCTTCACACAGAAAATCAGCATTGGAAAGTTTGTTATTAAATAATAATTTGGTAAATGCGATTATCAAATCCTATTTTATTGTATTTATGATCTTCTTTACCCATTCCATTATTCTTAGTTACTTGGGTAAGCATTTGAAAGGAAGTCTTGTTATTGTGTTAATTAAAGGAAATACATCATTTTGATAATTATAAAATTGATCTATCAAGACTAAATCGCAAAATAGTAAGGAAATATAAAAAGAGGGATTTTTTTTTACTTTAGGACTTCATTTTTGTTACTTCGGCTTTTATTAAAGGTCCGTCAAACAGGGGCTGCGTTAACTTAGCAGGTTTCCCAGGTGGTGGTGTATTATACTTGTGACCTCATTTCACCAGATATTCTCTATTTCTGTGTAAAAACCAATGAGTAGAAGGGGGAAGGAAAAAAAATCATAGAGCAATTGTAGACTGTTTAAAAAGATTGGTTCTATTACGTTTTACGATACGACTCATAATAAAGGTTATATTTTGAATTTGCCAATCCGACTTATAGTAACGGAGATATTTCAAATTTTCAAAATTCCTCCCCTCTAACCCTCCCTCCCACTGGACCGATTTCTGCGATTAACGAACTTGATCTTTCTTTTTACGTAAAACAGATAAATATGGAGTTTGGTAACGGCCAAACAAAAATTTCGACCGCTGGAGTGTTAACAGACAATATATATATATATATATATATATATATATATATATATATATATATATATATGTATATATATTGTCACGCGCGCGTGTGTGTGTATACGTACACACACACACACAGGTAGGTAACTTTGAACGGACCTCATATTCGTCATCTGCTGGGGAGGATCGATGGGACATTTTTTGAAGACAGTTTTTGATTATTGCGTCATGCGTATAACATCAATACCTGACCTAGACTAAGAAAGTCCGTCACGCAGGGGCTGCGTAAACTAAGCAGATTTCCCACGTGAACTTTTACAATAGAGAAATCTGCCTAATACAACTGTAGTAGTAAGAAAACTCTAAACCTAAAACATTATTTAGGGCGTAATAACCCAGTAGTTACTAGCCCCAAAAAACAGTTAACCTAACCTCTAAACCTATTCACGAGGGACGAATAGTTATGGAAACGGCCGCCAGAGCTCTCGGCGGAAAGTCCGAACAGCCTACTGGCGACCAACTGCAAATATCTCGGTTAATATTCAAGACACAGAATAAATGAATAGAACAATATTTATAGTAAATTAAATTTGCAATAAGATTTAATCTATACAATTTTTCGATCCGACGCATAATAACGGAGATATTTTGAATTTTCAAAAATCCCCCTCTAAACCCCCCCTCCCACTGGTCCGATTTCAGCCATTAACGAACTTGATCTTCCGTTTTACATAAAACGAACCGCTAGAGCGTTAACAGACAAATATATATATATATATATATATATATATATATATATATATAATTTTGAACGGGCCTCATTTTCGTCATCTCCTGGGTAGGATCGATGGACATTTGAAGAAAATTTTCAAAACTAGCATCATGAGTACGACCTCAATAGCTGATTTCCCTTAAGGGAAATCTGCTAAAAAATCAACTAAAATAGATTATATAATATATCATCTCATACTCATTATTGACGTTTCCCGCCAGTCTTTAAGAGCCTAATTATCGATGTTCTTAAACATAGATCGATTTACTTTAATTGCTAAGCGCGATGGGAAATTTACTGGCGCCCCCACCCCTTCCAATTTATTCTGCAAGCTAATATGTGGCATTATCGAACAGAAGGGGTGCATTAGCAGAATACCTTAGTGGTGGGGGGAGTCAGTAGGCGTCGAGATCCCACGTATGCAAAGTACTCTTGTTCGCTTCAAATAAAAGGGAGATCTTTTATCTACTAAAACTAAAATGTCATGCTAATTATGCACAAATTTATATACACATACGCCTACGTTCATTATTTCATTTAGTAATAAATTGAGCCATTAATCGTCAAAGAGGAAGTTTTTATAGGCGCATCTTTCTCTCTTTCTCATTGTTACTGATTGTTCCAACTATAAGTTGCACATGGAAAACATGATAAGTGGATTTAGGAAAAATATATTTGGAATTTTATTGTGCATTGTTTCAGAAAAATAATTATTAACCAAATAATAATTATGCATACATGCATAGAATAAATATTGCATTAAAAAGTTATTAATATGTGAAATACAATTTTTAGAACATACAGCCTTATTAAAGAATTTCTGTCACAAAGTGAGAAAATATAGTACTGTCCATCTTTTACAAGACTGATTTTTCTAATCATTTGTCAATTACTTTGCTTAATATTTCTTTATGGTTTTGTTGTACAATATCCAATGAAAAGCGTAAACTGCGAGGTTTCATTTCTATAAAACCGTGAAATAGGTTAGATACTACTCGTATATTTAACGTTCTATACTGCTCAAAATTGAATAGGGATATTGGTTATTTTTTCTTATCTTATTAATTTTAATTAAATCGATCTTAATTAAATTTCTTTTTTGTGGGGGGAAAAATACAATAATTTCTAATAAATATTAGTGATATTTATAATAAAAAAAAATAAATATGCTAGGCCCACAAAACAGCCAATATCCCTATTCATTTTTGAGCAGTTTATATTGCTGTTCTAGAGGTCCCAAGTTCAAAATAGGTTTATATTTAGATGTGGGGATGCCACGCTTCGAAGTTGGAAATCAATCCGTTTCCCTGATGTGGAATTAGTACGGAGCACCAACTGAGTAGTTACGATAACAAAGAAGAATTGACCTCTAATGAGACATTGTCAATATTGCAATTGATATATCAAACTAACCGTTCTTTTTCTCCCACCAAAGAATTAAAAATGGCTGCCCTTGGAATTAAAAATGTCTTCTTAATTTAAAATAATAAAAGGTAGTTAGGCTATATAAATAACAAAAGGTTCTACGTATCGGGTAAGATATATATATATATATATATATATATATATATATATATATATATATATATATATATTTACTTAATGCTCAAAATTTCCCACTACATTTCTGTAGTGTTCGGCCTCTGACTGCAGTCTTATTTCCAGCTTCACGTTTCCAATTTATAATTCATAGTGGCTACAAATCTGTGGTACTAGGTGTCTGAGTCAGCCTTCTGGTACCACTTGGAGCTTTAGAAAACAACTTTCACCCAAGACTTCAACACAGCATTCTCCTCTTTATTTTCAAATGCTATAGCCAAATTATGTAGTAAAAGTGACAGATATATAATCAATAATTTACTGTAACTTAAAAAAAAAAAACGTATTAGCAGCAATTATTAGATTCTTTTAGAAACAAAAACCGGAAATATAAAGTGTTTTTTTTTAATCTTGTATCGTTACTCAGCTGAAGTACAGAGAGTACCTCAGCAATACTGTAATTAAGCAAATAGCTGTGCGGAAGTTAATAATA
Source organism: Riptortus pedestris (assembly GCA_019009955.1). NCBI lineage: Eukaryota > Metazoa > Arthropoda > Insecta > Hemiptera > Alydidae > Riptortus > Riptortus pedestris. Next base: position 212,427,356 of record CM032228.1, on the reverse strand, counting down.
GTTCATTTAACTGTTTTTTCCATCTCAGAATAATTCTTTCCACAGCTCTGCATTGAATTTTCTTAATATTGTTTCATCATAGATACTTTGTATTCCTCATAGGAAATTAGAAATCCAATAGCGAATTCCTTCAGCATATATACTATGATATAGGTACACTCAGTTTTCTATCTGCTTATTGTATTCTTTCGCAAACAAGTCTAAAAATCGTGTTATACTACATCCTCAAAATGAGTTCATGGTTTTAGTTAAAAATGATGTGTACGAGTCCAAAAGACTTTCCTTTATTTTGCAATTAGTTTTTGACTGATATTCATGATTTCAGAATCTTTAATTAGGGATTTTTGAATTGCAAATTAAGAGTTGACATTCCATTCTTCAGACTTGCCAATTTTATATACCTAAACGTCACAAGTTTAACAACGTCTTTAAGAGTTTCTATTACTTAATCTCCCCTTAACCTTCGGAGCAAATTCTGCGTTTCTAATTGATGCCTGATATAACGAGGCTATTAGACAGACAGCGGGAGTAGGGGTGAGTAGTTACAACTGATAGGGGACTGATTCCTAAGGGACACCGAATGGCTTTCATTGGAATTTCAAAGGGCCAAGAATTCGCCGACATAAATTTGTATGGTGGCTCCTCGGAGTGCGTTACATATGTATAAATTCCTAACAAGGGAAGCCGCCGAACCGGCTCTCACCAATCAGCCAGGAGTACCTCACTTCAAAAATCATCAGTCCCACTCTCTGGGCTGACCCTTACAATCTATCAGGTGTCCTCCAAGGCTCTACCTTCAGCATCATCTTGTGTTACTTTTTTTTGTAGCCTTATATTAAAGGTAAGTGGCAATTGTCCATTATCGCCCATGTATTCATATAGCGAAGTTTCAAACAATCTACTAATTATTATAATCTAGTAAAAAAATTATTATCAATACCACAAAGAATTCTTATAAACGTCCCACCTACTTTATATAATGGCGTTTAAGGCAACGTCCTGTAGGTAGGCGCCTCTACTAATAGAAGTCACGCAAGTGGTGCGTAAACTAAGATTTCCCAACTTAAAGTTCTACAATAGATAAATAAATAAATTGGGGACGCTTAACAACGTCGTGAATATTCAGTGAATAAATTTAAATGTTAATTAGTAATATTTCAGTTAATTTTAATAACCCTCCAACAGAAAGTGTCTGAAACGTAAACAAACTGGTCTGCCAACCTCTCACTGAAAGAAAACCAATTACTGAAATATATCAGAATATAATATATTAATTTTATTGAAAAATATGTACTATATCCATTGTTGTAATTTATAATGAATCAGAATATTTTTTACCTCAATCAATCAAATTATAGTAGTCCAAGAACTTAAGATGGGAAGGGGGGGGGGGGGGGCTCCATGACATATTTGCAAGGATCTCATACATTAATTAATGATGTCTTGAAAACAATATTTAGTATTTAAGCTTCGAATAATGTGGTTTATTATATAACAGAGTATTGTACATGAGTAGGAGTGGGGTTTCGTGAGGGCTAAAAACTGAAAAATGCAAATATCTCGGTTAATATTCAACATAGAGAACAAAAGTAGTAAATTCCATTTTCAATAAGATTGGTTCTGTACACTTTCTCGATTTGTCGTATATTAACGGAAATATTTCGAATTTTCAAAATTCTCTCCCTCTAACCCCCCCCCTCTCCTCCTTGCCCGATTTCAGCAGTTAACGAACTTGATCTTTATTTTTACCTAAAACGACTAAATAACGAGTTTTGTTAAGATCCAACAACAATTACGGCCGCTAGAACGGTAACGGAATATATTTATAAAATTTTGAACGGACTTCATCATCGTCATCTCCTATATAGGATCGATGGTCATTTGAAGAAATTTTTCGAAAAAGGCGTCATGAGTAGCACCTCAATAGTTGATTTCCCATTAGGGAAATCAGTTGAAAACAGCAACAAGTGTAGAAATGTATCAAAATTGGTTTTATACTACTTAGTTTTCTATTTCAATCCTTACATGCATCTCTATTCACAGATTTTGCTTGTGGTAATTTATTAAATACCGTAGTCAATAATTATCTCTCTTCGAAACTCCATGGCTAATTGAAAAAGAATGGCAATATTGCCGGCATATTTCTGCGTATTTATTTGTCCTGTTTGCGCTACTCATTAAGTATCTTATAATCGACGCTGAATATCGACAATAAAATCGATAGTCCTGATTAATCGATTGTGATAATCGTCTAGATATACAGTTCGTAGGAGAGGATTCCCCAGGGATAGAGGAATGTATGAGCCGACTCGTTCGAACATTGAACTTGGTTTTGCATGAGAGTCCCTGACTAAGACAGAGGCCGCCATAATTAGCTCCTCTTCTCTCTTCATGTTTGTCTCTATGAATCTGTTTATCTTCTGCTCTTTCTTCCCCATTCATTCATTCTGGGGCTAATTTAATCCTCACACACAATGGCGCAGCTCTCTTCCTCTCTTATACACATTTATGGCTGTTTGAGGTCGTTCGTCTGATTTACAATTCCCATACTTAAACCCCGGATGGACTCTTCCCTTCAATTTCGAAGGTATTTATTTTTCTTTCGACTGTATCTACAAGGCATGTGTTGGGCAAAAGTTATATTATCAGTGTTTTCACACACACACACACACACACACACACACACACACACATATATATATATATATATATATATATATATATATATATATACACACACCGTATTTTTGACAAATGATTTACTGATTTAGGATGTGTTAGCTTAGGGGTGGTCTAATGAGATGAACCGACAAACTAGCTTTTAAAATAAGATACGAAATTCAGAAGTTTTGGTTTTAGCTTTTAGCCACTTCCCGTAATCCTTTCAAAATCGTGAAGTTATCTACACGATTGAAAGATTAGTAAATTCTATTTTTTATTTTGTTTCCCATCAATGCGATGCTAGGATCAGGTGACTCCTAATTAGAACCTTTTGTCTGAAAAAAATATTAAATTTGGAAGAACATTTAATAATCTGGTCTTATATCAGAAACCATAATGTCAAAACCGTCATGTTTCGGTGTCGGAACATAGATATTAATAGTTAATATCATTTGAACCTGAAATATATTCCCTTCTAGACACCTTAGAAACACTGGTAAATGGTAAGCTGCTCTTGTGTGAAGGACTTTACTCGTTCATTCAATTAGTCCTTCGTTTTAGCAGATTTCCCCTAAGGGGAATCAGCTATTGAGGTCGTACTCATGACGCTATTTTCGAAAATTCTCTTCAAATGTCCATCGATCCTACCCAGGAGATGACAATTATATAAATACATATATACACACACACACACACACACACACACACACACATATATATATATATATTTGCCTGTTAACACTGTAGCGGTCGCAATTTTTGTATTGTTCGTTACCAAACTCAATATTTAAACGTTTTGTGCAAAATGACAGATCAAGTTCATTAATAGCTGAAATCGGACCAGTGGGAGGAGTGGTTTAGAGGGGGGATTTTCGAAAATTCAAAATACTTCCGTTACCATACGTCGGATCAAAATATTGTATAGAACCAATCTTATTGCAAATTAAATTTGCTATAAATATTATACTATACAATTATTCTCTATATTGAATATTAACCGAGATATTTGAATTTTTATTAATTGTAACGGACGAAATGTGATTGGCTAACTTCCGTGAGTTTCCGTCAAAAGCTAGTTCGGCCGTTTCTGTAACTGTTCGGCACTCGTATGGAGGTTTCTCTATTGTATAACTTTGCGTTGGAAATCTGCTTAGTTTACGCAGCCCCCGCGTGAAGGACTTTTCATAAGATGCTGAGAAATCACACCTGGAACTGATTGAGGAATGAGAACAAAATCCGTTTAATACAAAACTAAGAAAAGTTAAGCGTCATCTATCACAAAAGTCTAGTGATTTTCCACTGAGCACTTGCATAATTGAAGTCAGTCATTATTCACTGCATAATTAAATTAATATACAAATGGTCAGTTAACCTATGTTCCTCTGTTTATATAGTACTACTCATCTATTAGACGTCTCGCAGCTATACATTGGTATAAGTTAAGATCCACATAATGTAATTATAATCCGAAAAAAAAATAAATGAAATTATTTATATCTAATTGCTGGTATTGTTAATTTCTTGATCAAAGAGGATGATCCAATAGACTGGATAAGGTTGCTCAGCAGACGATATCGTCGGCAAGATAATAGAAATTGATTAAGGTCCTGTTTCTTTTGGCTCGATCCGCTCCCTGGGAACTGCCGCTATTAAACCGTCCAGTAATCGATTACAGAATATATTTAATAAGCTTGCACCAAAACTCGATTCGGCCCACTATCACTATCGTTATAGTCTAGTCATCCGAAGAATACTTGTCGACAAACAACTCCAAAAGTGAAATTTTAAAAATATATATATATATTTATATATATATATATATATATATATATATATATAGAGAGAGAGAGAGAGAGAGAGAGAGAGAGAGAGAGAGTGAGAGAGAGAGAGAGAGTGATGGATAGATAGATCGTCAGTAGCCGTACGGGTTAACCCATTTCATCCCAAATTTTCAAAAATTAATATTTCAGGTTTAAACTCCGTACACAATGAAATTAGCCCAATAGTAATAACATAAAGCAGTTTAAAATATATCATTCATAACAATCGCTTTTCAGTGGTTCCAATATAATGTGAAACCAGTTTTGAACTAAAAAAAATCGCTTGGAAAAAAGAAAAGCATTCTTTTATGACTGCCCCATTTTTGGGGCAGTGAGATAAAATGGGTTAGGATATGGGTGCACTAACCACCAACCAGGCTTAGAAAGCTGACTGTAAATACAGCAGGGTTCAGTAGAAGAGCCAGGCTTGGGGATTAGTTGAGCCTAGAGAGTATATGATTAACGACTTTGATCCTTTTGGAACCCGTCCACAGGCATGATGGTCAGTCAGTTGTCCTTGAATTATCTACTAAACACTGCCGGGTACAATGAGGCCAGTCAGTCTACTGGAAGCACTCATTCAAGGTCCTTCTTGGTTAACGGGTGTCTTTCGTCAAATTGATCTCTCTCTAATAAAACACTGATTGCAAATCGTCCGAATCCCCTCGAGGGTGGCTAATGATCTCTAACGTCACCTGCACGAAAATAAGGATTTATTTACATCTTCGTGCATGTCTTATTATTTGATAAATCTTCCAAATGTTTTTACAGGTATTTGTGTTTTTGGGGGTGAAGTAATTATCAAGTAACAATAAAATAGCAAACTGTATATTTTTGTAATATGATACATTCTAACTTCGCATTAGACTGTAATTTCCTTCGTCAGTATCTCTGGAGAAAAAAGTGCACAAATTGGTGCTAATTAATGAAATTGAAAAAAAAAAAAATTGTTTTGGGTGGTTAACTGTAAATAAACTTATTTGATCACTCAAAAATGGAAAATGGATTATACTCTTTTGGTTTTTTAAACCAGAGTCTTTAAAGTCTTTTTGTTACGCATAATACTTGGTACGCATGTACAAACTTATTTTTCTTAAATAACGAACTAATGCTATATAAAAAACTTCTTTGTCCGTAATGGTAACGAAACGAAGAAATTAGTAATAGTAGTATAGTAAATTATCGGGTTGCGAATAGACTGCATAATATTTCTATGAGGTAGAAATTGTGAGTAAATATTTGCCTCAAAATTCTATGAAGTGCCAAGGCCTGCCACATGCCATAGGAGTGGCTACTACTTTATTTGAGTAGTCAGTCACCTGCCTCAAGTTGCTAATTAGGAACGGTAGAAACAAAGAGAATCCCGATCTCAGTGTCCACTGACAACTGACAATACAACTAAACAGAATCTTGTGTGGGATTTCAGAACTTGAACATGTCATAATTATCCATTTTTCAGGTGCTGGATGGTGAAGGCCTTACTATCTCAGGTAAGAAAAAGCCCGTCACGCAGGGGCTGCGTAAACTAAGCAGATTTTCCACGTGAAGTTATACAATAGAGAAATCTCCATACGAGAGCCGAACAGTTACGAAAACGGCCGAACTAGCTTTTGGCGGGAAAGCCACTCGTCCGATATCGGCCCAAATTTAATACAAATGCAAATATCTCGGTTAATATTCAAGATAGAGAATAAGTGTATAGAACAATATTTATAGTAAATTTAATTTACAATAAGATTGGTTCTATACAATGTTTTGATCCGACGTATGGTAACGCAGATATTTCGAATTTTCGAAAATCCCCCCTCTAAACCCCCTCCCACTGGTCCGATTTCAGCCATTAACGAACTTGATCTGTCTTTTTGCATAAAACGTTTAAATATCGAGTTTGGTACCGATCAATCCCTTAATGGAAATCTGCTAAAAGGAAGGCCTCTTTCCTTCACAGTTGTTTATTGTTTGGTACAGAGCGCCTTCAGAGCATACGCTACATCATCAGTGCCCTCTTCACATGGATGCTACTGGAACCAATGATTCCCTATGACTCGAGAGTCCTTACCTACGATCGTTACCTGAGATGTCATATTTAGTACGGAAAAGTGTTACCCTACAACCTGCTACTAAATAAATTCTTACTGAAATGATTAAAGTTGCCACTGAAAAAAATTTAGAACTTTTGAGTATTTGAGGTCATCCTTCTATTATACATTTAAATCCCACATGAAAACCAAATGTAACAAACACACCGGAAACAACACCAGTGCCTCACCATTGCGGAGTTGTGTTATCATATTAACGTAGCTCGTTCAAGGACAGCTCTTAAGAGATTGTTTTTCTAAAATGGGTGAAAAATGAGTTAGTAATTATTTAGCCCGTTCATAGCTTTTATAATTAGGGTTCATTAGAATACAATAAGTCCTCAATCAGTTTATATAACCAGACCAGTCATTAAAGTCGAGCAAATAAAGGCTTTATAATTGCAAGGGTGAAATCAGAATCTTAGGTCATGAAGTGTTTGTTTTTTGATTTTATAATAATAAAAAGTTTAATGTGTGGTCAATACATATAATATTAAGGAGTGTGAATCAATTGAATTAATCATCAGAAACCTTTTTTTTGTACGTTTCATAATTTGCATTCAAGTACTTATGCTAATTTTATCTCACCTATTTAATTATGCCCAGAGTAAATATAGAGTATATTATTCTATTGAATTCAATACGAATTGTCCTTTTTTACCTAATTTTATAACCATAATGCAAATAAATATATCACGAGCTTTTAGCAATTCAAGTTTCGCGCAAAATATATTTCATTTTATTTATTTTTTTACAGAAATGTCAAAACCAGCAAGAGTTTTACATTTAATGTAAATACTTATTAAACATTTTTATTTAATCAATTTCAGAGTTTTTCTAGGCTAATAGAAACAGTGCCTCATATCAGACCAGTGAAGCAGTGAATTTCCAAAGAAAAGTGGTTACAAAATAAATCAAGAAACCATCTTTTTTCCGGTCCAACAGAGCACATAATTCAGAAGCGGAAGAGCACAGTTGTACAGTCCTATTATCTATCGTCCCTCCCCCGAAAATATTTCTTGTTTCTTCTTCCTTGTCATTTCAATCAGCTGATATGTCAAGGGGGTTGCTGAATGCAGGGATTTGTTTATTTCCTTCAGACTCTGGAATTTATTAACATTATTTGTAAGTGGTACATTGCAATATGCTTTCAATAAACCTCTTTAATTATTTAATCTTTGAAAAAAAATAATGACATTTACCTCTTTCTATACTTTTATCAATTTGCGTTTAACTATTTATTTTTGGGTCTATATTTATATATATATATATATATATATATATATATATATATATATATATATATATATTAACGAGCTTCTCTTAAGAATATAATTGTTTATTTAAGTTTTTTACACCACATTTTAACATAAGAAATGTTTTACAAGTTTTCGGGTATTGACCGTGTGATCATGTGTCTGGGGTGGTTCCACCCAAATTCACCTGAATAGGAACCGTTCAATCTCAGAGAAAAACCTGAAGATGCTAGAAGTATCTCTAGCGAAACGTCGGCCGGAAACATGTATAGACGGACAGTTACCCGGACACTTAGATTGTAAAATTGTCAAGTAGTGGACAGTCATTAATTTATCTTGGACTATAGTTACTCTAAAGTGATGTTATTGTGTTTGCAGTTCTCTGATTCTTTGCTGATGAATACCTGAGTGTTTAAGAGAGACATTAATATGATTATTATTTAATGTTTATTATTTGCAACTATTTTCACATTTACATCGTTATAAATACCCGAATTCCATTTTCTAACTATACAAAGCACTTAACAAGAAGCCTTTTAGCAGATTTCCCTTAAGGGAAATCAGCTATTGAGGTCGTACTCATGACGCGATTTTCGAAAATTTTCTTCAAATGTCCATCAATCCTACCCAGGAGATAACGACAATGAGGTCCGTTCAAAATTATATATATATTTGTCTGTTAACGCTCTAGCGGTCGCAATTTTTGTTTGATCGTTACCAAACTCGATATTTAAACGTTTTATGCAAAAAGACAGACCATGTTCGTTAATGCCTGAAATCGGACCAGCGAGAGGGAGGTGTTCAGAAAGGGGATTTTTGAAAATTCGAAATATCTCCGTTACCATACGTACGTCGGATCAAAAACATGTATAGAACCAATCTTATTGTAAATTGAATTTACTATAAATATTGTTCTATACATTTATTCTCTATCTTGAATATTAACCGAGATATTTGCATTTTTATTAAATTTGGGCCGATAACGGACGACTGAATTTCCCGTCAAAAGCTAGTTCGTCCCTTTGCCGTAACTGTTCGGCTCTAGCGTATTTGTCTGTTAACGCTCTAGCGGTCGTAATTTTTGTTTGATCGTTAGGAAACTCGATACTTAACCGTTTTATGTAAAAAGACAGATCAAGTTCGTTAATGGCTGAAATCGTACCAGAGGGAGGGGGGGTGGGTTAGAGGGGGGATTTTCGAATATACGAAATATCTCCGTTATTATGCGTCGGATCGAAAAATTGTATAGAATCAATCTTATTGTAAATTAAATTTACTATAAATATTGTTATATACATTTATTCTGTATCTTGAATATTAACCGAGATATTTGCATTTGTATTGTGTGTGTGGTCAACGGAACCTCGCCATGATCCGGATTTTCCGCCGAGTGCTCTGGTGGCCGTTTCCAGAACTATTCGTCCCTCGTGAATAGGTTTAGAGATCCCTTTCTACTACAGCTGTTATTAGGCGGATTTCTCTATTGTATAACTTCACGTGGGAAATCTGCTTAGTTTACGCAGCCCCTGCGTGACGGACTTTTTTCTAATTGACCTAGACCTGGGAAATCTCTATTGAAAATCTCAAGTAACATTGTAGGAAAAATTGAGGAACTCTTTTTCATAATCCACTAAAAGCCAGAGGTCCCACAAAAGATTCTTTTATTGGAGTACCCCCCCCCCTCCATTCCAAACATTCCCTGTCAAGAAGTGAAGCCCAGAACTGCTCTCCGAAAATACTCTGGAATAATGAAACTTTTCTTGGAATTTCTGGCCGTTGCAAATATTATGGCCCTTGAACACCTTTATAAAGCGTAAGGAATTTTAAAAGAGTGGGGAAGGGTGCACTCGAAGTGAAAATCAAAATGCCCTTGATTCTGAGAGCCCCTGTAAGCTGAAAACTGGGATAGTGAATTGTCTTAAAAAGAAGGCAAAAGAAAAATATATTATCAGGAACGAAATTGTCGATTTTAAACGGCATGAGGTTAAAACATTTAAAATACACTTATGACGATGATTATTTTCAAGTGAATGCTCACCTCAGAAAAACTTGTTAAGGTTTACTGGAATGGAACCAGCTCAGCAGGGAGGAGTTGCGCAGTATCTGCAATTTGACACAAACATTTTTACCACTTCATGAATCGCTGTCCAATGTAAAACGAAGAAAAGAATATTTCGGACTAAATACATCAACACCACAGATCCACTTGACACTCAATTGAAAGCCATTTAAAATAAATTCATACTCCATGAGCACATACATAGCTATTAAAGCTTTCTGCATTCATAATAGTTGGCAAGCGCGTTTGATAAAATCTATTTAAAAGTTAACAATTGTTTAATCCCGATAGGTTTTCACTATGTGTTTAATAAATTAATCTTATTAATTTCCACCAAAAGTATTTATTTTTGTTTAGTTTGAACATCGCTAGATTCTTTATTCTATAGCAACTTGCTTATTAATGAATTATGAGTAATTTGTTTATCCATTTATTTTTATAGAAATATTAATTTTAAGTTTCTTTAGTATTTATTTATTTTATTTCTATTTGTACCCCCCGAAAAAAGTAGCATACAGCACTGTATCTGTCTGTTCCAAAAGCTCTTTGGTGTTCTAGTAAATATAGTGTGTAGCAAATGAACTTTTGATTTAATTCTACCTGACTGGGTTTTTACTCGGTTAGTACATTCATTTACCTAATTTGTAATTCCTAATGTAGATGAAAAATTCCAAATAGTATTCCGGTTTGGCTGGGGCGCTACTGACAATGGAGACCAAGTTGCCTCATTGACTATCAGCTGCTTACTTCAGGTCTTTTTCATCGTCTTGGCGAAGGAACTACGACCATGAGCAGATATAACTAACGACCGGAGCGGTCATAGACGATGCTCCAAGATGGACGGAGGATCGCACGAGCCATTTGTCGTGAGGGCGCAATAAATCGGAAGGACGGATGGGTCTAGAGAAGCTCGAAAGAAAAAAAAAAATAGTTATAACTTTTAATGAACCGGTACGAGAGTACCGATATGGGAAGGTAAGGCTGACATCTACTGAGCTGTTCATCTCCACAAGCACCCGGTTCTTATGCTCGCTGGAGTTTTTCTTGTCCCGAGCCTCATCTCGGAGTCGATCTGGTTCCTCACTTCCTCCGCCCCTCGCCATGTTAGTTCTCGGTCAGTCTTTATATATATACTCGGCAAATAACAGGGTCACTGAATAGCTTAGTCGGCTGCCTCAGTCGAATATGTCAGTTATAGCCCAATTCGCTCCTCTCAATCACTGTGGCGTCAGCTCATTTTTCTACAATTTCCAATAACGTTTTTTTTTTTACCTCAAGTTCTCTCTCATTCAATGTAAACATACTGTCCAACGATTAATAAAATTATCTTGAACCCTTCAACTCTTGTTTAGAGGAATAAGATTTACGTTATGCATGGCCGAGAACAATTTTCTTACTACGTTTTCAATGTCTCTATAATCAAATTCGTGGTCTACTGCTTAATGCATTTTCTACTATTTTAGAGTTTTTCTAAAAATATATTTGCAAATTTTGCTTCGTTCGACAAGTCATATTTGCTTCTATAACAATACATTTGCTTCTGCGATAGATGGAGATAATTTTTTGTTTCATTTTTTATTTTCTGCGGGTGGTGAGGATGGTGATGGGACAGGCTATTCAGAACATAGTTTTGTGGCTCCTTACTGTAATGTTCTTGCTGAAATATTTTACTGTTGCAACTTTCATAGTTTTATTGGTAGCGTTTTATATGCATGACCAGTTATGTACAGTTTTTTTTTTAAAATTTTGACATTTGACTCCTTATTTATTGTACATTATTGTTTGTAGCTCTGGTGATGTTAATGTAAATTCCTTAAACCTATGTTGTCTATGCCTCTATAGTCAAAATCGTGGTCTACAGTTTACTATTTAATGCATTTTCTACTATTTTAGACTCTTGATGAAAATATATTTGCATATTTTTGCTGCATTAGAGAAGTAATATTTGCTTCTATAACAATAAAATTCCTTCTACAAGACAGAAACGATTTTTTGTTTCATTTAATGTTGCGTTTTTTCTTCATTTTTATTTCCTGCGTAAACCTAGTGTGGCGGGTTCGGTTCCCGCCCTGGGCAGTAGAAATTCATTTGGTGACGGACTCATTAAATAAATTCCTTAGTCCCACCCTCGCTAGAAAAGGGTGGTTCCCTGTAGATAACCCGTCCCAATTAGCCAATGTAGCATAAAGTAGAGGTAAAATTAAATAAATAAAATAAAACTATTTTCTGCGGGTGGTGAGGAGGGTGATGAATCAGGTTATTCAGAACATGGTTTTGTGACTCCTCACCGTAATGTTTTTGAAACATTTTCTTGCTGTAACATTGATAGTTTTATTGATAGCGTTTTATATGTGCATTTCCAGTTTTGTCATTTTTTAAAATACAGTTTGACATTTAACTCCTTATTTATTGTGCATAACTGTTTGTAGCTCTGATGATGGTAACGTAAATTCCTTAAAGCGCTAAGCGTTTTTAAAGATAAATTGTGAGTAGCTACAAAACTGTGTTCTGATAACCTCGGTGTTTATTGTTTGAAATTAAAGAAATAATTTAAAATACAAATTACATTCATTTTATTTCTTGTTCCTTTCAAATTCAAATTGTAATTATCAAACAAGATTATCGATACCAAATGCCAATTATCAAATGCCCATTGCGCTACTGATTGTTTCTTTGACATTATGTGGGCAACCAATTAATAAAGAAATTTAGGATGGTCTTTTTAGTTATTTATGAAAAATAAATTTGATATTATAAATTGCTTTAACATTAAAAATTATTCTAAAACACAAAACTTAAGCATTTTTTTTAGAAAATCAGCTGAAACAATTAGCTGTACCCAGAACAAAAAAAATCGCTGGCCTAACTCTGAATATAAATTTATTATATTTTTAAAAGGAGAAATAATATGAGCTGATGAGTGGATGAAATGAAATATTAATATCAATATTATAAATAGATAAGGTTCTTACAAACAATAAAATTGTATTCATTAATTCAGTTAAAATATCTCCATTTCTCATTTATTAGGCTATGGAGTGATACTAGTTTAATAAATATTGCGAGAAACCATGACCACAGACAAAAGCAAATTTAGTATGTTGTAGTATTCGTGCATACATATGTTTCACTTGGCATTAATTATAAATGCGGTCACAGACGGAATAACAATTTGTGACTAAGTTTAAATTATAAAGTGACGTAAGCCGCAAGTCACACCGTTATCTGGAATCATGCGAACGTATTGTTTGAAAGCAAATATTTCCCGCAAACAGCGTTTTCGAGAGAACCTTTGACGGTAATAAGAAATCAATCAGTATTCCAAAGAGGTTTCGTATTGATTGAAGCCTTCCGAAGCCTGCATATAAATTAGATATACGCTCCGCTATCTAGAAGGTATTTATAAAAGCATTTGTCACTAAACAGTTTGATGTCATTAAACTTGTTCATGTCAATTACTCCGACGTCTCAACAGCTGTCAGTTCAATAACTGTTCATTATTTCATTTGTGTATCCATAATCAATTATAATAAAGTATGATGAGTATTTTTAGTAAAGCGGCTAAAAAGTGACTTATTAGAGCATTTAATAGTGAAAATACAATCTTATCGGCACATTTAAGAACATTCTGCACAAAACGCGAACCACCTTTGATATTTATGGCTGTGTATGTGAAGGAGAGGTAATTAAATCATTCATTTTACGTTCGTATTTTTCTGATTGAGAACTTCAGCATTAAATAAAAGCTAGAAATAGGCAACTTAAAAGGAATCTCCACCACCCCTCCCCACCCTATTATTTTATTTTTATGAAGAGACTGTATTTTAATATTTTCTTTAGTCGTGTATAGCTATAAACATCTCACATGTATTAGTGTAAAATGTCTTTAGCTTCATCATGAAATTTATAAATTCTATCATTATTTCTGGAAAATAAAAAAACTTTCCTCGGAACGTCTTCAAACCGCATTTAGACCTTGGATTTGCTAACTGGCTGCAAAAAAAAACATGCATTTTCTTTAGTATGAGTTTGAGAACAATCTCTTGCCCAAGGGTTGTTTAACTGAAAAATTTTATTGATTTTATTTCCATTGCATGTTGTTTATTGAATATCTGTATATTTTGAAAGTTCTAAAGTTTCCCAAGTGTTTTGCAAAATTTCCGGATCGTTGCGGTTAGAAGAGTGAATATGTTCTTCTTCTGGATGTAGTTTATACCTTTCTTTGGCATAATCGCTGCCCGTTCTCCAATTTTCAGCATTGGTAAATTGTTGAAAGTGCTAACATTCAGGTACTTTCTTTCCACATATTATACTCTCAAAAGAAAGATTTGTATAATTTAATTCTCTCTGTTATCTGTTATTGTAGCCAATAGGGTTCACTTTCCAAATAGGTTCTTATTATTGAGAAGGAAAACGGGAGGTGTCGCTAGTGATTACGCCGTTAGTGGAAGGTATAATATTTTCTAGCTCGAAAATGAATTTTTCCCATAAATGTTTTTAATGAATGAGACAAGTATCTACAATTATTCTCAAGTATCTATAATTATTATAATTTATCTATAATTATTCTAGGTCTATAATTATTTCATGTAATATAGAGAAACAGAATATGTAAATCATAATAACTACAAGAATTTTGGCCTATAATTTCCCTGTATTGGATCGTAATTGTGTTGATCAATTGTTAATAACCAATAGTAGCACGATGTCGTTTATGTCCTACAGTCGCAAAACATCACTGTTGTTTTCCTTCTGACCCAAGTTTTTGAAAAGTGTTGTTTGATTGATGGATTTGCTATTAAAAGTCCAATTTCTCTGTTAATTGGAGTCGGACGGTGGGTAACTTTTTTTTTTCTCTGTGACAACGTGTGTTATTTACGGGAATTATTTGTTAGTTTTTATACCCAACCCTTCCAATCTTTTCAAAGATGCTACTATGATTCCCCGAAACAGATTTCTCTCAACAATTATTAAACCCCATTAATTTGTGTTTTTAGCTTTGTAAGGTAGGTGTGTTCCTTTAAGACGGACTAATAAAACACCGTGTCCGTTTTATATTATCTTTAGTAAGTTATTGACGTTTAATTTCTCTAGAGGCTGTGAAAAATACTATCTATGACTGTGGGGTGAGCATTTTCATTAAAGCAGCGATAATGATAGTTTAACTAAAAAAAAGAAACAAAAAAATTACACAGTCCGAAAAATAAAATGATGAACACAATAATAAGTCTTTGAATAAATTAAAACAAACAAATTGAAACAGTTTACAGAAAAACAACAGAGCTCTAATAAACACATCTACGAGAGTACACCATTAATTTTCACACTAAACTATAAGGTAATTGTGAGGTTTCTCGCAGTGTAACCACTTCAGAATTAGAGTAGTTATTTTAGTTTAAATAGTTTAAGGCAACACAGTAAATGAGACCAGGTCGCAGCTATTGGTGTTTGGGTTAGAGTTGTTATAATGCTGGGCTAAGCTGGTACATCTGTTTTACATTTTGTTGTAGAATACATACTTTAATTAACTTGCTAAATCTAGAGCCATGGGTTAGATTCCCATATGGGCAATAGGATTTTATTTAGCGGTGAACCGACTAAATATAATACTGAATCCCATCCTGGCTAGAAAAAAAAGATAGCCCGTCCCGATTAGCCTCAGTAGCATAATGTGAACTTAAATAAATAACTACAACATTTTTGTGAGGATGGCATTAGTTTCTCATATGATTTATTGGTAAGAGATGGACGAGGCCCTGTCTGGTCACGATCAATATGAGCATGAACATGTGTGAATACATCCGAATAATATTAAATGCCTAGGCATTCACTGTTGTTCTTTTAACAGTTTGTCGCACCAACTTTGACCAACTTTTCATGCGAGTGACTACCGGAAATTTTTGAGTACTGGATCCCAACAGTACAACAGATTTTCGCATAGTCTCCTAATTCTAGAAAATGTACAATTGGGTTGACTTGTCTCCTTTCCTTCTAGGTTCGACCTGTACTGCTAAGTACAAGAAATATTGCATGTCAAATTCTTTTTTCCCTTTCTCCTTATATCCTTACTTTCTAATTCTACAGCACAGAGGTGTAGTTCTACATTCTCTTCATAACTGTTTCTTCGCTACCAACAGATAATTCTCCATCGATGCTTAGAGTATAACATCATTACTTAGAGAGAGAATATGGAGGTCCTCTAATACAACTGAAAAGTTAAAGACGCCCAGGACTGACGTAAATGTAGTGTTTAACATAATAATAATGAAATTTTGATTCGTTGCAAAAGTCTCCTAACGTGGAAATAGATTTTTTTCTTAATTTTAAATTTCATTGTTTTAAACATGACTTAGATCCTTATAGTGAGAAACACTGCTTTTCTAAATCTTGTACTATTGCCTTATAGTCGTCGGCCTGAGGGCCGACAATTAGGTGGACCTGCTGTTTATTTGATGTAGTAGATGTTTTGTTTTGTATTTATTCAGTTTCATTTATTTATTGAATATTATTATTAATATCTCCTTTATGCTATCAAAGCTGTAGGTTACCATCCTTTTCTAGCCGGCATGAGGCTAAGGATTTCTAGAATCCTTCTCTTTTTTTTTTTTTTGTGTATATCGGTGTACGACTCGACAATCGTATGGATCTATTACTGATGGATAAAAGTGTATTAATGACAACCAATGCTGTGTCAATGACACAATTAAAAGGGGGAAAAAGTTTAAAATAAATGGTAGAAGCTATTACTTAGATGATGCCTTCATCCTGTTATAGTGGCGCCTAAAAAAATCAAAGAGTGTTCCCCAGTATAGGACCTGGTTCGATTCACGAAGGACGTATAATTATTTATGATATGCCATTATAGTATGCGTTGGTTATGGTCGGTAGATAATACATCTCAGGCCATACTCCATGGCCGGCCTATTATGGTTTCTGATCCACCTGCCTAGATAGCCCCACCAATATTATAGAGTCTTCAATATTGATTAATTATAAGGTTAGCCTGCCTCCTATAGTATCTGGCGACTCCTCATACTCCTGGGAGTTTATTAATCGCCTTTTGCTCACAAGCATTTCGAGCTCAATCAAAAGGTGACATAATAAATCACAAATATGTGAAAACCTCCTTATAAATAATATCTAAAAAAAAAATAAATAACTAGCTTATACAGGGAAAACCTGCTTAGGTTAGTTGTTCGCAATGCAAAAGTAATTTTAGTTTTGGCTCGGGTTTATTTCAGTAATAATGTTATAAATGTTAATATTTTTAAATTATTGTAGTTTCAATGCAAAACCAAATAATATGTAAGATTGTTTCTTTATCATGAGTGAAAAAAACGAAATTTTCGTTATCTTTTTTGCTTCATAATCAAAATAATTATCCCTTGAAGTTAATTAAATCTTTTACACGCTGATATGTAGTAATACATATAAATATGTTTAGAGATTTTAGTTTTGAATTGGGTTTATTTCAGTAATAATGTTATAAATATTAATATTTTTAAATTATTTTAGTTTTAATGCAAAACAAAATAATATGTAAGATTGTTTCTTTAACATGGGTAGAAACATTTCAATCTCAAATTAAGTATATCATATTCAATTATTCGGCAATCCGCTATAATTTATATTACAGGAAAAAAGGGGAGTTTATAATAGCACACATTAGATTATAAAAATGTTATTGTAAAAAAGAAACAACAGAATGGAATATAAACAATATAAACTATTACATGCTTTAAAAACTGTTTTAGTTTGTCAAAACAAGTTTTCCCTTCATAAATAGAATTTAGTTCAACATAAATCATCCCTTGACAATCTTAAATAATTTAACAACATTCAGTCTAAAACTATATGAGGTAATAACATTTAAATGTTGTTTTATGTTTCTGCATTTGCACATTTCAACCCTTTATATTAGGCTTATGAAACTATATATTTCTCCAGTGCAACAAATAAAACTTTAGTAATAACCTTATAGTTCTAGATTGAATATTGTTCAAATATTTAATATTTTCGTACAGAAATAAACATAAACAAATATAATTTAGAAAAGAGTTTGAGTAATTCCTCTTGGAAGTATAATGCCAGAACTAATCTATGATATAAATCTGTTGTTGGTTCAGGAAAGTGGCAACTCGCATAGTCAAGGAAACCATACCAGAAGTTAGTCATAGCATTAGTTAGTAGAAATTTCTGTAAATTTGAATTAATTGAGACGTTCTAAAAGTGGTTTACTTTTGTGGATATCCATTTTTTTTTCGTTGAAAACTAAAAACTCTACAAAGTACCATAAAACATTTGTAATGTTGACAGCAAAAAAAAAGTTGTTATTTTGAATACGTAATCAATAAAGAACTAAAGAAAAAATGTGAAATAAAATAAACGTAATTTAAATTTGGTTAAGTAAACATAATGTATTTTTATTATTGTTGTAAATACATTTAATAATTGGTGTTGGATAAAGTAAACATGAAATAAAATATTATAAAATTTGAGAAAAAAGAAAATCTTTTTAATTTTTAAGAGGAAAGCTTTAAGCTCTACTTAAGTCAGATTCGTAAGATTTATCACAAACGTGCATAAAGCTTTATAGTATTGAAGATAATGCCCAAAATTATTAATTTTTGATTAAAAGAAAAACCTATAGGTAAGTTAGTAGAACCGTTTACTTTATTTCATTTACTTATTTAATAAGCCCAAAGACATAACGTGCACACATACTATGATCGCTTAAGCCACCGAGAAACTACGGGACTGGTTAAGTAGTTAAATAATAACAAAACAACCCGCCGACCTTATTTTAAAGAGGGAAGCTTTTCGAAATTTATATCGAGATTTGAAAATAAAATATATAGAATAAATACTAAAATAGATAAATAAATACTCCTGCCAAATTGTATCCGCCACTAAAAATATTTAAACCTTTTTGTGTGTTATTTTAACTCAGTAATATAATTGTATTATCCTTAATTTTTGGCATTCTGAATAAATGAAAAGAGTTATCTTTTACATTCGTGTTATTTATGTTTCAAAATGTTTCATGGAAGACAGTGCCAAACCTCTTCAGTAGCCTAAACTACTTAAAATAATATTTAAAGTGTTTCACCACCCTTCCTTTCACTGCCTCAAAAAAAAGTCCGTCACCCAGGTGCCGCGTAAACTAAGCAGATTTCCCACGTGAAGTTTTACAATAGAGAAATCTGCCTAATAACAACTGTAGTAGTAAGAAACCTCTAAACCTAAAACATTATTTAGGGCGTAATAACCCAGTAGTTTCTAGCCCCAAAAAACAGTTAACCTAACCTCTAAACCTATTCACGAGGGAAGAATAGTTATGGAAACGACCGCCAGAGCTCTCGGCGGAAAGTCCGAACAGCCTACTGGCGACCACACGCAGAATACAAATGCAAATATCTCGGTTAATATTCAAGATACAGAATAAATATATAGAACAATATTTATAGTAAATTGAATTTGCAATAAGATTTATTCTATACAATTCTTCGATCCGACGCATAATAACAGAGATATTTTGAATTTTCAAAAATCCCCCTTTTTACATAAAACGATTAAATTCCGAGTTTGGTAACGATCAAACAAAAATTGCGACCGCTACAGCGGTAACAGACAAATATATATATATATATATATATATATACATATATATATAGATATAGATATATATATACAGTTTTGAACGGACTTCATTTTCGCCATCTACTAGGTAGGATCGATGGACATTTGAAGAAAAATGTCGAAAATTCCGTCATGAGTGCAACCTCAATAGCTGATTTCCCTTAAGGGAAATCTGCTAAAAGTAGCACAATGTGCAAATACCAAGAAAAGATAGCATTTTCTCAATGAATGTCAATTAGTTAACGGAAAAAAAAATCATTATAGAAATAAAAAATAGGCAATTCTCTTTTCACGATAGTTTTTATATTAATTTTCTGTAAACTAATAATATCAATATTTCCTACTAAAATTTGTCCTGTTTCAATCTTATTTTCATGGAAATCTTTTAGAACTGTAGAAAAGAAACACCCGATAAAAAAGTAAAGAATCTAATTAAACTTGTATCATATAATGAAACATTTATAGACATATTATTAAGTTATTACTCAGAGACTTACTACATAATAATATAAGCTATTCTGACAATCCAACAGAATTTCAATAAAAAGTATTATTAGTTCTATAATTAAAATAGAAAGACATTCTAAATTAACATAATTAATCCTATGGCATATTACTCACAAGAGAAAATAGTAATTACAATCACTTAAAGCATGTTATACATAAAAAAATATAGAAATATAGGAAATTGGATCCTTTACCAGGAAAAATAAGTGCATACCATATCAATAGCGTTAAACTATTTTCAAGGAATGCTACAATCATTTTTATCCTTTCTGTTAACAGCTACAAAAGAAGGTCATTCAAAAGGTCTATATAAATGACATTTTTTGAACCACTTATGAGGCAATTCTAGAAATATTGAGAGTAAAAAAATGTACTTCAAATTATGTAGCACACTATCAGGGTCGTACCTTTCAGTTTAGAAGAACTATATGACCTTAGGATATAGAAAACAATTAGCCAACTTCATTGGTGTGAGATGTTTTAGACATGAATTTGATAAATAAATAATTAAACTTAAAT
The DNA here is from genome assembly GCA_019009955.1 of Riptortus pedestris. Classification (NCBI taxonomy): domain Eukaryota; kingdom Metazoa; phylum Arthropoda; class Insecta; order Hemiptera; family Alydidae; genus Riptortus; species Riptortus pedestris. Next base: position 212,406,817 of record CM032228.1, on the reverse strand, counting down.
TTCCGAGGAAATGCTAAGAGATTTCAAATTAAATAAAATATCTAAGTATGAAAGCTTAATATTATAGAAAATTATGTAAATATTACTCACTAAGGCCCCTTCCTGCATTTATGCCTAAAGGAATCAGATTAACCACCATTTTTAGTTCAAGAAGGAGTGCTGATGTCATTTTGTGTGCCCATAAAGAACTAATACCTCTGCTCTCGGCTCAAAATAAGGCACCTTATAATAATTTTAAACAAACCACTTGCTACTATCAAACTTCTAAATAGTCGGCTTTCAAATAGTAGCAGAATTAGATTATTATTATTTTTTCAATAAATTGTTTAACTTCTAATATTGTCCCCTTGCAAAACAATTAAAGTCCCATATGGTTCGTAGCAAACGCGTATTAATCGTCTGCCTTGCTAATAATGTTAGATATTATCATCAGATTGCTGTTAGAAATATCCCGAAGAATTATTCTTTTAGAGTAAGAAAATTAATAGTAGTGAAAATATTTACTTCAATTTAACTAACCTAAGGCGTAAGGTCAACAAATTAATGAGTACTTCAAATGATAAATTTAAAAATAATTTTTATTTTTCCACTAGTTTCGCGTCCATGTGACGCCTTATCAGGAGAAATTCAAATACAAAAAGGCAACTAAACTAAGGACTACATCTTTCTATAGGGCCTCCCACTAGCAATGCCTGTCGGAAATATAAATCAAATTAATCATTTGAAGTGTTTATTCTGTTGCCACCCTTCCGCTTTAGGTAAGTTAAAGAAAACTAATAGTGTTCAGTACGTTTGTTGAGTAGTCAAATTATGTAATATTTGTTCTCTCATAATTGTGGATTACTTGTTTACTTAAGCAATTTGTTGTGTTGATAGGACACTGATTATGGAGCGCTTCACTAGAAAGAGCTCTTACCGCTAGTGAAATAAAATCATTGTGGAAGCTGTTGGTTGATCCTGATACGGACATTCTACCGTCTAGCACTTTGTGGCAAAACAAGCAAATTGTGTAGCTACGTCAAATTAATATATAAACTTAAGCCGGATTTGAACAGACTTCCATCTGTTCAATTGTGCACGGAGTACGCTGAAAACTTAATGCCCTAATCTCAAATCACGAGCGGGAAAATGAAGTTATAATAAGTAACAAAGTGAAATGGAGGAATTATTAATGGCAAAAATTCAAATGTATTTGATTGTGAGGTCAACATGTACCTAGGACTCTGTGAGGTTTGGTTCTAAGATTATTTTGTGAATTTCATATTTTGAAAAGGGGGATTAATTTCACCGAAATGTTGGTAAAACTGTTGATTTAAATTTCCTATTATCCTCATACACACAAATTAGTTAATTATTGGTTAGTTTATTCGTGTCCTCATATTTTAAAGAACATAAAATGTTATTTCCATAATTTCTTTAAAGTATAGCAGATGAATAAAACCGACGAATTTCAATTAAAATAAATACCTTAATTAAATATTTATTTTAATTTTAGTTAGTTGTTTTGCCAGCTGGAGCTTAATAAAACGAAATTGTCGTTGTCTTGTTTGCTTCATAATCAAAATAATTATCCCTTGAAGTTAATTAAATCTTTTACACGCTGAGATGTAGTAATACATATAAATATGCTTAGTACAGTAAAATGGTGGAGTCATGCTGCCCGATATAGCCATGTTTGAATTAAATAGGCACTGGAAAGAATAAAATAAAATAAATCTTGATTGCCAGGAAGAAATATTACTCAAGAGAAAAATACCCTCTCTCCTCTCCATCTGGTAATAACATAAGGATTTATTCATTTCCATATATTCACTAGTGGGTATTAGCGTTTGAAATAAATGTATTGTTTACAGTTATCGGGCTTTTATAAGTTGTGTTTAGTAAATTAATTTATGTTGAGTGGGTATTTATCATGTTGTGAGCAGGTAGATGGGTTAAAAGGTAGCTCCTGATATATTATGGGAACCTGGTCGGAGGTCCGCTCTGACTTCTACAAATCGCTATTTCAACGAGGAACGAGGTTCGCCCCATCGGGCTATGTATGTTCCTCGTCATCAGGTCCATCTTCGGGGCTACGGCCAATATAGGCCGAGTCACGAACAGTATGAGGGCTTCGTAATGGCCCGGATCTTCGTCCGATTATGCTCAGGTCGTTTATTATGTCATGGCTTCGATAAAAAGCACCTCACATTCACGTTCTCTGTGAACGTACCGTTCGGGGAACACGGAGTCTGCAGGATTTAGGATTTGATGAATGACTGATGCAGGAGAACACGCAGCAGGAATCTTATAACATTTAATTAGTTATAAAATCAGCAAACGGTACCTTGGGGTAACAAACTAGCAAATATTGGCCAAATAAAGGATATGAGCACCTTGTCATGTGAAGAGACACCGTCACTAACCTGCGCCGATTTAACACATTAACATTCACAAAACTAACAAATTGGCAGAGTTTAAGAGACCAACCACAACACAAATCTCAAAAGTATTAGAAGTAGCAAATAATAGATTATTAGAAAGTACCATGATTATTTTAGTAAAAGTTACATGCTAAATTTTAGCTTATATAACTTAATTCCACTAAAAAAAAAATTACACAATTAACTTTCATATAAGAAATTAAGAATGCAACTGTAAGTGTTTGCACTCATAATAACTCATTATCAAGACAGAAGTAGTCAAACGTATCCACATAATATTTAGCTATAAAACAAATAGCCATCAAATTTAGTAAATTTTACAGACAATAAAAAATTGACAGTAATCAATATTATATTCAATAATTTGACTTTCTAAGCTATATTCCAAGAAGAGAACCATATTATATATCTAGGGACGTTGCGATACTACCGATATGGGTAGGTATAGATACTTTTGTTTCGATACAAGGAGTATTGGTATCGATACTTTGCTTCCGATATTTCAACGGTATCGCAACAAAAAGATGAGTATCAGTATCGAACGTTTGATAATTTAATATCAGTAATTACATTAAAAGTAAATTAATAAAAATTTCGAATTTAAAGTAAATAAAATACATGATAATGAGTAATATATCAAATTATGTCGTAGTACGATATTTCAAAGGCAGGGGATAAAGGATAACCTCCAATTGAGGATTACCTACATTCTTCATCAATTTCCATAATGAAACAAATTTTTTTTTTTTTTTATTTTAAGAAACAAGATAAAGTTTTTAAAGAGATAAAACTGACGTTTTAAAACAGTAATAAATCACAATTTTTTTTTCTAAAAAACCTGATTTAATAATCAGAGGTGTTCGATACCGATACCTTTGGTATTGATACTTTTAATGCGATATTATCGTAGTATCGATACTTTTATACCAGTATGGTATCGATACCAAATATCGGATCAAATCCAGTATCGCAAGGTCCCTATGTATATCTCAGGTAAGAAAAGAGTATAACTACTGTGAAGGAACGAGGCTTCTCTTTTCTTACCTGAGATAATAATTTCTTCACCATCCAGCACCTCAAAAATGCTTATTAAATATAATCAGTATTTGTTTTCATTATGTGAAATCGTGTTGAATTGAATATAATAACAATAATGAGAGTAAATATGTTAACAACATAGAAAATAAAACGTCATTATTTAATTATCGTTTGTTATTCATATAATCTTTATTTAGGAAATTCATAATTTTATTTTATTCATAATTTTAGGAAACGTATGACTCATATCTAATCACTCACGTTTTCGGGTTGTAATAACCACAAACCGACTTGAGCTACAATAGCTCACTTAACTAATGCCCATAACAGACAGTTCCGACAGTGTTGGAGAAATCTGCACTTGCGTGTGGCAAGCGAATTTCTTCCTTTTTTTTTTATCTAGACTAGACATTTTTGGAGTGATAACCATGTAAATTAATCAACCTGATTAAAACTAAGTTACATTTTTATTGAAAGCAACGTGATTAAAAGCGTATATTAACATAGAGTTGCCAGAGTTGTAACCAGGTTATTGTCACACTAGACATTGGAATGTCTCGCTTTTGCTAGTATGACAAGCTCAATGGAGCCCTAATATCTTACGCTCACAAAACTATTTAAATAAATAATACAAATGATTATTGTATTGTTGGTGTTCTACAACACCTGTGATGAGTGATAAACTTCCAGAAGTAATACGTTTGCAGAAGCCTATGAGAAATCAACCATAGTAGCCACAGTTGGCCGTAACTGGGCTTCCATTCTTTAGAAGGTGATTTAGTTCATGAATTTTTTGTGGTTGACCCAGCCGAGCCTGTCAACACGCGGACAAAGAAGTCACTTCCCGTCCATCACCTACAGAAGTCTCCCTTCCCCCAAAGCAAGCCAGATTATACTATAACAGGCTTAGCTCCAGTCTGCTTCGAGTGGTGTCAAACCACCTGTAAACCAGAGTGATTGTCAACGAGATAGTTATGTATCCTTATCGCCAGCATTATTAGCATAACAGAATTTTCTGAATGTATGTAAGCCCCGACCGAATAAGTATGCCCAAAAATATCAAGAAAAGAGACCCCGCCCTAGCAAGCATACCTTACGAAATAAATTTCCTTACCACTTCCATAAAGGTATGCTCAATATTAAATAAAATGATATTTTATATGTTGCTATCAGTGATTAAGTCTTTATTGCTCATTTTTATGAATTTTAAATACAATAGTCAAAATATCGTCTCTCTGCTGTTTTATTAATGCACCTAGTGCGATATCAGGAACTATTTTTTTTTCAAGCAATCTTCTTGTTAATAGGTAAATTGAATTTTACTGTATAGGACAAGGCTTACTACCTATTACCTTGTAATATGTGGTACCGTTGTGTGTGAATAAATATTAGTGACGAAATTTAGTGCAAACCGTAACCTAACAGTTGAAGAGACTGTTCAGATCAATTCATAATTCGAAATTTCCCACAATTATCAATGGAACAATGCCATTAAAATTTCAAGTCATTAAAATACATTTCGTACCTTTGAAAGTTTGTTAAATTGTCCCATTCTGGAATAAAATATCCTTGAAACATTTTCAAAGCCCGAGTCGAAGAGCGGGGTTTTCACTGAAATGACACACATATATTATGGTATATTGGCTATATCTAAAAGCCTTCGATTTCGAGTTTCTCCAAGACCCAACAATATCCTCAATTTGCTTTTATATAATTTCAAACTATATATATTTAACCACATGATAGGAGTGGAGATGTCGGACAACCGTAACCGAAGTATACCAATTACTCCGTTAATAATCCAGTTAGATCATACTTTATAATTCGAAATAGGTAATGCAAATTAACTTCAGTAAACATGATTAATATGTTTCAAAAGGAAGTTAAGTTAAGAGGTTTTTACTATTTTACTCCTTCTTGAAAACGGCAATCTCAACATCGAACGACTATGAGGTGGCGAAATAAAATGCGACAAGCCATTTCGAAAGAGTCTTGAATAGGAAGAAGACGTATTTATTTATTGATCAGCTGTAAACTAGTCAGTGACAGTCTGCTTGAAGCATAGATTGACCAAGTCTAGAGATGGAGTCCGTAGTACCGTTTTACGCATTTGAAGGCACATCCGAATGCTGTCATTGTTATTTATTTGGTTACACTATCTGCTAATAAGGATAACTAGGAGGGGTTATCTACAGGTTACCACACTTTTGTAGACAGGGTGGTACTAAGGATTTTATTTAGTGGATTCGTCACTAAATAAATTCCTATTGCCCATGTGAGTATCGAACTCACGATTCTGGGTTTACTAAGTGAGATTAAGACCAATGCTTTAACTCATGAGACAAACCTGAGACTCACATGCAAATGCCAAACTGAGGTGTACAAATTGAAAAAGTGTGAATTCATTATATTTTTAACTTGATCTATCGAATGCATATTATCCTCTATATCTGTAGATTATCAATTCTGATAAGGTGAATACCGAAAACTCTTACTTTTTACTTCCTTGGCGGAGTAAAGGAAGTATTGTTGTAATCGCAACAAACATGTTGATTTTCAGTTTTTAACTCAATTATCCGTTTTTGCCTTTCGGTAATCCATTTTGACATGTTTCAATTTGATATAAGTGTCTCGTGTAACTCACTACTATTTTTAGAACGTTAAATGTAACATCTGGATGTACAATACATCTGCTTTTTTCATAGATATCCTCAAAGGTGGAGGGAGGAGGTTAATGATCTATAAATTCTATGAAGTAGACTTTCTGGATGAAAGTGGACTGGATATAGACATAACTTATAACTTAGTCTCCTAACTTAGGCCTTCCTTCCTTCAAATCTATCACAAATAATAGAACACAGTAGCCACATTTTCATCACATTTCCCCTTAATGTTGCCCAGGGACCCCTGACGCTACTGTCTCAGTTCACTGATGATGTGCGACTCTCCTCAATATTCCATGAAACTATTAAATATCGTCTATATTATTGAAAAACTCCATCCATAAGAACAACCTTAATAGCTAATTTATCCTACTGTAAGTCTACTAAAAGTTCCAGTGAGACAATTACCATGAATTACTTTACTCTAAAAGCGTTTAAACGTAAAATGGAGAAATAGTTTCATTTATTTCTTTAAACTATTTTTCGTAGAGGTAACCGTTCTTAAGGTTGATTAATAAGAAAAGAGAAATAATCCAAAATGAGGTTATTTTGGTTCTGTTTTTTCTTTAACAGATAATTTATAAAGGGGGAAAGGGAATACTTCATAAATAAAAACATGATGAGTGGCTGCTCACCATGGGGGAGTTCCTAATAGCACCGGCAGTTTATCAACTATTTGACATTTTTCCAAATCAGTTACTAATGTATTACATAACGGACGGAACTTAAATATTTAAGAGAAACCATATTGAACAATTTTGCTAAAATTTCTTAACAATGTGAGTAAAATATATGTTTGCTACAAAAAAACAAAACAAAAAAACATTTAAATGGCAGGAAAATAATTAGAAATAACGAATGAGGAGTTAATCCTGATTTATGAAAAGAAAAGAAATCCGGATAAATATTTGTAGTATGATTTTGTTAGACAATTATAGTTATCATTGCTTTAAGGCAGCTTTACGACAAATCCTTAACTGAAGAAGACTTCTGTTATATGCAGGCGAATTTGAAAACATTTAGTTTTCAGCAACATTAACCCACTTCCAATCCTCAATCCTTCCAATAAAATCAGAAAGGAAAATAATAAATAAGGAAGATAAAAAATATCGAACCCATGAATTCCTTGTCCTCCTATTAAATTAAATGTGCAACATTTTTTGATTGTTTCTCTTCATTTTGAAATTAATTGTTTTAAAGTGTCATAAAATATCTCAGCTACATTTAATCGGATCAAAAAATGTTATTGGACATTTTTTCATCATTTTATGATAAACAGAAAAGAACCTTCAATATCTCGTAAATTTCTATTTTCGCACTCCTCTGTAGTTGATTTTGGAAGTAGATAGGAACTTATGGGCTTAAATGATGAATTATGATTCTAGATATTACTTGAGCTTCTAAGTTTAAACGAAGCTTACCTTCGTTGCTAGGGTAAAGCAGCGCCTGAGGCTATGTAAATGAATTTGTTGTTGTTTTTTTTTTTTTTTTTTTTTTTAGATTTTAAGCTATTGAAGACAGGTCAGAAAGACTCAAAGCATGCAGAGCTAGGACATTTTAGACTACTGTGTCGTATCTATCATTTGGCATTCAGCCAAAAATTGACTGACGTAAGTTAGGTGACGAGGATTTGGTTCTTGTAGAGTTCTTTCAATATAAAATGAGGTTGGAGACGAAACTTCTTTACTGATATTGTTGAGGGGGGACGGTAATTCTAAATATCTTTGTTCAAAATTTATAAATTAAAAAAAAAATGTTTTTGGAAAGGGTTACACATTCTACCAGAGATGAAAGATTTTGAAATTTAGTACATTTTCAACTTACATTATAAAAAAAAAATAAATAAAAAAAAATAAAAATAAAAAAAAACAAGTGACTCAGTTACTGATCACGGATCAAGGAGTTCACAAGTCTTGGAATCAATAGTCCCGTCATGCACTTGAGTGACCGATTAAAAACATGTAAACCGAAATTTGGATTTACGAAATAGAAATTGTTATTTCAAAATGCTCAGTTATGTTTTATTTCTTCTATATTCTTTTCTCAGTATATTTAAAAACAGAACGTCTACATTTGGGGCATTTTTCTGCCATTCTCGCCATCTCCGTAATCTTCAAACATGTAAATTTTACAACTTCTTCCCTTGACTAAACCATTAAAATTTTTCATTGGAAAACTAATAGCACAAGTGCATAATAAGTATTAAATTTTCATAATTCCTATGATTTCAAGACTTTATTATAGAAGCTCCCCTCTGCAATCATACTGTGGAGTGTTTTTAACATATTAGTGATAGTTTCCTATATTTTCCTTAAATAGTGGCTTTTTGAACGGAAAAAATATATATTTGAGATCAGAACCGTTTTTTTTATTACATTTCTTATCCACTATTTTTTTTTCAAACTAAAACTAGTGGTCTTTCTTTTTTATCATTATTAAAATGTTTTTAATATAAGAATTGCCAGTTATTTTTCTCTATTTGATTCCTCACATAGTTTTCCCGAGAAATTTAATTTTACTACTGTAAACAGCGTGGCACAATCCTTTGTGTTTCAGGGGAAATTTAAGTTTCCTTCAATGCCAAACATTTACACGTCAACGTCGTCGTAGGTGTTAGTTCAATAAAAAAAATTGTGAAATAAGAAACTTTGGTACATTTGAGTGATAAATACCTCTCTTCAAAAATCAAATTTAAAATTTTGAATTCCAACCTCTGGGTCTCCATGCCTATTACAAGACAATGACTAAACAGCAGTCATTACAAGACAATGACTGAACAACAGTCATTAAAAGACAATGACTGAACAACTTAAAGGGTGCCTGTGACGGGATTCGAATCAAATACCTCCTCCAGTGCACATACAGGTCTCTCCCCCTCCGGCATGTTGGACTATTATCATTTCTTAACTTTTATTCATTCTTGACTATTATCCTATCAATATTATAATATAAGATCTCGGAATAAACAATCATTCCGTAGATCATATTGAAAAAAGTTATTACACCAATATTTTGGTTTAGTACGATAAATCTCACGCGAAACTGAACAGCCCAATACTAGCAGTAGTGTCAATTTGGAAAACTTTACAATTATTTAGTCACATTACTGTGCACACAATAGTTAAGAAAATTGTAAAAAATTGATCTTCTGAATTTGTTAATTAATTTCGTATTCAATAATTCAACAATGCAATAAAACAGGATTTTTTGTAGTGCTACAATAGGTTAAAAAGGAGTATTTTACAAAAAAAAAAAAATTAATAAGAATTATATGCATGTATAAATTTAGGAGCAAGATGTCCTTCATATTTATAATAATACAACCTTATTTTCATGAGCTGAATTTCAGCTTTCATTGATTTTCAGCAACTGAAAATTGAATCTGCATTTAAGTTCATACATTAAACACGAACTAAATAGTTTCCCATTGTAAACTAACTATATTTAATAAACCCAAGATGAATAAAATAAATTAAAAACTTTGAAACACCTGCAGCAGAAAATAGGATTATCACATTGGAAACCCCTAATTAAAATATGTTCCAGCGGTTCTATAAACTGAATTTTTTTAAAATCTGCACCCGCAACATCATAAGTAATTTACATTTTACTTGTAACCAGGAACAGAGATTCCAAAGGTTAATAGACAAAAGAACTATTTATTATTGTAAATGGTAGGTACGTATTTTTTTTCATTCTTTCTCATCTTTTCTGATATATTCACATTATATAAATGTCTAATTAAATCATAAAACTTTATTTTACAATTACTGTTTATGTTTTCAAGGTAACGTATATTAAAGTACGCTATTTGAAAATTTGTATAATAATAAAATCAATGATATAAGTGAATATGATTGGTTATTAACAAAAATGTTAGTTTTTATTTAAAATTTAAAAATTCCCTACATAAAGTAGTATACATTTTTAAAAAAAAATACATTATACACTTTACCCAACAAATTCCGTACTTAGTTACAGCTTATAATTATAATCTACTCAATCTATGATTTATCATGTGAGCCGGCAATAATGTTAGGACATTAGTTTGGGAATGACTAGCTTCAGAAGGAACTTGTCACTGAAGAGGTGCTATTGTGCCAGCCATGAAACATGCGGGACTGAAATAAAGGAAGTAAACTGAAGACGTTGATTTATTTATGTGACCTCATATTTCCAAAGAAATATAGTACCGTTTTGAGTCAACAATGAAGATAAAGAAACAAACATTAACTATAATACGGAATTTCAATTTTCATTTTGACAAGGACTCCTAGGGTAAAGATATCATGTTAGAATTTTGCGATATCAATTAAGTAACGTAGTAAATATCCATGGTTGAAAAAAAAAGGTCAGTACCTCCTACTAGGTTTTAAGTCTGCATTATAGGGCAAGCTTTCAAGGGCCAGCCTCATCTTCAGTGTTCTTTAAAAATAATAACATAAAACAACAATACAATTATTTATTTTTTTTTTAGTTGCCATCAATACTATTAGTATTGATTACTCACAATATTCTGATTAAGAGTTCATTTATTTTATTTGTTTTTATTTTAGATTTGTGTATAAAAGCTATTAATTTGAGGATAATAGGAGGCATTTATTTATTTTAATAATTTATAACGTTTTAGATTATATGAAATTAATGATTCAAAATGTTTATAAGTGTTACGACTCAACGGTATTTTGGTTACATTTTTTAAGACTAATGTTATTGTTATAAAATCATTCTCCATATTTTTTTCGTCTGTTTTGTGTGTTATTGTATTAACAGAGCACTGAAAATGTGAGTGGCTCTGTTATAAAGAGTTAACACTTAGTGGATGTGTTGACCTTTTTTTTTTACCCATGGATAAATATATATCGACCCCCCCCCTTCCAGTGAGGTGATTCAAGATGTAACGTTTAAAAATAATTATTTAAGGTTTATATAATTTGCAATTTCACTAGAATATATGTTCATTAGCTTATATGGAAATGACAATTTGATTTATAATTCAGCTGTGAATAATAATATAACTTAACTGCAATATACATGATATGAATTTAAATTCAACAGATTCACATTAAAAACATGAGATTTTATTCCTCTACTATTAATATGTAATATTAGCGTCTTTATTATCGTGTGCAATGTTAAAAAACGTAATATTATTGAAAAGAAGTGACAAATACTGATTTCACTTATTTATTAATATTTTAAGTATATTCCATTTTTAGAAAATTACACCGGCTGAATTTTATTCATATTAAAGTTACCAAGGAAGTTCCAAGTATTTTCAAGAAACTGTAAATGTTTCGTTAGTAGTAAATATTATTAATTATAATTTACCATTATAGAATATTATAAGATGTTGGCTTATTAATGTGCTCATTAATTTAAAGCATTGCTTCAATTTTTTTTTAAACATTAAATCCATATCAAAATTAAATATTTGTAACATTTTTTATGGAATATTAGGAGTATATTATGCATCCCATTTTCCCAAATTTTGATTTCAATGAAAATCCTATACAAACAATCTTCGCATAAATAAATCACTTCCTTCAATATACTTCCTTTATTTTGGAAATTGATAATAAATTTTTCATCTAAGCTTTTCACTGTAAAAGGAGAATTGCCCTCGTTCTGGCTGAGAAGTGGCCCATTGGTTGGGGAAGGGGTAAAACTCTTAAATCAGTATATGACTGTGGCCATACATTTTTCCCAAAAGCTTTCCTCGATAAATTTATGATCATAATTGAGATGAAATTAATTTAAATTTAGTTTATTTAATATCCCAAAAATTGTTCAGCTATCAAATTTCGCAATGAGTGCTTCAAATGTTCGGAAATGGTAGTAAACGTGCTCCAAAAACATAATCCAATCCGGCTTTGGTGAAATATAAAGTGATTGTAAATATAAAATTCTTTTCCTTCTCTTTCTATGGGCTTAAAAGCAAAGTTGAAATACCTGAAGCACATCAGCCTGTAAGTGGTAAAGGTCTGTTATCCCAAACCAGGGGTACCAAAATATTCATATATGTATAAACACGGTATTTAATGAATTGTTATATAAACGGAAAGAGTTAAGGTTCTTTTTAAATTAATGGAACTATTTTATTTAAATGTTTTTATTAATTAATTACCTATATTGTTGTGTATTTTGTTGATATCTGAGTTATTTATAATTTGGTTGAAACTTGTTTTGCTATTTTAATAATTATTTTTGAAAAGGTCTATAAAAATTATTTTTTTAGTTAGGGGAATCTACACCCTTCACTAACCAGCCCCTTAAAATGGATATTTAGTCAGACTTATTTTTTTTTTTTTTTGGCATCAGTAAACATTTTAACTTTATGGCGCTTTAATTTCCTTTTTAAAATCTATAATCGGTTTTCATTGTAATTAAGTATGTCTGTACTTTGACAACCGCCAATGTTACTTCTGGAAGCTCAAGATAGGAGTGAAGGGACTTTAAATTGAAATTATAGTATATCCCCTAGAAACTAGAGGACTATATTAATTCTATGAGGCGGAAATTTTTATTGGTTGAAAAATTTCATAATTAAAATTGATAATTCTAATGTATCTTTATTTTAAAAATAAATTCTATTTGAAATTCCTAGGATCTACTGATCTCTGCATAACACGTCTTCGACGTTGTACAAAAATGACGACCACTGATTAACACAGTTTGATACATGGATAAGTGAAGTCACTTAATATCGTTAACATATAATGTAATTATTTATTCTACACCCAAATATTATCGTTGATAAACATATTATTCCGTTTATTCTTTATTCTTCTGTATTGTTTATTATAATTGTTTCCTTTCCTATCATAAACTATATTGATGAAGCCGATGTCAGATCACCTTCGTTCTTGTGTTTATCGCTTATATGATGAAGCCTCGTTTATCCCATAAAAAAATTCGTGTTTTCCAAGAACAAAATTATTGGCTGTGGTATCGAAACGTGAAAAAAATGTCTTTCAAATTATCTCATTTCATAAACCCTAAATCATTCAGAAAATGTGTATAGGAGGCCAGGTAGATTGATTTTTTTTTTCTTCAAATTTGTATGATTTGTAATAATATAACAAACCAAGAAACTGGAAGTGATTATTTAACTCAAAGAGAATACCTTTCAAATTTAATTAGATCTAATTCCGGAATCGCTATATCAACTGCAGAACGGGGGATATCTATTTCTTTCAAATAATTTTCCCGCAATTGCTTCAGAAATTAGTCAAATTTTATGATGAGCTTGACCGGATAATATGAAATTTCTAAGAAGTGTTAAAAAAATTGTGTTAAAAAATGTATTGATGGAATCCACGTTGGAAAGTTTTATACAAATCCCAAGCTTAATAACAGTAATCGTACATCATTGAAGTTCATGAATCGGTGAAGGAATTAGTTTTACAATGTATGAAAAAATTGGTTATGAAATTCATAAGTTTATTTTTTGGGCTAAGTTCAATTTAAGGGTTTTATTTGTGAATTGATTTCCAAAGCAAGAGTGTAATATTATTCAAATTCTTTCACCACCCCGGTATATTGTCATTCAAAAATCAATCATTTATTTTGTTCTGACAAATGTACATTTTTTTTCCATTTCAATTAGTTACATAAAAATCATGTTTTTTTTTAAATGAACTTCCTAAAAAGATATAACTAAGCCCTACTGAATCTGTTTACAGGTAATACTTCGATTCTATAAAACCGACTGCAAGAATATATACTTTTTGATGCAGACACCCTTTGAAAAGTTGTTTCAGTTCTTTATTGGAGATCTCGAAATAGTTGTCGACAACAACAAATAATTATGCAACCACAGTAACATCGTTGGTTTGCATATTATTTATAGGCTACTCAGGAATTCCAAGGAAACTATTTACATAATGAATGATTTATCCGTCAGCCTAATGGAAGCCACCCATAACTGTTCAGTCCTTCCTATATTTCAAGCGATTTATGTGTCCTGAAATATCCTGTTAATTCGATTAATTCAGTTAAAGAGGTAATACTTGAAAGACCTGTTGATGTTCCTACGATTTAAGTGAGTACGTTGTCTTAAACATTTAGGTAGATAGATGGTTAAAACGTTGATGAACGTTCTGGGGCTATTGCAGCTCTAGGTTTTGCCTTCTAACTTCCTGGATTACTGGAAAAACCGTGATTGGCGACATAAAAATTTTCAATTTGATTTTTTTTTGTTTTTGTTTCTACCTGTAGTATGGAAAATGTTGTGAGACATGTAGGTCCATGGGGACGGCGTGTGCAGGGGGCGGTGGATAGTGGTGGTCCGGCCCCGCCCCCAGGACCCAACCGAGTCCCGTGCTTGGATCCAGGGCTGGAGCAGAGCTACTAGCTGTCACAGACTTGACCGACACTCACCCGCCGGCGGCACATGGCATACTGAGCGCACCGAAAGGCGGGGCCACTCAGGGGGAGGGGGGCAGGGGGCGTGCCCATCTCCCACCAATAGGCTCCCGTTATCCCTAAGCCACGCCCATCTGAGGGGAGGCGTGGGCAACAACTGTTTGTAAACAGATTCGGTCGCTATGAGCCCTCGATGATCTATTGTCCCAATATCACTTTCACAGGGATATTTCTCCATAAAAGTCGAATCCATTTTTTGCCCACTCGATACGTGGGCGTTCTTCCACTTCCTCGCTCAACCTGTCTTGTCCCTCCTCCATTATATCACTTGGATTTTCTTTATCAAACGAAGGGCGTGTTTATCTCTAAATGTCACATGTAAACTCGGCCATCAAATTTATGTTTATTTTCACAGGTTATCTACATCCTCCGCTATCTGATAACATTTAGTGTTCTGACCTTTCCCATCTTTTTCATCTCATGAAAAAACTTAAAATTGAAAATGCCCCATGGATGAATACTAACGTGGATCTTTACATATTAAATAGCCACTGAATAAACATTTAAAACGCATTACTATTTTATTCTTCATAGTCTATTTTTTGTATGAGTACATAATTGATAGATTTAACCAAATCCATTTCAATAAAATGTGCGGTTTTCAAAATAATGTCTAGAATTAAAGGTAACTAGGAACCAGGGTTCCAGCATCTTGACATTCAGTACAATCGTCTGCCAACTAAAAACTAATTAAAATATTAATAATCAACCGATGGTAAGTTCAGTATTTTATTATTGCTATTAGGTTAAATTATTTTAGTGAATGAACTTAAAAAGTATTTGTATAATATATAATTTAACAGGTGCACACCTATATTTTTCATCTGCACTAAGACTGGTACTCTATAAATGCCATTCTTCCTCTGACTACGCGGATGTTAATTTTAGTACAAGCAAAATAAAAAAATATTTCCAATGCATGAAGGGAGGGGCATATTTATCTTTACATGGGTAACATTAGTCGTCTTATCTACTTCATTTCGAGTTTCTTCCTATTCCGAATCATTTTTGTGTACTCTAAAAATATGTGTTCATTTCCTCCCACTGCAGAATCTGTCCAAGTTGGGGCATGTGAAACTAAATTATTCAATTCAAGAATGAAATAGCAGCATATCTGTTGAAATCCTTATTGATTTATACACAGCAAAACTACACACACACACACACCTGATGTAGTGAAATTAATAGCTAACTGAAAGTAGGGTACTATGGAAGATATTGTCTAAATAAATTTCTTCTTTGTTTAGAAGATGGCAATATTGCGATTGAATTTCCTTTGATCGTTAGATCTGTCTATTTCTGAATATATCGAAGCGAAGATATTTTTTAGAAGTGTTTAAAATTATAAGAGTGACTTATATAATAGGTCCCCTAGTAATCTCTGATGCAAATTTTTAACTGTGGAAAGAATTCATCTGATAAATATACTAATAATTCGATTGGGCTGAGAAGCCATTAACTAACATCGCGACATTATTATAGCTTTATACCCCTTGTTACTGATTGTATATTTTTTAATATTATAAACAAGTTATTCTCTTCAAATTGAAGGTTAATCCAAGTCAAACACACGATCTTTTAAAAATTTCATTAAATAATTGGTGCAGTAATAATTCTGAACTTCCATTGCATTTTACAATTCTCCAACGACAATGATCTGGAATAGTTTATGATTTAATTTCGATGTAAACAGCCACCTTATATGAATAAAAATAAGTAATTAAATTATCTACCTTTAATTATGATTGTATTTTCCACAAACCTAAATAGCCTGTAAAGCCGATTTCAGGTCAACTTCATGAGGAAATGCAGTTCGGGCTGGTCTGACCACGGAAGATGCTGTTTTAGCCAATTTACGATCTGTTACTTCGTCCACTGAAACAAGTTATCCAGAGGAATTTTAACCTCCCTTGAATATGTAATTGCCATTCAAAATAGTACATTATATCTTGAAATATTTTTTGATAACTCAAACCAAAAATAGTAGACTTAACTATTCAGTAAATAGTTTATGTTATCAATACGATTTAGAAAATCTGCATTAATTAGTATATTTACAAATTTGAAGGTAATTCGGCCTGTTATAAAATGAATTGCTTTGAAGTAATTTGTATTTAAAACTTCTGCGGGTTTGAAAAAAAGGGGCTTAGCCCCAACTTTACTTCAGCAAAGATCTAATTACTCTTTCCTACAAACATAAAATATGAAGTGAACTGCTATACCCATATTGTGAACAGTAAGAGTATTTGTTTTAGTTTTGTGGGTCACGTTCCTCCAACAAAAAACTAAAAGATGTTTGACTTTTGTTTTACTTCAGTTCTCTTAGCATTAGGTTCAATATAGTTTCTCCGTCCAGAATAATTATCGAAAAAACTTGGAGATTTTAGTGCTGTAATGCATCGGAAGGTATAGTTTATAATCTGTATTAAACAACTAATAGATAAACAAATTATTTTTTAAATACCATTATAAGATTCTTGATATAAAATAATCATATAGTTCATCCCTTATAAAGGAAATAATTCTTCTTTAGGAGTTAGCTAAAGCTATGTTATTTCATTTTGAGCAGTATCGGAACAAATTTCGTAAACAAGAATTGCGTTATGAATAGATAGTGAATATAAGCCTAACAGTTCAAGTTTATTCTTAAAGTTGCACGAGAGAACCTACACGATTTCATGACTCTATCTTATTGAAGAAAATAAATATTGGCACTAAACATATTGGACTTGTTAAATGTAAGTACGTCACAGAAGACCAATGTGCAAGACGAGTTGAGTAGCTAGAAAGTAGCCTACTGTATGCAGATATAGACAATACATTGCAGCCAAATATATTGAATTCTATTGTCAAAGTTAGTTCCTGGTAGGTAGAGGTGACTGTCCTGCAGATCTATTTGATAATAATGAATAAATTGAGAGTCGAGTTTTGCAGAAAACTCTTGGACTCAGAAATATGAGTATCGCAGAAAACACTTGGACTCAGAAATATGAGTATCGCAGAAAACACTTGGACTCAGAAATATGAGTATCGCAGAAAACACTTGGACTCAGAAATATGAGTATCGCAGAAAACACTTGGACTCAGAAATATGAGTATCGCAGAAAACACTTGGACTCAGAAATATGAGTATTGTAGAAAACACTTGGTTGTATTGAGAATTAATGCAGATGCCCGAATCTTCGAAAACATATTGTGGATAGGAATAAAAGTCTTTAAAAATTGTTTAATCTAATCCACTAACTGTTTTTCTTTTTATTATTCATTTGAAGTTTTCCATTTGAAACTATATTAAAAGCTAAGTGATTCAAACAAATCGAAAGTAAAAGCTCAGAACATTATTTTCTAGAGATAGGTTATTTAACTTGCTGTAAAAACATAATAAAATACACAGAAATATTTTAGGTTTAAACACGTTTTAAGCAACTTCATACCAGAAGAATTATTTTAAACACAGGAGGGACGCTAAGTTACTTGCTGAAAACATGATTATTAACCCAAACAGAATTATGACCATTTATTTAACGACTGCCAACTCTAGACTATGATAAATTAATTAATAATATACAGTGATATGAAGGACTTTGGCTGACATCGACAGAATTATTAGTTAATTATAAAAACGTCAGTGGACATCAGCATATTATATTGTAAATCGTTAAATCTGAATTCGAAGCTCATTGGATTAATGATGGAATGATGATTGGATGTAGAATATGTGACTTAAATTTTATTTTTGTTGTTTTTTTTTTATTTACATATAGCATAATTTACATGAGTGTCCACAATGTAAGCAGGGCCGGCTCAAGGCAAAATACTGACCCGGGCAAACACCCCTTTTTTGTCACCCCCCCCCGCCTAAAAAAGGGTGGTCCGGGGGCCCTCCCCCGGAAATTCGTCCAAAATAGGGTTTAGAATACTGAGTTTTGAGGCATCTTAAGTGGTAGTTATCAATCAAAATATTATCATATTTTAAGTGAGAAGATAAGATGACTGAAAAAGTATGTAAGCCATCACCTTTTTGCATACATTATAGTAGGGTATACGTTTTTCATTGAAAAGGGTAAGTTAAAGAGTTGAAAAGGGGTTTAACAAATGGAGATTTTAGTCCGAGCGAGACATCAAAACAACACAAGTCGCCCTTCCCTTCGTCTCGTCATAACTACAGTAGCTAGGTACTGAAGGTCAGTGCCCTACGTAAAACGCTTTCTCAGCACATTCAGTGGCGCGTTCGTATACAACTACAATACATTGTGTGTTTTTGAGTTAGCTTATATTAAAAAAGTTTATAAAAGAAATTTACGCAAGAGAATACAAAATATTAACTTTATAAAATCGAAAACGAAATTTTTCACTACTTGGGCGTTTGGTCGCCCCCCTGGCTGCGTCGCCCGGGTTGCCCGGCCCTTAAGCCTGTGCTGAATTTAAGTCTGCAATACATTCAGTAGAAATAAATTAAATTACTATGGCATAGGGTATATACCTAAATGAAATTCCAAACTTGAATTCTCTAGAAAATGAAAAGATCATTGTTAATAAGAAATAAAGTGATACGTATTATAAATTGTATTTTCAGTCCTATTCACTTACAAAATAGATCCGTAAATCCGTTAATTAGTAACAATGGAATATGTTGGTTAAATGAAAGACGTCAATCAGAGAGCGGAACTAGCTCTTTCTTTCTCCACGTCACATACAATGCTACAAAGGCACATATAATAGTGGCAAATGAATAATAAAAAGAATAAGCCGTTAACTTGCTTGTGCATATACTCACCATTCTCGCCTAAAAGGGCTTGTTTCGCCTGAATCACTTAAATATGGAGTTTAGTTAAGGCAAAACAAAAATAACGACCACTACAGCGGTAACAGACAAATGTTTACTTGTAGATGAAGAATAAAGTCCCGCCATAATGAAGGATTTTTTATTCATGGCAAAAGGCCTCATGGCATCTCTGCTTTTCTCATAACTTCAGGGCCGAGACCCGTAGGGGAAGTATCTATTATTGCATATATATAAAAAAAAGTCCGTCACGCAGGGGCTGCGTAAACTAAGCAGATTTCCCACGTGAAGTTTTAAAATAGGGAAATCAGCCTAATAACAACTGTAGTAGTAAGAAACCTCTAAACCTAAAACATTATTTAGGGCGTAATAACCCAGTAGTTTCTAGCCCCAAAAAACAGTTAACCTAACCTCTAAATCTATTCACGAGGGACGAATAGTTATGGAAACGGCCACCAGAGCTCTCGGCGGAAAGTCCGAACATAGCCTTCTGGTGACCACACGCAGAATGCAAATGCAAATATCTCGGTTAATATTCAAGATACAGAATAAATGTATGGAACAATATTTATAGTAAATTTAATTTGCAATAAGATTTATTCTATACAATATTTCGATCCGACGCATAATAACGGAGATATTTTGAATTTTCAAAAATCCTCCCCCTCTAAACCCCCCCTCCCACTGGTCCGATTTTAGCCATTAACGAACTTGATCTTTATTTTTAAATAAAACGATGAAATTCCGAGTTTGGTAAAGATCAAACAAGAATTGCGACCTCTAGAGCGTTAACAGACAAATATATATATATAATTTTGAACGGACCTCATTTTCGTCATCTCCTGGGTAGGATCGATGGACATTTGAAGAAATTTTTCGAAACTCGCATCAAGAGTACGACCTCAATAGCTGATTTCCCTTAAGGGAAATCTGGTAATAGTGTTGTTGTTTTCAACAAGGTTATATATATATGTATATATGGTGTTGTTTTTTGGAGTCTTGGATAGAGTTGGTAAAAAAAAAATCTTAGTTCATTCCAATATTTCGAGACCAACACTGACCAAGACTCCAAAAAACAACACTATATATATATATATATATATATATATATATATATATATATATATACATATATACATTATCGATCGTGTTAAACCCGATATTTAAGCATTTCTGTCTTAAATAGGTTCGTTACAAGATGAAATTGAACCGGAAGATGGCGAGGAAGGGATTGAGAATAGGAATCAAAATATAGAAATATCGCGTTTCTATGAGTCGAACCAGAAATGTTATATAACCAATATTTTTGCAAAACAATATCTCTACAGTTGTTCAATACTTTTTTTTTCTAACTCTAATATTATTATTTATATTCTCTATTTTTAATTATAAATACGATGAGTAGAAGTGAATATATACATACACACACACACTCACACACACACACATATATATATAAGTATATTTTATAATTTTGGACGGACATCATTTTCGTCATCTTCGAGTTAGGATTGCTGTATAATTGAGAAAATTTATCAAAATCGCGACATGAGTACTAAGAAATAACCGAATGGTCGCATATTTCAGGGAGTAAGTAGCCTTAGATCATGATGATGATGATATATAGCCTCATGGGTTTGACTCATTGTTATAAATTCCTCGTAGTAATTTATTGCCCAATGCCAGCAATTAATGATTCATACTATAGAACCACACCATTTCATAATAATATTAGCTAATAAAATATAAGCCACGCATCTTGAGTTTCTCTTAGCATAAATCTATTATAATATGAATGACTTAAACTTTCTTTTGTTGTATTTTGTTCATTTTAACATACACACACACACACACACACACACACATATATATATATATATATATATATATATATATATATATATATACATATATATAGATAGACAGAGTGATTTTGAAGTGTAGACAGAAGAAATATTAAGCTAAGCAGATTTCCCAAGTGCTGGTACGACACCATGTATTATTCATTACACCGTGTATTTATACATAATAAATCATGTATATTATTTATACATGTATAGTTACCATGTATATTATTTATACATTATTATTATTACCAAAAAGACGTTGGTGGTCAATAATGATTACCTATTAAGGTAATTAATAGATCATCAACTCAAACTATTAAGAAGTGGCCATGGAGCCATAGGAGTACTAGACGGGAGGAAGTAGTTCTTGCCAGACTCAGGATCGGCCACACATACCTGACACACAGACACTTAATGACAAGGACTGATAACCCTATATGCCAATACTGCAACAAACACCGTACGATAAAACACAGACTGACAGACTTAATCCAACAAGCAAAATTTCACATACCCCATATGACAGAACTATTAACTGACAGTAATATATTCCACAAATACTAACATATCTAAAACACACCAACATTTACAAAAACATATAATACAAAATAGAATAGGTCTACAGCTTTCCTAAAACGATTTAAAAGGGTTAACTTTTATTATATTTTTTGAACAAAGCACGAGTACGATAAAGAATCGGATATTAAAGAAATATTTTTCATAATATAAAAATACAAAAAAAGGTAAGCACATAAAAGGAGTATATACATATATATATATATATATATATATATATATATATATATATATATATATATCATCCTAATAATGCAAATCACCATCGCATCGGGGTACAAAACTAAATAAAAAAAAATAATATAAATGTACTAGTATATAGGAATAACATAATTTTTTTATTAAAACCATTTTAAATTATTGTCTTTATTACTAGTCTAATGTTTATCTATGTTTGTTTATGTAATGTTTGTTTATGTCTTATGTTTATTAATTGTCTCTATTACTAGTATTTAATGATTATTTGTTGTATTTAATTTTTATTTGTTGTTTCAGTTTATGTTATTTTCCTATAATTTTGTTTTCATGTTACATTGTGAAAATTTGAGCCAAATCGCCAAGATGCGGGTGCTCCTGTATAAATAAATAAAATAATGATTGATCACGTCATTACATTAGGTTTTTGTATGCAAAGTGGAGTTTTATTAAATGTGTGCATCTCAAAAATGTAAATACCTCTTTGAAATGTGAAAACCTCTTTGATAATGTTTTATTCCTATATTGAGGTCGATACATGGCTCACTACCAACATGAGGAAAGATTTGTTGGAATTCAAAAAGCATGAAATTTTTCAAGAAAGATGCCAAAGGGTTTAGCTTCAATGCTATTAAAGTAAATTAATTCGAATAATACTCATGCATAAACAAGCAATAGCTATTAATTTGAAGTGAAGTTCCAAGCAGTAAATCTTTAGCGATGCATAATAATTATTAATCCAGTGTTTTGCCCATATTAAACTAGATTTATTTAATTGTTATTGACATTAATTATTTTAGCCATTGGAAATTTAATAAATCTTAATTTAAAATGGAGAAAACATTAGATTAATCAAACTCAGTGCATAAGACTAAAAGACCGGTTGTGGGGCTAGTTTAGGGAGTTTAAATGTTGCTGGAGTTACACAGCAATAAAACTGATTGCCAAGATGGCAGTATAATGAAGACTGAATGGTTTATAACTAGAACCATCATGGAGGATATCACTCATTCCACTTCTGCATTAATCTTGTCTGTAATTATCTCTTTGCTCTATGGTTATCTTTATAAGTTATTTTTAGCAGCCTCATTTAGTCTTACGATTTATTTGGCCGTCTTGAACTCGCGTTCGCTTTCATTAGTTGCTTTATAGACTGAGAATTAAGCGCACTACCTAATTAACAAATACATGGGAAAGAAAAATGTTCTACTAAAGTAGAGGAGAAATCTTTTTCATACAATAACTGAAATATTGGGGTTTAAGGCCTTGTCACACATGGTAAACCCAGAGTAGAGAGTTCGATTCTCTTACAAGAAACATGAATTTATTTGGTTGTGAACTCATTAAATAAACAAAGGCCTAGTCCCTTCACAGTTATTTATTTTATGCGATATGACGCTTTCAGAGCATACGCTCCCATCTTCATTCAGTGCCCTCCTCTGCACAAGGATGCTACAGGACTCCCTCATAGTCACAGGGAATCCTTGGTTACTGTAGCATCCATGTGAAAAACAGGGCACTGATGATGAAACATACGCTCAGAAACAGCTTATTAAATAACAGCGAAGGAACGAGGCCTTTTTTTTCTTAACCTAAGATACCGAATTCCTTCACCAT
This sequence comes from Riptortus pedestris, assembly GCA_019009955.1. Lineage (NCBI taxonomy): Eukaryota > Metazoa > Arthropoda > Insecta > Hemiptera > Alydidae > Riptortus > Riptortus pedestris. The sequence goes on along the minus strand of CM032228.1, from coordinate 212,383,248 downwards.
CCAGGACCTCAAAAATGGTCATTAAATAAATTTCTCGATCCCCCACTATGGCTTGAAAAGGGTGGTAAGATAGCCCACCCCATTACCTGAAATATATTGTCTCTAAACGACTTAAACAAAGCATATGTCGCTCAGAACCAGGAAAAAACATACCTAATATACATGGGACATTGCACATTGAGAACGTCAGCTTTCAAATACGTATATATACATATAGGTAATAACGTTGAATTATTGATGATTTAGTTGACATGAAATAATAGATTACAAGCATAATAGCATTCTGTTCTACTTAAAACGGGTTCGAAAATGTAACTCTCTCTCTCTCTTAAGCCAAGTTAACCATACTCCATATATTAACTGTTTATTTAATACTAATGATAAAAATCGCCATTGGACCGAAATTTGACTTGGAAAAGTTTGCATTCAGATGAAAAAAAAAGCATTTCGTTTCGATTTATGAGCTACGAAACTTAAGATTTCTGACTTCCAGACACCAAATGGGACTTCACTGGTCTTACAACTGAAATATTTATGTTTAATAGGATTTGATGTTGTTGACATGCGTTTCATTATGCTTGGCTGGCAGGAACGGAAGCCAAAACGCAAATTCATCGTTATAGCTTTGATGAAGGGATATATGTAATTAACTGCCACATACTTTATGGGAATGGGAAGTGCATGCTGAACTCCATTGAATTGTCTAATTTAGTACAATGCTAAGGAAATGCAATTGATATATTTCGATGCAATGAAATATTTATTTTAATTCATCAACAACTGGTAACACTGATATTCTCACCCAACAAGCATCACTCTTCGTCCAAAGGCCTCTTCAAAGTTGTAGAGTAGGTATAGCAAGAGAATGGCTGAACAGGCAGGAAATTTACGTTATTCCGTGAAAATAGAGAGACTATTTAATCAGGTTAATCAGAAACACTTTTTTATAGGTCCTCACAATTAATTTCTTAAAAACGCTTAGCACTTTCGGGAATTAAATTGAAATATACAAAATGAAATTGAAAGTTAGATAGATAGCCCACTGACATTATCCCTGTCAGAAGGTTCTATTCGAAACAACGTGCCTCCGCTTTCAGTGCTGTTTTTTCTTCTCACAATTTTGATATATAAATACATAAAATGAATGATGTTTAAACAAATTTGTAAATCTACTTAGATTAGGCTTTTAACAAATGACTTTAATTATTAAGTAAACAAAATACCTTCATAACTGAATCAGTCACCTGAAAATCACTTTCAGCTACAATGTTCGGAAAAGCAAATATCAAACTCAGTTATTTGACCATAAAAAATAAAACTTCTCTAATCTAACAGCATAATTAAAGCATTATTAATAAGCAACTATTGAAGGCAGGAAACTGTTAGCACTTTCAGTTTCACTCATTCACATAATGCTATCTCCAAATTGGCTATGCGTTACTCATTTGTGACTGATGAGTCTAGCAAGGTGTTGCACCAATTAGCTAGGGTCATGGGGCGATGACGTCTCCGATAGAGAGGCATTAACATATTACGCAACCTTCTGCAACTAGTGTTATGTCCTATCCTCGGCTAACTAGACTAAGACCAGCGAGGTATATAACGCCCCTGAACTTGTTAGCAGGTCAGTCTCTAGTCGTCTCCTGCAACCATCACAAGTCCCACTTCAAACATGAACAAGGTAGGCAACCCTTCAGTAATATTTAATGGTCCTCGTTGGGAATGAGTAGCTGTAAGTAAAAATTAATTAGCAATGAAACATTTTCGGCAATTTATAGTTTTTATTTGAGAAATATCGAGCACACTATGGGTGCAGTTCTGGAAGTGTCTTTTAAACACTAAAGTCCACTTTATGTAACCAAAGCAATTTGAGAATGATATCTAAAGGTAACCACCACCTTACCACATTTTAGCAGATTTCCCTTAAAGGAAATCAGCTATTGAGGTTGTGCTCATGGCCCGATTCTCGAAAAATTTCTTCAAATGTCCACCGATCCTACCTAGGAGATGCCGAAAATGTGGTACGTTCAAAATGTTACCGCTCTAGCGGTCGTAATATTTGTTTGATCATTACCAAACTTAATATTGATCCCCGGGGGAAATGGGATCCGGGGGAGTGGAGGTTTAGAGTGGGAATTTTGAAAATTAGAAATATCTCCGTTATTATACATCGGATCGAAAAACTGTATTAACCCAATCTTATTGCAAATGTAATGTTCTATAAATGTTGTTATGTACATTTGTTCACTATTTTGATTATTATCTGAGATATTTGCATTTTTTTAGTTTTCGGCCCTCAGTAATCCCACTCTTACTAACGTCATATTAACAATAAGTTCTTATATGAAGCACTTTACTTGAAGCCTAGATACCAAATATTCTGACAGACGTTTTCTAACCATGGGGAGGATAGGGCCACGAACCCAATAAACAGAAGAGATCAATCATTATTCAAAATTGTTACCTTGGAAAAAAATGAGAAATTTTGATTTATAGAAATTTATATTTTCCAATTTCTATATGTCTTTCAATTTAGAAATATATTTAATTAGAAAATGATTTGACCATGAAACGCGTTCTCCCACAAATTAAAACAGAACAGCGCTGATAGGTTGGGAAATAAGAGACTTTAAAAGGGCAGGCTGTGGAGGTTGGGATATATGGAAAAAATGGAACACTGCAGGTTTCCTGACAAATAGTGGTTTTAAAAAGAAAGGTTTAAAGACAAAGAAAGAAAGGAGGCAGGCCCAGGAAGAGCTGGCTGTAAAAGTACTTGTGAAAACTTGAGCATTCTTTCAGGAATAGGTCAAGTTAGGACAAGCGTTAAGACTGTGCTGGCTAAAGCCTAGTTCGTCATATGATATAAAGGCTATAAAGTAAAAAAGTGGCTATTTGATATTTATGTTTATTATTTACGAAGGTCTTCTTGTTGTACATTTAAGGAAAGGACGAAAAAAGTCATAAATTCTATCTATAGTAATAAAAATATCCATAGTTCGGTAGGGTGACAAGAATTTCATATTCTTCAATTAGAAGGTTGCGGACCACTAACATGTACACAATCTTATTATAAAGACTGTCAGTTTCTACGTTCAAACATCATTTGCACTAATATTAGATCACCAATTTGAATAGAGAATTATATTCAACTTATGGATGCACCCAGTGTCAATTGTTAAAAGAAATATACTTGTGAGTTAATTTAATTTTGTTTTATTGTTTCAGTTCCTCATAACATTAGCAATTGCGGCTGCTGTGGCCATGGTGAATGCTGAACATTTTCAAGATGAAGCCACTTTCGAGCATCACTACCAGCCATACGAAGACCATTCATATGATGGACACTCATTTGATGATCATTCATTTGATGGTCATTCATATCTTCAGGAATCTGGAGTAAGTTAACAAATGTATATATTGCACGAGAGAAATGTAAATCCCGGACAGGTTATACACGAGTTAGAAGGTGGTTGTCGAAAGGGTTCATCTTCAGCTTTAGATAGATTCATTCGATATCTTAACTCGAAATCAAATGTCACAGCACTTGATATAAAACTATGACGTGGAATTGAGCTGGGCAGAAATGAATAATATTTAATGTCTCGACAATAATAATACAAAATCTCGTACGATAGGAGAAATGCCAAAGGTTTGAGAAATTTCAAAGACTACTGACTGGAAGAGAAGTCATTAAGTGAGAAAAGCAAAACGTAATTTAAAAAGATTGTACAAATAAAATATGAGACATAACCGATTCTCAAATAGGACTTTTATGTTTGTTACATGATTATAATTCGCTTGTCGTTGGAATTTTTATGTTTTAGTATACTTAATCAGTACCCCGAACTCGTATAGTTTGAGAAAAATTAGGGTGAATAACCTTTATAGGGTCAGTCTGTTTTCTTTGGTGGGAAGGCAAGAGAATCATTTTTTGTTACACAAGAATCATTTCGGTGATTCATATCGTCATTATATGTTATTTACTGTTTGCTGAAGAGAGCTAGAAATATGGTGGTTGATAGAAATAGTTAGTTGTCCACGGACCCAGAGGTCAATTTGTGACTTTTTTGTAAAATAAAATAAAAAACTACTAATCTCCGGAATTAATTTTACGTCCACCAGCTCTGATTTCTGCGTCATCTTCAATGCTCTTCTTAAATTTTTATAAAAACATATCTTAAAAGAATAATTAACAATGGCCTGTTTTTATCTTCCTCGTGGATACAAAATAAATATTTCATCACCGTTTAGCATTATTTCTCTTCAGAAATATTTCCTTTATACAGTCCTGCTGTTTATTTGTTTCATTATTATTATCTTGTTCTATTTAATTATTAATTCATTTGTTCATGCAAACTTTTTCCCAAGTCCAATTACTACTCATAGATAGGATTTATTGGAATAGAAATTACTCAATTTAATTGAGCAGCAGTCATTTTATAATAAACTATTTTCTTTCTGGTTTTCCCTGATCTTTATAGACCCATGCCGGTTTATTATATTTATGTTTTATAGGAGAGTCCCTTTTTTTGTGTGTGAGTGTGCAAAGTAATACAGCGATTTTGGAATATCATAAGCAATAATTCAGAAAGAATTTTACACTGAATGCTCCAAACTTTATTAATTATTTCTGAATAAATTTCCCCTTGGATACTTATCAAATGCTTGCTTATACATAGATTGTTCAATATTTATTAGATTCAAATGTCTGTCATCTTCAATGCTCTTTTTAAAAGTTACGTGCAACACCATTGACTGGAGATTCAGAGGCACTCAAAATATAAATTTAATTAATTAAAGTAATAAATTTCCAATGGAAGCCCCATTCTATTGCATGGAGTGTCCATTGTATTTCCCCCATAGATACAAATGAAATGTCCACTGTTTTACATTGTTTCTATTCAGAAATATCTTATATACAATCCTGCTGTACATCATTGTGTTTCCGTTTTACTGGAGTATTAAAATTATTTTTTTTTTTTTATAAATGTATATGTGGATTTGTAGAAATATGATTTAGAAAGGAGGGATATGTACTTAATCATTCCTCCTAAATTAATATTTGCACCTTATTTCACTGTAGATACATATGAATAATTAACTTTTTAATAACCTACATTCATTATTCATTTGATCCTTACATATGTGTTGATATTGTTAATTAAATGTTGCCAGACACATGAGGAGCAGGAGCACCCCAAGAGCTATAACTTCGACTACACAGTCCACGACCCTCACCAGGATAACTACCAGAGCCACCAGCAGAGCAGCGATGGTGGAGTAGTCAAGGGATACTATTCAGTCAAAGAAGCAGATGGCAGCCTGAGGGAAGTACACTACACAGCTGATAAGTTCAACGGGTTCAAAGCTATAGTCACCAAGAACGGAGTCCAAGTAGATCCTCCAACATATGCATCTTCTCATCCTCACCATTTATAGTCGCTGTTGTTAGATTAAATAAATCATAATGTTATTTACTTGAAAATGGAAGTTATTACTCTATTTCCAAACAATACCAGAATCTTTCTTCCCACTTGTCTCAAATAGTATCATATTATGCCATCTTTATTATTATTCAACAATTACTATTTGTACGACATAAAACATAAAAACTTTTAATATAATTAAAATAAAAAAGTCCGTCACGCAGGGGCTGCGTAAACTAAGCGGATTTCCCACGTGAAGTTTTACAATAGAGAAATTTCACGAGTTCAGAGCAGTTGAGAAAATGGCCGAACTAGCTTTTGGCGGGAAAGTAGCTCTCGTCCGTTAGGCGCCCAGATTTAATAAAAATGCAAATATCTCGGTTAATATCCAAGGTAGAGAATAAATGTATATAACAATATTTATAGTAACTTTAATTTGCAATAAGATTGATTCTGTAAAATGTTTTGATCCGACTTATAGTAACGGAGATATCTCGAATTTTCGAAAATCCTCCCCACTAAACACTGGTCCGATTCCAGCCGCTAGAGCGGTAACAGACAAATATATATATAGATATATATATATATATATATATATATATATATATATATATATAGATCATCCATCCATCATACCTCATTTTGGTTATCTCCTACGTAGGATCGACGGACATTTGAAGAAAAATTTCGAAAATTCCGTCATGAGTACGACCTCAATAGCTGATTTCCCTTAAGGGAAATCTGCTAAAATTAAAACTTGGACATCTATGTGTTGGGATCTTCTCACCTCGAGAAATTATCTCACCATTCGTAGTCATTTTTAGCTATTATTATTAATATAAATCTTCATATTACTTGGTGGAGTTTCTTACTCTATTTTGTACAATACAAAAATATTTCCGATATTCTCAAATTCTATTATGCGAACAGATGAATCAAGGGCCTCAAGTATGCCAAATAATGATGCTCTATTGGATTCAATTTTTTTCCTTACAGCATAGAGTATTACATTAATAAATAAACGTTTGTATAGCATTCATATTCAAAAATCAATAGTTAAAAAATTAAGGATAATAGTTAACAAATCTATAATGACATCCTTCTGGAGAAGTAAGAAACAGATATTAAATTCTGGAAGAGGCAAATTGTAAGCCATTGATAATATTTCTATTTAGATATCGTTGCAATTTTGAACAACCAAATGATTTCCGATCGTAGACCAAGTCATAAATAGGCAGATAAATAAAAACCTGTTAACTAGATTGAGAAGATTGTAAGCTCCATTTAAAGGAATGACACCACAATGAGCCGTATTATTACAGATCCCATCATTTCCTGATATAATTCTTTATTTCCTCCTTCTTAAACAATTTATTTAGACTTGAAATTTAAACTGGTCATGAGATGTTATGTATATAACAAGATATGTCTAAATCAGCGCCATACGGGCCAGGTCGGCAAATACCGAGGGCCAATGGCCATAAGGAGGCCCTCCGGCCTCATATGGAAAAAAGGAAAACCTAAATTTATAAGAGCCTTAATTATTAATTAACACCCCAAATAATATTTATTTACATTTATAAATACATCGCTGATTAACACTGCTATTTCTATTAGGAAATGTTAAGACTGTATTTTGCACATTGTGCTATTCTCAAAGATTTTGTTTTAAAAATTGGTAATGTTTCGTAACGAAATAATGTCCTCAGTTGTTATTACAGGTAAATCTAGATTTATAAATTTTTGTTCTACACTACTACAATAAATATTTGTATGAATTATATATGCACATTTTATAACCTCAAAGTCAACAGCTGCTTTTTTTATTAATTTCAATTAAAAATATTCTTATTAAAACATGCAAGTAAGGGTATTATGATTTATTCCCTTATATTAAATAAATATATATATTTGTTACTAAATAAAAAAAATTGTCTTTATTATATTTGGTATCAAACATTCCGCTAGGAGGAGCACGGCTAATTTAGCGTAGGGCCACAGAGCTGCTAGTCCGGCGCCGGTCTAAACGCGCGTTAGTAGGAATGGGGGATTTTCGTGAAAGCCAAAAGCTGAAAGAAATGTTAAATGAAATGTTTATACAATTTAATATGAGTGCAAGATGCTGTCATAAATTTTTTTAACCAGTTGAGAAATGATCACCGTGGAGAGCTCTACTGAATTTAAGGGTAGGATGGGAGGTATCAAAAAACTATTACCACTTTTTAAATGGATAACAAAAGGTGGAAAAAGTTCTCATGGCTGGGTGTATCTTAGCGGTAAGATAGGAGCAACTGGTTACAAACAAAGACTGGGCTAGAGGCAAAGCCTTGTACGAACCTTTGCCGGTGCCTGGAGTTATTTGTGCAGGTCCGTGGGGGTCCCCCATCTGCCTCGCACACTAATTTAGATCCAATGAACCCCCTAAGTAGATTACATCTACCTCAGTCTATACCCCGTCCAACATCCTAGAGAAAAAGTCGGCCTTCGTCTATTCTTCGGCGAGGATTAGCCGATATACGCTGGTTGGAAAAGCTACTGGTTCGAAGGAACAGTTTAGAAACATTCCAATTTACCCATCTCAGATTGTGTTTGGAATGTTGTCTTACTAAACCGTCAATTAAATATTTGAGTTAAGTATATTAAGTAATTAATGATTATCATGAAAATCATAACCTTCTTCATGGGTCGTAAACTTAAATACACACATTTTAGTGGCTCGGGAGAGCCATGTAGTGCAGTGGATCCCATCTAGGCAATTTATTAAGTGGCAACTACATAAGTGGACTTAAATGAATGACAATACAAATGTATATTATGTTATACTGAAGATGTAGTATATACTGTACTTTATATGGTACAATGAGGGCTAAACCTTTATTTTACAAGAAAGTTATTTTATCAAAGTATATAATAATAATAGTAATAGTATATATATACATATATATATACAATATATATAAATTTAAATCACTGCACATCTTTAAATGTTTTTGATTTGCGCTTCCTGAATAATAATTTTACAATTTATACTCTTTGTTTTCATTATTTCTTCATACACGTTTAGAGTAATATTTTTAATTTTATAAACATATGTTAGAAGTAATTTTGAAAGTAGGAACATTTCGATTTTATATATATATATATATATATATATATATATATATATATATATATATATAAGAGGAAAACCTGTAATGCAAATAAATGTTATCTACCTAATAGAGAACATTTCAAGCCGAAGTTTCCATACTGGTATGTAAGCCAATAAATCCAACTTAATGCTGTGCGAGATCAGATTAATTAAATGTGCCATCTATATATCATTAGAGCAGGTAGTTTCTACATTTAACATCATACAAAATTGAATATTTTTTTGAATAATTACAGAATTGCACCAGAGTTTCGGTAGTTGAAGTATTTTCGTCAACGCATTATTGCTGCTTCTAGGAATAGCGAAGTTCCCATATACTAAAAAAACCCACCTTAAAGAGCCATTCGCATTTTCTGCGTTAAAATCATGAACCTGTATAATAGATTACCAGGAAGGAAGAATACTATTTCTTATTTAATTCCACATAATATAGACAAGGGATTAAACAGGCTATTTTATAGTTTTGGATGCCACACTAATACAAATAATAAATAAGTATTACGAGAGAATGCAAAAGCCCACCACGTGGGGCAGAATAAACTAAGCAGATTTCCTCGTCCTGGATGACACTAGTGATCTTATCTCAACATAGATCCTCTATTTATATGTATAACCTCTGTGTCTAGAAGTTCGGCTTACTGAAAGATAAATACATGAAAGAACGAATAACTTGCTTAATACTTGTGTCTCCAGAAATTATAAAACAACATTTAAACCCCTTGTCTAAAACAATATTTGGTATTTAAGCAGGAATAAAATGTTTAATGATGTAGCTTATTATTAACGTACAATGACTAAAAAGGGAACGGGTTTACTAAAGACTGAAATTTAAAAAATGCAAATACTTCGGTTAATAGTTGAGCTAGTGAAAACGTGTACAGAACAACATTTACAGAACTCATAATAACGGAGATATTTTGAATTTTCGATTTCCCTCTAGCCCTCCCCCTTCGCTAAAGGTAACACACAAGCGTGTGTATATATATATATATATATATATATATATATATACACATCGGTTGGCATTATAGAACTTTAATATCTTTAGCAGTCCTGACGTGCACCATAGGGACGCGTGATCAGATGTTTTGCGTATGGGGTGCCCAACTTGACGTACAGCCCCATTAACCTAGGAGGACATGGAATGAGTTGTCTCCAGTAGACTGGAGGGCCTCAATATATCCGGGGGGACGGATAGTAGTCATATCTCCAAGGCCAGTTTGCTAGTTGTCGGTATCTAGGAGAGTCAATGGTCTTCGTCATACCGACGGGCTGTCTGGCTGATTTACTCACTAGACTCCCGCCATTCCATCATTAGCGCGCTCTAGTAGTGAAATAGTGAACTAATTCTGCCATCCCCCGTATTTGTACATATATCTAGGGTGCCTAAAATGGAATTTATCGAATGTAGGGATAAAGAAATATTTTCCCACATTGTAGTTTTCATTTTATTGCATACGTCATTTTTCCATCTCCTAGGTAGGATCTTTGTACATTTGAAGAAAATTGTCGAAAAACGAGCCATGAGTTCAACCGCAATAACTGATGTTTTAGTTAAATTTTCTAAAAATATTAGTGCAGTAATGTACAAAGAGAAGGAAGGTGAATAACCATTGACGAATAGGTGACTTTTTTTTCTAAACGTACGGGCAGGAGTAGCTTGACAATCCAGTCTCGAGTGAGATAGTTGACTTCATCAAGAGTTGAAACTAATACAGTAGCACATCCATCAAAGAGGAGCAATGATGAAGGATTAACACCGCAGGTCTGGTCGGATATAGGAAGAGGATACAGAAGCAAAAACCAAGTTCCGAGAAACCATTAGCGGGAGGAGAAGAAGGCTGTTGGAAAAACCGGGGCGTCCTCTATATGATACCGGTTCCCTGGGGGCATAAGAACCCTGCCTCAGACAGCCCTATGGGGCTTATGTGCGCAGTCTTTGTAGGTAACCATGTTCAGGGCTATGCTTATGCTATGCTGCACTCCCATTCCTGGGGACATTGGGCAAAGAGAAATGTCGGCAAATAAGACTCAACAATCCTTGACGGTGTCACATGACCACTCCGTGAATTTGAATCTGAAATTGTTGCAAAGTTCGGAACTATAGTCTATAAAAGTCCGTCATACAGGAGCTGCGTAAACTAAGCAGAATTTCCACGCACTGGACGGCAAACTGAGATCCCAACTCACTCAAATGCTCAAATTTAATTTTTAAATCCTCCCACTAAACCTCCCCTATTTCTTGTCAGCTTTCCACCATATACGAATATGAAAATTAAACAAATCTGCTGAAATGGTATATCTGGAAAAACGTTTCACATCTTCTTAGTACCCTATTAAATCAAATTAAAAAATTGTTCGTTTGCATTTCTATTGAAAGTGATAAACGATATTTTCTTTCCAATGGGTCGGATCAAAAAAAGGTCAAAGAAAAAAAATATATAAATCATTGAGAAAAAAAGTTGGTGACTATTGCATCTAGTCCTTACTGAGATCAATTAAAGTATTTAGGGTGAAAAAAAATATTAAGGTTTCAACTCAGCAATTTTTATTATCTTTTTTTCAACTAGCAGACGTTTCGCCCTCCTGGGCATTAACAATGCTAAAACACTAAAGGGTGACTTTGTAAATGTTATCATTCACTCCTTAAGAAAATTGTGGGGTTGACTATGGACCTGTTAATATTTTTTTTTTATTTAAAGATGTTATGCATTATGGCACAAAACCTAGTATCGCACTCTGTGCTCGAAGATTTTAATTCTGAAATCAATAAAGCAATTATTGAATAAGAATAAATATCTCATACAAGGGTAGTATTTTAGACAAGTGGGAAGAAGGATTCTGGTATTGTTTGGAAATAGAGTAATGACTTCCATTTTCAAGTAAATAACGTTATGATTTATTTAATACAATAACAGCGACTATAAATGATGAGATTGAGAAGATGAATGTGTTGGAGGATCTACTTGGACTCCGTTCTTGGTGACTATAGCTTTGAACCCGTTGAACTTATCAGCTGTGTAGTGTACTTCCCTTAGGCTGCCATCTGCATCTTTGACTGAATAGTATCCCTTGACTACTCCACCATCGCTGCTCTGCTGGTGGCTCTGGTAGTTATCCTGGTGAGGGTCGTGGACTGTGTAGTCGAAGTTATAGCTCTTGGGGTGTTCCTGCTCCTCGTGTGTCTGGCAACATTTAATTGACTATATCAACACAAGCAAGGATCAAATGAATAATGAACGAAGGTTGTTGAATAGTTAATAACTATTATTTACAGTAAAATAAGTTCTAAATATTAATATAGGAGGGATGATTAAGTACATATCCCTACCTTCTAAATCATATTTCTACAAAAAACCATACTTAGAATATCCGAGTAAAATAGAAACAGTATGAACAGCAGGATTGTGTATGAGGCATACATATTTCAAAATAGAAACAATGTAAAATAAAAAAAAAATTATTACTCTCTATGGAGTGGGCTTCCATTGTAAATTCTATATTCAAAGTAATTTTTTGAGGGCCTCTGAAACTTCACTCAATGGTATGAACACGCGACTTATTATCAGAGCATTGAAGATGACAGGCATTTGTATCTAATTAATAGTGAACAATTATTCTATAAACAAGCATTTGATTAATATCCAGAGGGAAAATTTATTTTGTAATAATTAATGAAGGCTGGAGGATTCAGTTTGAAATTTCCTCATCTTAATCATATTCCAAAAAATCGCTGTTTTGCGTGGGAAACACTAATTAAAAAAAAACTTCTTTAAAACAGAAAAAAAATAAAAGGGCATAGCTGTATAAAGGGCATATTTCACAAGGAAACAAGAAAGATAACAGTCTAGCTCCTAGAGCCGTCAGGTCAACATCCAGAACCTTCGGGCACTGATGCAGCGAAAGCGCTCTTTAGTTTTAATAATTTGTTACAGTGGAAGCGTGGCCAATTCATTAATCTATATTAGTAAAATAACAGTTTATTTGAAAATGGCTGCTGCTCAATTAAATTGAGTAATTTCTACTCATAGCAGTCCAGTCAATCCGACCTAAGGGTAGTAATTATGACTAGAGGAAGAAGTTAGCATGAACCAAATGAACTGAATAATTAAATTAAACAAATATAGGCGAAAAATAACATAAAATCAACGAGGGAAAAAAGAGAAGCTATAAAGCAAATGAACAAAGTATACAGACAGAGAGCGCGAAATAATGAACAAAACATCAAGATGAAAGAAAAACGTTGCACGCCACTGGCCACACCTAGGTTTGTTAATTAAACTAGGAGAATTCACAATATCTGGCTCGATAATATGGTTTATCCCCGAAATGGTTGCCGATTGTCTCTCCTGTTAGCACCTTTGAGAAAGTTATTTTCCCCTTCTTTCTTGATATATTTTTCAATATTTTGTAAATTTTCCTAATCGGTATTTTTCTTAGCCAATCTTTTCAGCTTTCTCGAGGTCTCTGGTTTCAATTGCATTGTGTGAATTAGTGTTTTTGAAATTTGAAACATTAAATATAATAAAAATATTGCTTTCCGACAAATTTACCGTTTTCACATTAAGTCATACAGATGTTTCTGCTGAATAACTTACCTCAATATGATGATGGTGATCGAAATCATTGCCAGAATATTCTCCGATATGAAAGGTGTTTCCTAGATCCTCATGATGACCGAAGTCACCGTAAAACTCACACTGGGCCGCTAACACGAGTGCAGAGAAGACCAATAGGGCTGTAAACTATTAACCAACAGATATAAAATACAAATTGAAAAAGTAAATCTAAAAAGTAAAGATGGAATTTAACAGGATAAACAGGATTTAGGCCCAGAAAACTGGCAACAATTTTATAACTTTATCATACTCATCAGTATTACAGATGTTGAAAAAAATATAAAATAATACACCACCGCTTAAGTATTTATTTGGTTTGTGCCCCACAGCGATGGTGATTGGCATGATCTCTAATTGTTAAGGGGTAATTAGAATAATATATTTATTCCTTCATGTACTTACCTTTGTTGTACTTTATTTTTATATTATGGAAAATATTTCTTAAATATCTGATTGTTTCTCAGTCATATCCGTGCTTTGTCTAAACGAATATAATGAAAGTTCAAGTTAAACAACATTCAAACTTAACCACTGTCTAAATAAAAAATTTGGTTTTCTATATTAACATTTTTGATAATAAACAAATAAAAGCTAATAAGCAAAGAATACATAATTTTGGAGGCTGCTAACTGGACTACAAGCTTTTTGTTCTTTTGAATGTATAATATAATAATATTACCCAAATTGATATCCTATAAATTTTAATGTTGTTAAAGCATTTTCATAGTTTAAGGCAAAATGAACTCTGTTATAGCAATGGTACCATTTCATGGAATCATAAATACTTACTAATTTTTATTTAAATTGTTATCCTATTTATTTAATAGCTATCATTTTAATCTTAACCCTAACATGACAAAAGAATTTACAAATTTGTCTATCATCTGCAAGAGACGAAGATATTTTGTATTACAGAACAACAATCAAGAGAAACCTATTATATTAAACTGGAATAAGAATTGGCAGACACAGACTTAACATTTTTATGAAGGCCTACAAGCCTTTATAAGTAATTGTATCCGTCATTCCTTGTTTGTCTTCAAGTAACGGAGGTTATGGTCTAATATCATGGAAGATATTATTAGTCATAGGAGATAAATCCATACAAAAGGAAATTTAGTATTAAAAGACGAAAACTGGCTCGAGATATATCGGAAATATCTTATCATGCAATACGTAAAATGCCTACTAATTGAATTGTGTTTTTAAAGAAAGGACAATAAATGAATAAGTTCAAGCAGAACAAAAAGACATTACGGCTTTAGCGATTTTATAGCATTATTGGAGATTGTATTCGCTAGGCATTCATAACCTATGGAATAGAAAGTTTGCCTAATTTATGTAAACGCACTTTGTGATTTGCATAAGCCTTTCTAATAGTGGAATTCATTGAGAATTGAAAAAACGAAAATTAATTAAAAATGTAGTTAAATGCTGGATTTCTATTATATATTATTTATTTGTTTTCTACAGTCCTGCTACAGTGTATACTTTGAAATGCCTCACCTTGTACATTGTTGTTGTGTGGAGGTTGAGAGTACACTGGCTTGCTGAAGATGCATTCGCTTATATATACGTCAGCTGTAGACTAGATGGTAGAGCAAGCATAACGCATTGCCTCACTGATGCTTATCACCTTATTCAAATATGTTACATCCATAAACCATTCGGAAGATAATCGGTAAGGCAGAGCCATTATTAAATAGCCACTGGATCTAAGCTGGATCAAACCAACGAAAGTAGAAGTGACGCTTTTCACATTTATTTACTGTTATTTCAGCTCCACATCTAAAGCTAGAAAAGAAAATACTTCTAAAAAAGACAAATAGAAAACAGAAAACAACATTGACTAAAAGAAGGAAAACTAGCAAGGAAAATACGTAGACAAAAAGGCGTAAGTTGAATTATATAACACAAATGAGAAGAACTAACAGGAGAAAACATAGAACGAAGGTAATATAAAGTTAACAGGCATGTGAAATGATAGATGCAGTATTAAAGAAAAAAGATAAAATAAGATTGGAGGAGTGTAACCTTTTTATAGTCTTCCGTTATAATAATTGAATTTTCCGTTTAAATATAAAAATTGAAATTGCTATAATTATAAATTTTGCGAGTTTTTCTAGTAACGTGATTGGGGTTTGTCTTCATGTCTCAAATTTGATAGATTTATTTTTAATAGCAGCTTCATCTTCTTTTTAATATGCTCCATGTTTGTAACTTTAGAAATGGAAATTTTTTGAAATAATTGATGGTTACTGATTTCAAATAACTGTGCATGTACCGCATACCATTTACCTTGGAACCGTTCCATTATGATTTAACTAATAAATTTGCTGAAGTCAGATTGGTACAATTCAGTCCAGTACATTTAAATGTTCAGATAGGCATACAAGTAAAAAGGCTGCGTAAACTAAGCAGATTTCCCAAGTGAAGTTTTACTATACAGAAATGCATTCTAGTAACAGTAGTAGTAACAAGTCTCTAACCAATTTGAAGTCAGGAATAGAATTTCGGCGGAGTCAGGAATAGAAGCGACATTAGCCAATCTCATCTCCTCCGTTATACTCACACATTTAAATAAAACTGCAAAAATCTCGGTAAAATAAATATTCAAGATAGAGAATAAATGTACATAACAATATTTATCGTAAATTTAATTTTCAATAAGATTGGTTCTATACAATTTTTCGATCCGACACATAGTAACTGAGATATTTTGAATTTTCGAAATTCTCCCCTCAAATCCCCCCTCCCACTGGTCCGATTTGAGCCATTAACGATCTTGATCTTTAATTTTACATAAAACAATTAAACAAGAGTGTTAACACACACACACACACACACACACACACACACACACACACACACACACACACATATATATATATACTTCATTTTCGTTTCGTCATCTCCTGGGTAGGATTGATGGGCATTTGAAGAAAGTTTTCGAAAATCGCGTCATGATTACGACCTCAAAAGCAGATTTCCCTTAAGGGAAATGTGCTAAAAGAATCAACTTTGTAGAATAGTGTTTAAAGCTGTTAAATTTAACATTTTATGGACCGAATATTAATACAGAACAAACGAATTGGTTTTGTAAGACCTGTATTTCTATGACTTTTAGAAAACTCTTCCAAAGAAAAGTATAACGAATTGGTGGCATATAAAACAGAAATAAAGTTAATTATTATGTAACATAATGAAAGGTGGCCTTCCAGGAGATTTCTCCTGACCTGGAATATGATACTTCTTTTAATATTATGGATGATTTAACAACATCGCTTATCAAGGATCAAGATGTCAACAGCAGTTGGCAATAACCTACCTGGTCTCTGGTTGACACAAAGAACGGTAGACTGTATTGATAGAGTCATATTGAAAAGCAGTATTCAGGCTGGTAAAAGAAGTTTGCTAGACGGAATTCTAGGAGAGTATGGATCACGGCAACTCCGGAAGACTTGTGAAGGTAAAGGATTTGAAACCCTGAAACCTAGTACAACCAGACACAAATCATTGGTAAAATGGTCCGTCACACAGGTGCTGCGTAAACTAAGCAGATTTCCCACCTGCTAGAATGGCAAGCTGGCGATGTCATCATAAATTAGAGTTTCTATTTGTCCACCAGCAAGAACCCTATTTAATTATAAAATATGAAATGGAATTATAAATCTATGATGAGATGATTAGTAATAAAATTACTGAAAAATGGAAATCTCATGAGTAGGAGTGGGGTGTAAATGAATGCTGAAAAGAAAAAGTGCAAATAACCCCCATAATAGTCAAATTATAGAAATAGTATATAGAGAAAACATTGTCTTTTGTTGTTACAAGGACATTGAATGATTAAACAGGCATAATTATTTATCATTTGATTAATCCGACTCAAATAACGAATATTCCGATTTTTTATATTTTAAACTCCTCTAAAGCCCCTCCTCTTTCCCTAATTTCCACCATAAAAAATTGCATATTTAGCTTTACATGATTACAATATTGAGTACGGTATCCATCAAGTAAATATAATACTTATTCAACATCGAATCTAACATATTTGCATATAACTCACACAATAAAGATAGTCGAAAATTTATATTTAACATACTTTATATATAAGCTAGAAATAAGAAGATTCATGATATATCAGTTTATTGTAGGAATGAGGTGATAGATGGGGGTGTTAACTGAAGGTTGAAAACTAAAAAAACCAAATAGAGAAATGTTTTGCAGAACAATATTCAAAGAAGATAATAATCAAAACGAGATTGCTTTGTAACCAGTGGCGACTCGTAGCTAAAATTAGCGAGAGTGCTGCTCCAGAAAATTTTTAGTCTTTGTTTTAAAATTGTGTAAAAGGAAACAAACATGTATACAAAGAAAATTTATTCAGAAACTTGATAAAATCCTAAAAGAACAAAATCAAACATTTTTTACTTACTTTAACCTAAATTGTTACAGTTCAAGCTTAATCTATTCGGTCGGCACTGCGGGAAAGACAGTGCTCTCTATCCCTTGTGGAGCTTCCTCTGAGGGCATGCGCACAACAGCCAAACACCACGCAGCTGGAACTGTGAAGCGTACAGTTCCATATAAAGATTTTTGTATATTTTTTCATAAACTGGGGGATGGTTACTGCATTAAGCTTAAGGATTATATATTATACAAGTATAAAGAAAGAATTAAAGAAAAAGTCCGTCACGCAGGGGCTGCGTAAACTAAGCAGATTTCCCACGTGAAGTTTTACAATAGAGAAATCTGCCTAATAACAACTGTTGTAGTAAGAAACCTCTAAACCTATTCACGAGGGATGAATAGTTACGAAAACGGCCTCCAGAGCTCACGGCGGAAAGTCCTAACAGACTGCTGCCGAGCACACGCAGAATACACATGCAAATATCTCAGTTAATATTCAAGATACAGAATAAACGTATGGAACAATATTCATAGTAAATTTAATTTGCAATAAGATTGATTCTGTAATTTATTTCGACCCGACGTATAGTGACGGAGATAGTTCGAATTTTCGAAAATCCTCCCCTCTATCCCTCCCCCCCCCTCCCACTGGTCCGATTTCAGCCGTTAACGAACTTGATCTTTCTTTTTACATAAAACAACTAAATATCGAATTTGGTAACGATCAAACAAAAATTGCGACCGCTAGAGCGGTAACAGACAAATATATATATATATATATATATATATATATATATATATATATATATAGTTTTGAACGGACCTCATTTTCGTCATCTACTAGGTAGGATCGATGGACATTTGAAAATTCCGTCATGAGTACAACCTCAATAGCTGATTTCCCTTAGGGAAATCTGCTAAAAAGGCTCATTATATTAAATAGTATAGATAATATCAAGTGGAAATTGGGGGTGCTGCAGTTCCACAGTGCCTATACTGTTTGTAACATTATTTGAAACAACTCATAATAACAGAGATATTTAAATTTTCGATATTCCTTCCCTCTAACCCCTAGTCTGGGTTCAGCCAAGCAAAACGGACATAGTTTACGTCTGTTCCTAGTTAGGGTGGAAGAAGTTTTTGAAAAGTCGCTTCATGTGTCCTACCTCAACATCTGATTTCACTTAAGCAAAATCTGATAAACTGGTGCAAGGACACGTGTCTTTAAAGAACAATAGTGCTCGTAGATATGTTAACAAGAGCATATAACAACTTCAAAATTTAAGCAAAAATATCGTTCATATACATACTAAGTAGATGTTTGTTTAGCATTTTAAATGCGATAGACTGCTAATATTGCTAATTACTACATTATGGTAAGTTGGTACACCCTCCTTTGCTGTCAGAGACTCTTATCTACAGATAGTTGATCTGTTTCTCTTGTGTTCTCACAGCTTGCTAACTTCCTAATGTATGCTCAGCAATTATGAAATCCTACGGTTATTTGCACAACTGTGCTTATGGAAAACAGCTCTACCTAATTATGATAACTTGAAAGATTTCTCACAAAAATGTTGATGATTATTAGAATATGTAACAGGAATCAGTTCCAATAGAATTATTTTTAAAATTGGTTTCTTTTAAATTTTTAATATTCATAGTGGTACAGCCTTACATTGTTTTGAAACTAACTTTTGTTACTAGCTATTAGAATTTACATACATACTGAAACTAATCGGAAAAATATTCCTACAAATGTATAGTTAATACTAAAGTAATTTGACATCATTTCAGCAGATTTCCCTGAAAGCGAAATTAGCTATTACGGTTGTACTAACCTCAATTTTTAGGTTGTACTCAAATCTTTGATTTTTGAAAAATTTCTTCAAATGTCCATCGATCCTACAAATGAGGTCAAAACTATATATACAGACACACGCCTAAAGATATATGAGTAGATAAGAAAGATGTATTTGTCTGTAGATACTCTTAAGACAATTTTTGCTTCAACGACAGGAGCCTGAGGGAATCAGAAATTCCAAGCATCTCCATTATTATGAGTCATCGAAAAATGTTATATAATCATTCTCGTTGCACATTTAATTCTCAAGAAATGCTATTCTGTACACTCTCTTCATTGGCATGTTATTATTTTTTTTTTTTCAGCATCGAGTAAACCTACAATTCTTGTACCAATCACACGGTAATAATAAGCCAACATTTCTTGAAACGTCTAATTTCAAGCTTACTTTCCAATAACTTTGTTTTCATTGGAATTTTGCTGTGAGATACATGGAAATATAGTCGCTGTGATGCTATCACAAAATATTTTACATTCAAAAGTACACCATTCTATGTTTTCAATGGCGTAATCAATATTGACCAGTCATGCAAAATTCAAAATTTGATTATTTAATGGTGGAGATCGGACGAAACAGAGGGGAAATATCTCCTTTATTCTTAGTATGATCGAAAGAGGTATATAACCAAACTAAAGTCACCTCTAATAGTAAATGAGTTATTTGTATTTTTTTGGTTTCAGCCTTGAGCAAACCATCACTTTTAATCATCCAATGTTCAGTTTGAGTAACTGAGTCACTAAGATTTTCAAGTCCAGTTTATGTCTCAATCCTCAATCCTAGTTCGTTTACATTTATGTGTTACCACGGAAGAAATAGAGAATGATGTTGAGATAAGATCGCTACGTGAAGAAGGTGAAAAGATGTCACTCAATCTGTCATCATCTATCACATTCATTAGGATTTGTTTATCGGGATTATGTAGTCTAAAAAAACTGACATTCATCTGCAGTTTGTAATGCATGATCTGTATTACTTGCCCTTGGCACTATTTTACAATTTGTAAGTCTAGTGTGAAGTGAGATTTTATCGCGTATAAAGTAGAAATACAAGTCCTTGAATTTAAAATCATATCAAGGGATAGTTGAACAAAAATCGCGACTTTAACGAAATCTGATCAGCAAATATTTCTTAATGGTTGGTTCAATTCATCCACATTTTTTTTTTGTTATGGCTCTCCCTTTATTTTTTTGCCGATTGGTTTGGGAGAGGCATTTTTTTCTGAGGGGCTTTGGTGGCTACTGAAGCATCATAAGCCTGCAGCCACCATAGCCTAGCAGTAGCATATTGGGTGTTTTTGTCTGCCCCCAGGGGTGGGTGCAACCCAGACCCAACCCCTCACAGCAACACCGTTCACTCATTACACTGCCAACGTCAGGCCCATGCTCATCGTTTGCAGCTTTTAACTCTATGACACGGCTTTAAACGCTCTATTGCACCTCCCTCAACCAAACATTGCCCTATTCTTATGGTACATGAATCCAAACCATAGCAATGCAAGTGATAAATTGTAAACAATTTTTAGCAGATTTTCCTCAAGGGAAATCAGCTATTGAGGTCGTTCTCATGGCGCGATTTTCGACAAATTTCTTCAAATCTCCAACAATCCTACCCAGGAGATGACGAAGTGAGGTCCGTTTAAAATTATATATATACATCTAATATGTCGCAATATTTGTTTGATCGTTACCAAACTCGATATTTAATCTCCGTTATCATAAATCGGATCTAAAAGTTGTATAGACCAAATCTTATTGCAAATTACATGTACTATAAATATTGTTATATACGTTTATTCTATACACTGAATATTAACGGAGATATTTGCATTTTTGAGTTTTCAGCCTTCAGCAAGCCCCCACTTCTACTCATGTTACATAAAAAACACTCTGTTATGTAATAAACCACATTATTCGAAGCTTAAAAACCATATATTGTTTTCAAGAGACCTTTATTATACGAGATAAATGCAAATATGTTCTGGTGACCACCCCTTCCCATCCGGCGCCTTAAGATCTTAGTCAAATAAAATTTGATTGATTGAGATAAAAATGATTGTGATTCATTATAAATCACAGTACTAGATATAGTAAATAGCTTTCAATAGAATTAACATATATATTCTGATATATTCCAGTAATTGTTTTTCTTTCCAGTGAGAAGTTGGCACACCTGTTTGTTTACGTTTCAGATGCTTCACGTCGGGAAGTTTCTTATTATCGTTTGTAATTATTCACTTGATATTGGGTGATATTCCCGGAGTTGTTTTACCGTTATGTAGATTTATCTATTGTTAAACTTCACGAGGGAAATCTGCTTAGTTTACGCAGCCCCTGCGGATTTTTTTTTCTTTTATCTAATTATTTTGTTGGCTGTCGTTTTGTGTGAGTCGGTACAGTAAAGATATTTAGAAATCTGGCCATTAAACAAAATAATATGTAAGTAATTCGATAGGGAAAATGATAATGTTGCATGGATATACATATGAGGTGTCGGTGGACAGAACAATAGGACGAAGGCATAAGTGGAAATTGCAAGCAATGGAAAGAGTATGAGAAGTTGTAAAAGGACATTGGGGCGAAAGCTGCCACTTTGCTATGCTTGCTCCGTCCAGAAGACACGTTGGTGTGTCCTGGTAAACGCTTTGTCAGAAACATATGTCAGGAACGTACAGTGCAACTGGCATGCATAGAGTAGGCAGTGGTACGAATAAGAAAAAAATGAATCTAGGAAAAAACTTCAAACAGCCCTGGGTTGCTGAAAACAGGTAGATTATCCTCGTGGATAATATTTGTTTACAAAAACAATTGTAATAGTTTTTCAATTGGAAAAACTAAGGAAGGTGCTTCCATTCTTAAATTATAAAATTAAAATGGTCTATATTCAGAAAAATAAATAAGGAATAATAGTATGTATCTACTAAAATAAAATAAAAAACATAGAAATAATAATAATACAAACAAAGAAAGGTTTGCTGTATATGCGAATAGGATACGAAGATACCAAGAAGCACATATTAGGAAGAAGAAAAAAATGCACTATTTAGCACGACAGAAAAATATTTTTCAGCAGCATTGGCACAAGCAAGGTTAAGAACCTATTTCACCAATTCACAACGATTTCACCAATTATAGAGCAAATATTTGGGAAGTACCTGTAACTCATAAAAGTGAACAATGGATAAGAATACCACACACACGGATTAAACAATGTTCCTCAAATGGCAGATGAGAGGATGTCGGCTGAAGACGTAACACAAGCAGTAAAAAAAGTGCTTAACTGGAAATGCCTCGGTCGAGATGGAATTCATAATTATTGGTTCAAGCATTTTACATGCTTACATCACATGTTAGCCTCGTAGATGTTATTCAGATTTGTTGACAGGCCATGTTACAATACCTGAAGATTTCGCTGAGGGTGTGACCTATATGATTCCAAAAAAGGAAGGTCACTTGGAACCTAAAGATTAAAGATCCATTACTTGCTTAAATGAAACCTATAAAAATTTTACATCTATAATTAACGCTAAAATAAATAACCATCTTCTTTCTAATGGGCTTCTTGCTCCAGAACAGCTAGACTGTAAAAGTGGTGCTAAGGGATGTAAAGAGTTTTTAGTTATAGATTCATTCATAGCTTCGCAAGTCTCCAAAAAAACAACGGAATCTTCTTATAGCATGGATTGACTACAATAAAGCATATGACTCAGTACCTCATATTCGGTTAATTGAAGTCTTAAAGGTTTATAAAGTTACTTCAAATTTAACCAATTTATTGTCGCGTCTTATGACTACATGGAAAACTTCTCATAGCATTAGAAAAGGGAAGACAAAATTCCAGAGCGAGACAATTAAAATAAAAAGTGGTATTTACCAAGGTGGCTGTCTCAGCCCCTTATGGTTTTGCTTAGCTATAAATCCCAAAAAATAATCCGTGACGACCAGTGAACGCGGTTACGAAATTTCTATAGGTAAAAATGAAACTAAAGTAAGCCATAGCCTTTATATGGATGACCTGAAGTTGATCCAAAGACACCAACCCATTTGCAAAGCATGATAGGCATAATAAAGAATTATAGGATTCTGTTGGTATGTCTTTTGGGTTAGGTAAATGTGCTGTCTTGCATATTTCAAGAGGTCAGAAAATGACTACAAATAATAAAATAGTTTCTGATGAACCCTATACTCACGAACTAGAAAGAACTGAGTCATACAAATATCTTAGTTTTCAACAGTATCTGAATATGGACCAATTAAAAAATGAATTTATGAAGCGCTTGCGTCTTATTTTTAACAACTACCTTTCAAGCCGATATAAAATAAAAGCAGTAAATACATTGGCGATACCATCTCTTGTCTATAGTTTTGGCCTAATAAAATGGCCTGACACTACTCTTGATGAGTTAGATAGACTCATAAGAACAGAGATGACAAAAGCCAGAATGCAACATTCTGAATCAACTGAACGGAAGTATTTGTATTTTTTTGGATCATCCTTTTTTAAACCGTCACTTCTACTTACTCGATTTTTATATAAAGTACTCTAGTCACTAAGCATCTTAAGTTCGTTTAACGTTTTAATTTCTGTTTATTTTCTTGTTTTCGGCAGTCAGTACATGCCCACTTCTAATCATAGATAATAGATTGTGTGATGAGTTGACCAGTGTGTTCTATTCTAACATGTGGAAAATCTGCTTAATTAGGAGAAACCCTTTCCAACGGACGTCAATGTTATACTATATTTATTCCAGCTACGAAAAAGAGCAATAACTTATTATATAATTCATAACCCCTATGTATTATATAATTGGCTTTGAGCCAGACTTCTGAATATAATATTACAATTAGTTTTTTTTTTCCTGAGGTTTTCACGTTTTGTTGTCATATTCGTATTCGTAGTCCCTAATTATGGAGTGCATACAAAAAAAAAAAAAATGCCATGGCTTGAAGAAGAACATGAGAACAGGACGAAAGTTGAAGACAACGGGTTAATATTGTTAACATTTTAAACCAAAGATATCTTGATGAAGCCGGGAGATAAGGGTGTATGTAATAAGATATTTCTGAATAATTGGTATAGTACGTCAGTTCTCGGCTCGCTGTATCCAACATCGTTACGTTACACTCCAAGAACTACATGCTCCGCGGATATGCTTCATTACGTTTGTAAGCATGTCGACTATTAGCCTATCTACTAACAAGGCATGCCCTTTTTTTTTCTTTTTTTTTTAATTTAGGTTCATAGGGGAGGATTCAATAAGTAAAAATATATAAATATTTTTTAAACTTAACATTGAGCGTTCTCAATATAAAGATAACTATAGAGAACCTACGTTAACCCCATTGGAATATAGTTTAAAGGAAAATATGGTTGTAGGGGCTTCAATATATTTCTGGAAAAATCAACGCTTTGCAACTAAAAGAAGCCTCCTAGTGTTAATTTGAAAATTGGCAACCAAATCATTCAATGATTTAGACATTAAATTTTCCATCAATGTTTAACCTTAGACAAATACACCAACATTAAATATTTAAACAGCCTTAATATTTCGAGAACAAGAACTACTGTCTCCCCTATTATAATAACCCCCCACCCCAGTCTCAACGTGTATTTCCGATGGTTACATCACACTGATGATTTCTGACTCGCCAAATTAATTAACTCTTTATCCTCAAAATCTGCTGCTCTTTCTTGGTTCCAAAATCGTTTTTATGGCCCGGCCCACGTTTCTATACAATACTGTATGAGCACTGATGACTGTTTTGTGAATTTGCATCTTTGGGAGTATTATAACATCGGATGGCTTCCAGACGTATTTAGAAAAATACCTGTCTTTTGTATCTGCTTCCACGCTATCGCTATCAGTACCTTGAACGTTCTACATATAGAAAGTTTGAATTCCCCAAATTAAGTATTATTTCTGGAATATGCTGGATGGTAGAGGAACAAATGTATAAGGATCAATAAGAAGGCCAAGTCCTCTACTGGTTTTCAATATTATGCAGAGTGCACTTTCGGAGTCAACGCTCCATCCTCAGTGCCTGCTGATTAAAGCTGCGTTGCCTGGACCACGACTGCCGGGCGACTCTCGGGGGTGGGGGGAGTCCTTAAGTATTATTATTATTATTATTTCATTAACGTCCACTTTTTGCAACTCAGGCTAATTGGGACGGGTTATCTACAGGTTACCACCCTTTTCTAGCCAGGGTGGGATTTTAGGATGTTATTTAATGAATTGCGTCACTAAATAATTTCCTTTGCCCAGGCGAGAATCGAACTCGCCACTCTAGGTTTACCATGTGAGATAAAGGTTAACGCTTTAACTCGCATGGCTAACCTGAGCCCCTCCCAAATTAAGAAAATCTAGTAGTCGCCATTTTTCCACAACTCTAAATACCTGAGGTCAATGTATAATTGGAATTCTCTATGCGTTTTGAAAAAGTAATTTAACTTCATTGTCTTTTAATTTTAAGAGCAATTAAATAAACGTGAATTACTTTATTTAATCATAAAATGTAATGAAACTTGAATATTCACAGCGCTTAGTAACGAACTGGATTATAAAACAAAGGCAGGATATGTGGCAATCATTCATCTTCATAGTCATCTCAAAAGCGTAATGTTCACTTCCAAGTGAATTCTTAATTCAACAGTCGCCTTGTTCTTATACGCTTTTCTTGAGTCCCCATAGGCTGATGTTTGGTTCTTTCAATGAAAATTGAACCGTTTGCTTACCCATCAAGCCGCACCAGCTGGCTAGTATGATATTCATCCAGAGACGGAGTGATTGTGTGTGTGTGTGTGTGTGTGTGTGTGTGTGTGTGTGTGTGTGTGTGTGTGTGTGTGTGTGTGTGTGAGAGAGAGAGAGAGAGAGAGAGAGAGAGAGAGAGAGAGATTTATGGTTAAGATGAATTTAAAGAATGGTTCGAAACGAATCTTGTCAGTCCAAAAATTACTGATTTTCGATGTGCCATGAAACTTGAACCTTAAAATGCACATGTGTTTAGTCTTTACTCGGGTCGTAAGCGACTTCTCAGTACCGGCGAACAGAGGTTGAGGTGTTATCAAATCATATCTTTCTCCAAAACCACGGTCATAAATCCGCAGGGGTTTTCCGGTTTTTTGAAGAATACAGAGATTAAAGAAGAAAGCTGATCCAGGCAACAGATGACTCAGACTGCGTGCCGCCTCCGTAGGGCGAGGCCTCTTGAAATAAAAGCGGCAAATTATTATAAATATATTAGTGGTCCTCCATCTCTCTCTCTCGTAGATGTCGGAGACAGATAAAGGATGAAAAGAGCCGCGGCAAGCTTACCTATCATACGACATTATATATATCTGTGTTTAGCTAGGCACCGACAACTCCTCCTCTCGCCCATCTGCAACAACACAAATCATCTTACCTTCTCATTTTATAACCCTCTTTTTCTTTTCTGGCTTTTACAGCTACTAGCCTTCGGCTGCCTGCCATCGGCCTACTTGATAGCGGCATTGTATCAGATCTTCAATTTATAAAACAATGACGAATAACAAGAAGCATGGAGTATATTTACATCATTATCTCGTAAAATGTAAGACAGATTTCACAATAAATGAATGGTTTTAGATATTATCGAATACGCAATCTCCCTTCTAAAGCCTCATCACTCTTCCTTGAGCTGGGAAAATACTTCATTTTCCTAGTCATATGTAAAAAAAAAAATCCAATATAAATAGAACTGATACTTGTGAAATTTGATTGAATGGCACTTTCTCTTTTTCTTTACCCCCTTAACAAAGCGATGCCTTTGGCATCGTCACAGAAGGTAAAGCGATCCCTACGGGATCGCCGTAAATCGATTGATTTCCATTCGGTTCGGAAAGAATTTATTTCGTAGATTGAATCATTCAAGAAAAGAAGAAGATGAACAAATTTGCACTATTTACCAGACGAAAAATGAATTACCTATATTCACGAAAACCTCAATAATATAAGTAAGTGAGAAATTGATATAAATTGCATTATTAAATTAACAAATTATGCAATCGTTAACATGTACAGTACGTTGAAAAATATACATTCTAATAAATTCTTTCATTTACTTTTGAATATATTGCAATTAGAGAAAGTAGGAAAAGACAATTTAAATAGAAAAAATAGCAATAAGTAAAAACATAATGTCAGTCGAAATAATGAATTAAAAGTATTTGCAAATAAAATCATTGGAAAAAGAGAGAAGGAAAAGAACCCGTATTAGTTCGATAATGATATGGTAGAATCCTGTTAGACGTCAATAATTTTACAAAATTAAATAAATATTAAAAATTGACAAAACTAAATTTTACAAATGTACAAAATATATGCAATATACAAAATTAAGTACAAAATATTAGTATATTTCCAACATAAGAAAGAAAAAGAAAACTATAAAGAGTTAAACTGCAAATATTATATCCCACAAATACAGAGTGAATATATAATTTTCATTATGATAACTAATCGATTTTATATTTCATCAAATAATCCATTATTTCTTAAATACTTAATAACATCATCTATAAATTGGCTACAGCCGGCTAGTAGTTCGCATAAATTTCTGGGCCATGGCCAGGTAATAACTAGTGTGTAGTCAGTTGATATGTTTTATAATGTTATACAGTCAGCTTCCTACTGCAGTAGTGACATATAGGTTCATCTTCCCTGCTTATTAGATATGATATGTCTAGTGTGCCCTGTACTTACGTACAATGTCTTCACTTGTAGAGTGTCTATGTCTTGAAATCCAGTTGAGCGTATTCAATTTGATTTCTCTTCTACTGTCGGAGTTATACCATAAATTATTCCAATCAGTAATCAAGAGATTTCTTATTTCAGAGGAAGCGTCTTGGTGAGGTACGTCCAAAAAATCTATTTGTTCAAGTTGTTTCTCGCCTAGAGGCACCAAGATATGAAGTTCTTGGTCCGTGTCTGGTCCGTTAGTCATATCTCAGAGTACCTACTGTGATACTGAAAGTAATAGCATATTTCCCCAAGGGAAAAACATTTATAAGTGACTGACTAAGTTGAATCAACGAATGAAATTACTTTAAAAAATAAAAGGAGAAATGTTGGTGAGAGTGCTGCCATATACTTAATATGTGTTTAAGAGCACTGAGAATAAGGTTCGCTTATTAAGATTTTATAATTAGTTGAAAATTTTAGTTAGTTTTAGGCTTGCTCTACTAGTAAATCTCAGATTCATTCATCAGCATGACATATGCCTCGGTTACAGTCATAAAGTCATGAACAGTGAAAATATAAAAAACTTTATGGGGGTCTTGAACGCGTTAATAGTTTTGGAGGAGCATGTGATATCTCTCTTCCCCGCCGTATTTACAGTATTCTGAAGCAAAGTTCATTACTTCTTTTAAAACGTTACGATATTAATTGGTTAAAGTTGGACTGAGTAGTCACTTAACTAATAAAGGTTTGACTAACTGGGTTGGTAAGGTTTGAAATACGGGTAACTAATAAAAAAGTCCGTCACGCAGGGGCTGCGTAAACTAAGCAGATTTCCCACGTGAAGTTATACAATAGAGAAATCTCCATACGAGAGCCCAACAGTTACGGCCAAACTAGCTTTTGGCGGGAAACTCACTCGTCCGTTACACTTAATAAAAATGCAAATATCTCGGTTAGTATTCAAGATAAAGAATAAATGTATAGAAACATATTTATAGTAAATTTAATTTGCAATAAGATTGGTTCTATACAATTTTTTGATCCGACGTATGGTAACGGAGATATTTCGAATTTTCGAAAATCCCCCCTCTAACCCCCCCCCTCCCACTTGTCTGATTTCAGCCATTAACGAATTTTATCTGTCTTTTTGCTTAAAACATTTAAATATCGAGTTTGATAACGATCAAACAAAAATTGCGACCGCTAGAGCGTTAACAGGTATATATATATATATATATATATATATATATATATATATATATATATATAATTTTGAACGGACCTTATTTCGCCATCTCCCCTGGGTAGGATCGATGGACATTTGAAGAAATGTTTCGAAAATCGCGTCATGAGTACGACCTCAATAGCTGATTTCCCTTAAGGGGAATCTGCTAAAAGTTAATCCTGTTAATCTTGGACCTATAACTTCTTAGTGGACAGCTCCCAATTATTCAAATTAAAAAAAAGGAATCGAATTTCAAAAGTATAAATCACTTTCTTTGTTCAACATAATTATAGGGCATATAGGTTATATGTGTTAATGAACTGGAAGTTCTGATTTTCAGGGAAATAAATAAGTTAAAATCATCCCTAAGATATAGTGATTTCCCTTTTTTCAGCATGAAACTATCTAATAATAATGTTATCATGAATAGAGGGGGTAGTCCCTTTTTGTTAATAGTTAATTCTTTCTGAAATGTGACATCATTCATGGAATGTTAGAATTATTAATGGCATCTTTCAGCAGTCTGCATACGTGACCTAATGATTATGTCTAATTTTGTCCTACTGAAATTTGTGATAGAAAAAGTTGATGCCATGTTCGCAGTTTTCTATGCGAATCCGGTGTATTTCGATTTTAAATCTGACTTTGTACTGCTATGGTTTATCGTTTAATCTGTTAAGCCATCTCTATAAACTTGGTACACCTAGGGTCACGGGTTCAATTCCCTCCTGGACAGTAGGAATTTATTTAGTGGTGAGCTTAGTGCTAAGCCTGTATATAATACGTCATGATTAGCCTTAGCGGCACAAAGTAGTAGTTAACACTTAGTTACGACAGAGACCCACTTGCATGCTTGTACATTGGTATGTGTGATGCAATGTCTTATAGAATTCGTAAGTTGTATGTCTTAGTCTACAGTCAATAAATAAGTGTTTAATTGTCTGTTGAGCTTTGCGAGGAAAAACTCTCTTGAGAAAGTGGAATGCAGAATTCGAAAAGAATGATAAGTACATATAAGTAAGTCTGATGGAACTTTCGCCTCTGCCACTGTTTTAAACCATTTTACTCCGTCCTGAACATTTTTTCTGGAATTAGTACATTACTATGATATTTTTACACATTTGTTATTATATTTATGTATATCAGTAGCAAAAATACGGATGAAATTATATGATGGAATCAAAACTTTTCAAAAGTTTTTACTGACTCCTGCAGTTCAAAACTCTTCTACAGTTCTATACAGTCAATACTCGACTCACCTACCCAAGAGACAGCTTCAGGAACTATTAACTAACTTACAGGTACAAATGAATAAAGTAATAACTATCCATTGGATAACAGGACATTTAGACATCACGGAAAATATTTTGGCTGACAAACATGTAAAATTAGCAACTCGACTTGACATATTACACACCGATCACATTACAGGACACGATGCCAATAAAGTTATTAAAAAAGAGGTCAGCTTAAAATGTACACCAACAAAATTAAGAGAAATAAAAGACACTATTCGAGTAATCAGAACTCTAGAAGAGAAGAAGTAAATCTGCTCGTTTGAAGCATGTCATTCACGGATAACACACGGAGATCTTATGACTTGGATTGAACCACCTTTATGTACATTGCGCAATACATAACTATCAAGCATGTACTTAAAGACAGCAGACTAATAACTGAC
Source organism: Riptortus pedestris (assembly GCA_019009955.1). Taxonomy (NCBI): domain Eukaryota; kingdom Metazoa; phylum Arthropoda; class Insecta; order Hemiptera; family Alydidae; genus Riptortus; species Riptortus pedestris. The sequence goes on along the minus strand of CM032228.1, from coordinate 212,352,173 downwards.
AGGACCTTACCTACCGACCTATCAGAACTACTACACGACAACAACTCATACATTGCGACAATCATGAAACACCTCAACGAGACTCAACTTTACAACTAGATTTAACATAAAATAATTAAACATTAGACGTAATGAATTAGATTTTTGCTCATAATGATATCCACTGGAGAACGAAATAACCGTGCTTTTACCTATGACTGTAGATATTTTAACATTTTTTAGTTTTATAATAAGAAAAGTGTGAATCGCTTAAATTGCAACACACCTAAATAAATAAATCAAAACTTTTCACTTACATCTTTACCAGCTTATCAGATATAAACAATTGAAGGGTTTGCTGCAAAAAGAAGGTAGCTCCAATTTTTCCAGTTTTTGGGAAACCAAAAAACCGTTTAAATTATTCAAATTTTAAGTTATGTAAAAATATTGTTGTTTCTTACTTTCAATTATGGTGTTTACATATTAGAACAGTATTTTCATTCAAAAAATGTCATCCAAATGTTGGTGGTACGTGGATGATCGTTGGAGCTACCTCTTTTTTTCCCAAAAGAATGGAATATGAGGAATGGAGGAATATGTTATGTCTTGGATAAAGGTGTAAAAATAAATAGAATGTACTATTATTATGTATTTTTTATTCAAAGAAAACTGAAAATAAAGTACAGCAAAATTATTGGTTTTACAAATAGAAAATAACATCATTATAACGAATAACATAAAATACGAAAATAACATCATTATAACGAAATAACATCATAACGATTGAAGCTGCATCCTTTTTGTGCCAAATAAAAGAGGTTTTTTTTTTTGGCACAAGAAAGTGTTTATAACTCCCAACAGCTATGGGATGGAGCTACCTCCTTTTTGCAGCAAACCCTTCAATTGTTAAAGTCCAGCAAGTATTACCTAAATAAGAATGCAATAGTGACTCGGTTTAATTCATTTCATACTAGCCGCAAAGTCACGAAGCCCTTTTAGTTTGTAATATGGTAATATTATTTATCCCTGGAAATCTTGGAGGCTTATCGGGCGAGGGTTTGGCGAGTACAGTGCCAAGGTTGGCCCCTTGCATGACTCCAGCCCTCGTTCTGTATTTCCTCTGCCCTAACCAATAATTATAGGCTGCGGACCAGATAAACATCACATATACTAATGTATAGCTTTCTCCACCATATATACAAGTCTATTTGCATAAGCTGATATAAACCACTTTTATTATATCTTTTTTTTTTTTAATAAATGTCATAAAGCGTTTAATCATTATTATTCCGTTTAAATTAAGATTTAGAAAACAATATTAATAAAGGGGATAGAAAAATCAATCTTAAACACCTTCTTTTACGTCCCCAAATCATTGAGTCTTTCTGTCAGGACTTAGAACTGAGTAAAACATTTATCCATAATAGTATTTTTTTTTATTTATTTGTACAAGAGCACCCACAACTAGGCGATTTGGCTCAAAATTTAACAATGTAAAATAAAAACAATATTATAGAAAAACCAACAAAAAAATTGAATACAATAAAAACAACAAATAAACATTAGACTAGTAATAAAGTCAACAATTTATAATGGTTTTATTAAAAAAATAATTATGTTATTCCAATAAACTAGCACATTTATATTGTCTAAAATTGTTCAGAAATATATTAAATTCTCAGTAAGTCAAAATCAAAAAGGAGAGAAGTTAAATTTTGTAAAATAACTTTTTTTAAGGTGATTGTGTGTATTGTGGAAAAGTGGATTCCTTAAGAAGTTATGTGTAGTCTCTAAGTATTCAGTGTTCTTGCAGTTAATCAATATGTGTTCTATGGTTAATGGTTCATTGCAAGTTCTGCTTAGAGGTCTTTCTGTACTTGTCATGAGGTATGCGTTAAATGTGAGTGTCCTATCCTAAGTCTCGTTAGTACAACTTCGTTTCGTCTATTGTCACGTCTGCTGGACGGCCACTCGCTTGTACAAGGCTTTATTTCTCGCAGATGATTTTCTGATGTTCTATGCCAACATTTTTGCCATTCATTTAATGTTGTCTGTAGTATTTGTAAATGCAAGTCTGGTAGGGTCAGTAAGTTAAAGTCAGAAGATTGCCTCTGGGTTGCATGTTCGGAGAGTTTGCGCCCAATGTTTTCATGTCCTGAAGCCCACATCATTGTCACTTTTGTATATTATTTTGAAATTTAAAAAAAAAAAAAAAAAAAAAAAAAAACTGATGAAAGGCCTGATGAATAAATTGACGAACTACATGAAGAAATTGCAACACGTACAAAATACCTGAGATAAGGATTAGGAGTTAGATAAGCACAAACAAATTGACTATGGAAGGAACAATTTGTGTGGTCAAGTTTCAGAAACTCTAGGATATACTCTCGAAATTTAGAACCGTCAACTTCAAACCTCTATTGACAGCTAATCAATTGTCATGTAATGCTTAGTGGGCACAGAAGAAATAGATAGAAATCCATTGCGCTGCGTGGTAACTGCACAGCTAAATAAAATTTAATCTGGGAAATTGCTCAGGAATTGGACCTGGTGTTCTCTACTACAACGGAATAGTGCTTCTAGCCAACGTACGAGATTCTAATAGTATACTAATAGCCTATTATATTACACATTGACTTTTTAGAAGATTTCCCTGAAGGGAAATCAGCTTACTGAGATTTACTCATGACGCGATTTTCAAAAAGCGTTTTCAAAAGACCATCAATCCTGCCTTGTAGATGACGAAAATGAGGTCCGTTCAAAATTATATATGTCTGTTACCGCTCTAGCTGTCGCAATTTTTGTGTTATCATTACCAAACTTGATATATAATCGTTTTATGTTAAAAAAAAAAGATCAAGTTCGATAAATGCTGAAATCGGACCAGTGGGAAGGGGGGGGCGTCTAGAGGGGAAGAATTTTGAAAATTTAAAATATATCTCCGCTATTATACGTCGGATTGAAAAATTGTATAGAACCAATGGTATTGTAAAATTTAATTGCTAATAAATGTTGTAATGCACGTTTCTTCAATTACTTAATTATTAACCGAGATATTTTCATTTTTTAGTTTTTAGCCCTCAGTAAACCCCACTCATGTCATATTAACATTAAACTTTTATATTATGAAGCACATTATTTGAAGCGTAAATACCAAATACTGTTTTCATTGAACTTTTACGTTTTGAGGTAAATTCGTGACGCACGTGGGAAATCTGTTTAGTCAACGCAGCCCCTGCATGACTGACTTTTGAGACTGTTATGGAAGCCGTAAACTACTTGAGGTGTGAAATATGTCTATTAAAAATTTGTTGAAGTGTTGGTGAAATAACTCCTAAAGCTGATTTTCCTTAAGGGAAATCTGCTAAAAAATTAAATATCGGTCGGTTGTTGCGATTGAAGACGAATGTCTATTTTGAAAGGATCTTTGGTCAATATTATAGAAGGGCGAGGGGTCTGGTAGTAAGCCGGGAAGGGAAGGGGAGAGGCCATGGTCCAGGGTGTAGGTAATGGTCAGTATGTTGAGGCTAATAGGCCACAAACCACGTCTCGATGGCCAATGGCCAAAAATTATTATGTCACTCATGGCCATAAGCCACTCGCTCCCCTCCTCTCCTCTCTTTCATTATTATGACCGCAGGGGGCGCTACGGCTCACAGCTTTATTTACATTTTTCCGCCGAAATGAGTGTTCAGTTCACCATTAAAAACATGTTTTATATTCCTCTACTCCGTTCCATAAGAAAAAACAGTGTGTAACTGCAGGTGTTACATTTAGAGGCATGATTAACCCAGTGAGTTTTACTCTGGTGATCACGCCCACCCATTAAATTACCCAATGAGAACAACACGTTTCTTTAATGAATTATTTTTCATAAGCAGACTCATCTGACACGTATTAATGACGATAACATAAATTATACGTCGTAAAATGGAATTACCCATTAGCGTGACAGGAATAATCAAAATCTGCATGAGAGGTTCCACAGGAGAATAAGGAGAGGGGGCAGCAGACATTTATAATTCTTTAGTAAAATGTTACTAATTTTGAATCCAAAAAAAAAAAAAATATGCCGAACAGACATTATTACAACTGGATTCTATAACACAGGTGCTTTGTTGTAGAATCCAGTTGTAATAATGTCTGTTCGGCATATTTTATTTTTTTTCTGGATTCAAAATTAATACAATTTTACTAAAGATTACAAGATTTTTAAATTTTACTAAAGATTACAAGACAGATACTTTGTCGGGCTCAGGTTGGCCGTGCGAGTTACGGCGTTGGTCTTAATTTCGCGTGGTAGACTTAGAGTAGCGGGTTCTATTACCGCCCTGGGAAGTAGAAATTTATTTAGTGACGGACACATTAAATAAACTCCTTAGGCCCACCCTGGCTAGAAAAGGGTGCCATAGTAGCATAATGTGGACGTAAATAATAATAAACAAACAATATAGATACTTTGTTTTAACAATGGTTTCAGACAAAATAGTCGCATAAGTCTGGATACAAATTTCGATTTAAACAGACTTCTCTTAAAATAAATCTGCTATTGGTCTCGATTTCGTCATGTGATTTATCAAACATTTGCTTTTCATTTCAAATGGGATTGAAATGATTTCATCAATTTTTGGTTCATTGTCCCTAACTACTAAATGTTAAATGCCAAATCATGTTATGTGTATTGCTGGTATTGGGGCTTGGGTTATACTAATATTTTTATTTACAAGCAAGAATCCAGGAGGAAATGAAAAAATTCCGTCAAGCAGGAGCAGTGTAATTATCACTTTTCCTATGGTGGGTATAATTTATTGATTATATTTCAGTTTCAATGAGACCAAACAGACACACAATCTGTATATACATCAATAATCAATGTTTAACCCATGTGATGATTTTAACGGGAAAATTCGGGATATCTACGTTATTATGCTTTCAAGCGGTCAAAAAACGCTGCATACCCAATACAAACGATCTAAAACCATTCTCTGCATTTACTCTTAATCTAATATTATAAACGATATTTGTATTTTCACATTTATTAGTTGTAACTCCTATTCACTTTACTGATAAGCCACCTTATTTCAAGCTAAATGAAATGAACAGTGATGCATTACTAAAAATAATATAATTTAAAGGCCTTAGCTTTTATTTAATACCATAGTGTATGTTAAATCATTAAATGAAAGGTGGAGCTAGTTATTAATCGAAATCGGACCAGTATGAGGTTTAGAGAAGAGATAAAATAAACTGTTCGAAATATATCAATTATTATTACACTTATCGGAAGAAGTTATATAACTAATCTTGATGCAAATTTAATTTTCTGTAGTTGTATTGTTCTAAAATGAGCGTTTCAGTCTTTCAAGTGTATAAAGTAAAGGAATTATTGTAATGGTGGACAATTTTCGTTTACAGAGTTCAAGAAAATTATTCTTTTTGATCTTCTTTGAATCCATCAGAGTAGTATTGTTTCTCTCAAAAATGACTAGCCTGAGAATGTTGAAATTTCATTTGAATACTTTTCTAGCCTTAAGTTCAGCCACCTATAATCGTCTAAGGTGACGAGGAGAGTCTAGAAAAACGGGCTGGAATAAACATAAAAATGTAAATTTCTCTTTTCCTATTAGAGATGCAGTCGATTTGTATGGAATCTTCATTTTTGTCATACAAATATCTTAAAATCTTATTATTATTAAAAATATTAAATTACATTTTTTGACTCCAATCATTGGCAGAGAGATGTATTATATCACATTCAAATGAAAAAAAAAGGAATCGATGTGCAACAACACACATTTTATATGTTTAATTTAATTGAAGAAGTAGAAGGAAGTCATCTGGTGACTACACCAAATATTTTTAAATAAAAAAGACTGGGCTCAGGTTAGCCTAGTGAGATAAGGTGATGGTTTTAATCAAACTTGGTGAACCTGGAGAGGTGGGCTGCTAGCCCGCCTGGGCAATAAAATTTATTCAGTACGAACTCAATAAATTTAGAACCACCACATCTAGAAACCTGTGGTAACCTGTAGACAAACCTGTCTCAACTAGTACAAAGTAGATGTTAATAAATAACAACAATAATAACAAAAAGCAGTAGGTCTGAAACAAAAAATATTGGCAAATATATTCAGTTTCTTTACTTATTTAAATGAGCAGCGTCCCTTTTGGTCACGTTATATAACTTAGTGACTGATTATTTATCTGTAACCTGGTATATACTAAGCTATTTAATGTCACGCTAAAAAATAACGTTGAAGAAATAAAAACAAATAAAAAAAATTCGATTAATAATGTTGTTTAGGTCTTAAAAGGCTATATTAATAAAGGGTTTTAGGTGATCCGATAGTGGGCTGATTTGCATGTTAAGAAGCCGCCGCTTGATCTCATATCCACTGATAACATCTCCGACTATGATCCTAATTATCCCATATCCGAGATAAGAACCGGCCTCTAACTGACACTGGCTCTCGACTAGACAGTTACTCGAGTGTACACAGCTTTCTGTAACTCACCTAGTGCAAGTGTAGCCAGGTGTGTCAGCTGATGTGGGACAGCAGCCGGGGGGTTTGACAATAATTCCTGTATTTCTCAAACCCAAACTCTACAAATGCGCCACTTTATTATTTAAAGTCGGTATTCGTACCGCTAGGTCAGTTTTTAAGCAATTTGGCAAGAAGAAGAGCCCGGCGGGTGCAAAACATTAACACTTTTTTAAAGATGTATGAGGTTGTATTCCGGCCGTAAAACAACACACGTCCGTCACGCAGGGGCTGCGTTAACGCATCACGCATTTATATTCATGCCGTCATGTATTTGGATTTACCTCAAAACGTAAACGTTTAACGAGAACAATATTTGGTATTTAGGCTTTAAATAATGTGCTTCATAAATAAATAGCTTATTGTTAATATGACATGAGAAGAAGTGGGGGTTTACTGAACCAACAACTAAAAAATCCAAATATCTGGGATAATAATAAAGATAGTGAAAAAACGTATATAATAACTTTTATAGAACATTACATTTGCAAGAAGATTGTTTTTATCGAATTTATCTATCCGAGGCATAATATCGGAAATATTAAGAAATTCTCCCCTTCTAACCCCCCTCCCTCCCACTGTTCCGATTATAGCCACTAACAAACTTGATCTTCCTTTTTACATAAAACGTTTAAATACCGAGATTGGTAACGATCAAACAAAAATTGCGACAGCTAGAACGTTAAATGACAAATATATGTATATAAATTTTTTAACGGACCTCATTTTCATCATCGCCTGAAAGGATCGATGGACATTTGAAGAAATTTTTCGAAAATCCCACCATGAGTACAACGCAACGGGTTGTTCCCGAAATCTGCTAAAAAACTAGATTATAGGAAAGAAGATTATTTTCCCAAATATAAATACGATTATATTGTATGAATTTTCCTCCACATATCTTTAAAATTCATTTTTTTAATGGCGTTATTGATCAGATCAAATTTCATACAATTGGGTACATTTTACTAACTTCATAACATGGAAACGGGCGGACATGCCATAATTTGGAAAATTACAGAGTTTAAACACTAACATATCAATGCAAACCTCAATAACAGTAGAGTGCATTAATTAACTGGGGCTCTGGTAAGCCATGTGAGTTAAGGCGGTTGTCAACTTGTTAGATTCCCGCCTGGAAATTGGAATTAGTGACAAACTCATTAAATCCCAAAGGCTTGAAAAGGGTGTTTAATAAGTAGATAACCTGCCTCAATTAGCCATTGTAGCATAAATTGGACGCTAATATATAACAACATTAGTTAACCAAGATCCTATTGAATATGTGATGACCTATTCAAATTGACTTGAAATGACAACGGTTTTATTTTTCTGTCTATTGGCTCAAACTTCATCCTCCGAATCAGTCACATTCCTTTGCTGCTTAGGCTGTACTTCAGTGCACCAGAAGAATATTATTGAAGAAAGGCTAACTCTGGGTTTTCTTTATGAATTTAACGTTCTATCTCACGTAGACATTGAACAGAAGAAAAGGAAATCACATCAAACGAGTGTTTTCAAAAGTCACCTTTCCTTCATTTTATTCTTCACATCTTTTAAGACACTAACAACTTGACACCTATGGAAAGGGCTATCAAATATTTTGGGAGTTTACCTCTAAATTTTTGATGATGGTGAATATTGTTTTCGAAGCAGATAATTTTTATGTAAAACGGTGTGTGAAAGAAGAAACTATACTATATTATTTTTTTTAAATTACTTGATCTTATTATTATTTTTGATCTCCCGTATTGCCTCATACAGCATTTAGAATCTATTCACTGTAATTTCAACTATGAGCAACCTCATTATTTAAATCATGGAATTAAAAAGTGATTCATATTATCTATAAATGTACTTACAAGTACCACATATGAAAAACAGATCACTTTCTGTTGCCTTCAAAGATTGATCTCGAGAGATGGTAAATAAGGAAATGTTACAAACTAATCGGTAATCAGTGATACGTCAACCAGTACTAATCAAATGTAACAAAAACACCGTAAAACGTGATAGTTTGAATGAACACTTCACTGAGCAATAAAGAACTCAATCAGATTCCAGCAGTAATGAATCAGCTCACCTGGAAAGAACCTAGAAGAAGAAGCCTTGGAGCTGGACAGTCACACGTCCATGAAACCAAACTTATTATAAATCAATTATGGACTCACGCAGCCACTTCCAAAATTAAGCAGATTTCGTGAACATTACAATAAGCGTGTATGAGTGTGCGTGCCTCGCCATGGAGTGTCGTCTCTAGCAACGTTAGGGGAATACCTCCCTCTATTTCAAATTTGAGATATTTAGAGAAATCCTTAGGGATCCATTCTCTATCCGAAATAATAAAATAGTTATTATTGGGGGGGGGGGGTCTCGTGGGAAACCATTTAGAGAAAATTGAGCGCGGACCACAGTATTGTTGTTGTGCTTACAACTATTGCATTTTTGGAAAATCTCTAAAAGAGGACAGCCTCAAAAGTTCCATGAGAGAAATCCCCTTAAAATAACGCAATATACACTTTAAAAAAGAGTTACAACATGTTCAAGCGACCTATGGTGAATGTTATATTGAACGTGTTTTTCATTATGATTATAGAGTCAGTTAATAAAAGTTTCCTGTTAAGGCACCATACAGATTTCTTTAGTTTACAGCAGTCAGGTGTGGGACAACGTAGAGCTCTACCTGTCTTATCTAAACAAATGAATCTATGTTGGCCTAATCTTGAAATGTACAAAGAGTCGTAGAACAGGGGAAAATAGAAAGCAAAATTTTATTTTGGCAGGTTTCACAGAGCAAATGAACTTTCGATGCTTGAACTTGGACAAGAAGTCAGGATTAAAAATCTGAAGCGTTATGGGACTGTTGTCGAAAAGTGTATTACCTATAGAGACTACTTAATAAAATTAAGGAGTAGGACGTACATAGCAGATTTTTATTGCAGTCTGACAAGTATTTGGAACAGATTGGAGTCCCTTATCTATTCTACCAAAGTATTTAGAATAAAACTGGAAGAGGAGTAGCAACTTTAAATGCTGGGGTTTCAACGCAAAATCCTAATGGAGGACCTGTGGGACAGGAAGGAGTTGATGAATACATGGGGAAATAACGCGAAGCTTAGGAAGGTTCGGCAAAAAAAGAGGAAGCTGAGGGAATGATGTTACAGATGAGGCAAGTCACAATGTTTATGAAGGCTACACAACAAGGTACGGGAGAAGAGGAAGACCACCGACGAGATTTAAGTAATCTTTCATTTGGAGAGAGAAGGGGGGATGTGGTAAATGCTAATTCAACATATTTTCCTAAATGTCTGAACATAAGTTTACATAAGCACTCTCAGTTAGATTTGCAAGTATGTGAATCTGTATGTTGAAATGTGAGTAAGCCCAATCGTATGCCATCTTTTCTGGGCGCGGAACTATAGAGTAAGGCTGACTTCCAAAGCGCTGAGTTGTGAGTCCAAAATCCACCTCCAAAGAGATATTAGATATCCCTATAGGAATGGGAGGAGAGCCGGCATTAGTGTTATTACCTGGGCTGGATGAGAGGGTGGAGGAAAACACAAGACTTGCCGATCTAACACTTCCTACAAAGAAAGGAAACGCTGTTGCTCCGAGAGACAAGGAGGGCGAAGGAGACAGAGGAGGAAAATAAAAGGAGTACCCGAGATGGAAGATTGTATCTGAGAGAGAGGTTATAGAGAGTAAGTGGTGATGGGCGGACAGAGAGACCAACAGCGTAGGTAGTGATTTGCTGGGACTATTACCTCTGGATGGTACACCTGGTCGCTGGGCCGCCATTTCACACAGCCTTCTAGATCTACCGCCTCTATGATACACCAACTCTCACCTACAACCTCCACCATGCTCTGTTCTCATTGTCCTATATGTAAGAAAGGGCTGAATTCTGAAGAAAGTAAATGGTTGTTTCATTGATTAGATGAAATAATTATCAATCACTTATCAAACAGTATAAATGGGAAATCTAACAAATTACGACGGCAATGAACTTGTCAGACACATAAAGTTGACGTAAGAGGCTCTTTAAAAAATTAAACCAAATCAAAACTCGGGAGGCCAGAATGGAATATTAACAAATTAATTTTATCAACCAAATGTCCAAACCTATAGTACACCTTTAAAACTGCTTTAATTATCCTCTATAGACCCATTTTAAAAAACAGAACATAGCAGAAACCTAAGGCATATGTCGTAAATTGATTTCAGAATTTAACCGGGTTTCTCACCATATCAATATTGTGAATATTTAAAATTAATATATTTGTATATCTGTATTTTATAAACCTTTATATTTATTTTAAGTAGATTTTTGCTTGTTCTCCCATCAAGATAAATGAGGCCACGTCGTGGAGCATTTGAGACTAACAAACGATCTACCGCTCAAACAATCTATTGTAAGGGTTACTGGATAGTGGAAACACAATTCTCATAAAATATCCGTATTTTAAGCAGTATTTTAAAATAGAATGAGAGTAGTAACATTCATTGTTGTTGTTTTTTAATACGGATCTCATTAAGTCCATTAAAAATTTGACTTTATATGCATATAGGATTTTTAGTGAACAGTTGTTACCCCGAGGAATCTAGCGACTGTAGGAAGACAATACCATGATCAAGTTCAATATCATAAGATCAGGATAATTAAAAATGCAGAAATCAATAATCTATTTAGTAAATTCATAAATCTATTTGATAAAGGATAATCTTTGTAAAAGATTAATAAGAATAAGATAATATACAGGCCTAAGAAATGGTGCTACTTTCTTTGGAAATTAATTTAATAAAGTTATTTTAATTAGGTAATCTTGGATCAGCTGATCTGTCCCGAGTTTCTTTTTATTCCACGAAGCTTGCCAAGGTGAAGGTTGTAAGTTCTAGATTCTAGCTGGATGCATTCATAAGTAATATTTATACTTAAAGAAGTCAAGAGAAACCCATATATGTAGGGCAATATCAATAACCGATTCGTTTTATTTAATTGACATTAAGCTAGTACTTTTTAGAAGGGAAATTAGGTATTGAGGCCGTACACATGGAGCGGTTTTCAGTAAGTGCGGACCTTTATAAGTGACAATTTGTTGATGGACAAAATAGTTTAGAAATTGATTGAATGATTGATACGAAGAATCAGAAATATCAGAGCAACTCTACATAATATAAGTCTCTGGCATTTCACTAGATCCTTGCTCAACTATTTTTCAATAATGAACCCAACATGAGAAACCTTAAAATAATACTGTTGTCATATCTGTCAGTGGATGTCGTCATTACGGGCTGATCACTGTGCATGCGTGGCAAGTGTGTTCGGTGCGATGGTACCATCTTCAAACCTGTGGCTAATTGTATTAAAAAAATGCTGATGATGGTTCTCATTCCTGATGCCATTTGAGAATTCAGTTTTCCTCCCACTACTCTGGTGTTCCTTCATCCTGGGCCTTCACTTTCCTTGTTGCCCTCCTGCGATATATGTGGCACTGTTACACATCCCCAGCTTCAACCAATAAACACCAATTTTAACTTTATTTTATGTACGTCTCCTTACCTTAAATTGTATCTTTAGTTATCGATAGTGAATTATAAAACTGAATGAATTCTTATCATTTTTCCAAATATACATAATGTACCATTTCATGTCGGCTAGTCTTTATTATTTAGTCTTCTGGCAATAATTGTCTCTGTTTCCGGGTATAAACATTAGGATATGAAAATAGGAATAGAAGGCAGTAAACTTCGCGTTATATGGTGTTAGACATCATTATTTACCGCCGTGGGCCAACGGAAAAAGAGAAATCCAGGGTGCCATCTTTTTGAAATATTGTAAAATACAGACAATTTATTTCTTTTTTTGGCTGTCTCTTTCTTAGTGTTATTTAAAAATCTGCTATTCAGATCAATGGAGTATAAGTAATACAATCGTCCATTCATCTAGCCCAAAGTTTGATATTTTGGATCAAAGAATTAATAAAAAAAATCACGATGTGCCTTCTAGATAATTCATAAATATTTCTTCCCACAAAAGACTATTTTTAATTCCAATGGTAAGCAATTTCTGCAAGCATTTCCCTCTCCTTCTAGGATTGATGATGCACAATTACAGCGAAAATCCTATTCAATAATGCTCTTTGTACTATGATATAATATAATCATTAGATTCAGGCATAGTAAATGACAAACATGATTTGTATTTTTAAATAAGATACATAAGGTTATAATAGATTGTTTTCTGCTCACCCTCCAGTGGCCATAGATTTTGAAACAGAACAACAGAAAAAAAACCTGAAATAGTCAATCCTGAAGCACTTGTAATGAAAATAATTATTAAATTCATTGCATGGCATTGCCCCGGTCCTCCCGTTTCTACAAATTGAATACATTTTCGACTGTCAAGTACGTACAAGGGTAATATACTCGAAATAACTGTAATTCTAAAAATTAAAACACATTACCTCCTTTAAAATTTGGTGTGTTATTTCTAGAATCATGAAATTGAATTTAAATAATAAATGGTTTTCAATTTGATTTAAATATAAAGCTGGGTTCAAATAATAACATAGAGCCAAAGATGAAAAGTGTAATTAACATGTTATGAGCTGTATGTCTTTCATGAAAGTGAAATAGTTAGATTTAGTTTCAAACAGTCGAACTCAAATTATCAGACTGTTAGAAAGGAGTCATTGCAAGGCCGCAAGTAGCAAATTTTCGTGAAATGATAGTAGTGCAAAACCATCCATTTTGTCAATTCTAAAATAAAAGTAAGTTGCAACACATGCTACTACATTCTCGAGTGTAAGTGGCCAAGGATGTGTCTTTAACATTCTACGTGGAGTGGGCCGAGCTCCATAACTACAGGGCCTTATTTGTCGAAGGTGGCGGGCAGCAGTTCATAGCTGGAGTTCCACGCTAAACGGATTGAGAGGCAAGGTCTTTGGCTCACTCCTAGAGTGTGGTTTCGATATGTTTTGCGGTTTGGGGAGTGGGCTAGATCACAAAAGCCGAACCCGCGCCGGCCCCTCTGATCTTCCCGATACTCTATCAAACACTTAGGTCATTCTTATCGTGCCTCCATGATGCACCCATCGACACGCTCTGGCTTCTCAGAAAGGCGATGGACAAACCGGGATCTTCGCCCGGACTGAATCAATCGTGTACATGGAATGCGAAAAATTGGCCTTTGCATATACTGTTCCCACGTCCCCTCCTTATACGATAACCCTGGAAGAGGGTAGTTTTTTGCACAGTGACACTCTTTATGTACTGTTAATATATGAAAGGAGTGGAGGAAATGTAATCTAGAATAATTAAAATAATAAAAACAAAATAAATAAATAATGTAAAGAAAATATAAAAATCCATAAATGGAATAATAGGATAACTAAATTTCATAAACAAATAAAAATAAAACAATAATAATGTTATAACAAATGGAGATCAGATAAACTCTCAGAAGTTAATATTTTTAGCAAATAGGATAAATTGTTCTATAAGTTTAGAGAACAAGATTTGTTCCTCTTAAAGGCAATGCTGTATATATATCTCAAGAACTTGGCTAGCTTGACTCAGCGAAGGATAATCATAAAGGAGGTATCAGTATGTTTGCATATACCACCTCAAAGATAACTAACTATGAGCGTTCCTAAAAAATATTTTAAATTTTTATGTACTTCAGTAATCTTGTAAGAATTATTTTTCATTTGTATTCAATAAGCTGAAAACAGACTAGAGGATTCGTTAGTGAACAATAACCTAAGGACTATAAAGAAGGTAATAAGTACCAGGCAATCATGTAGTCTATCGTCTTCAAAAAAGTGTATCAATTATTATTATCTCTCCAACAATACTATTTCATAATAGTGTAGATCATAATTTTTGGAGAAGCCGACCATGGGGGCATAATTATACAATTCAAATTCTACCAAATTTAAAAACATAATAATTCTCAAGTCAGCTAAAATAGTTTTCCGGGAATTAAGGATATGAAAATAAATTAATAAATAATTATTTGGTTAGCTCAAGACCATTCAATGGAAGTGAGACTCTGTCACACAAGAGCTGTACATACTAAACAGATACTACAAGATGGAATGGCACAAAAGAAATATCTATCTTTCTGTTCTCTATTTCCTCCTTACCGAAACCCCTAATGTAAAGGAAGCTCGAAATTTAAAATGCAGGTTAGAAGTTTGTTATACAACAAAGTAACATAACATTTTTCGATTCTTCGACAGATAATGAATGTATTTTCTAACCCGTCTCCCCCTCCCTCTCCTTTCTCCTTAGTACTATTGGGTTGTAAAAGAAGTTCGTAGCGTTTATCAACATTTCAATTTAATCTTCTTTGTGTTTATTAAATCATGTTTACTTGCCCAATAATGTTTACATATTCTAAAATAGGATTAGTTAAGGTACTTTTATAAGTATAAGTGGTATGCTTGCACAAAATGGAAGAGAATAGCAAAGGCATAGTTTTCCATCAGGATAACACCCGTCCGTCTGCCAGACCCGGCAGAAATTATTGGAGTTTTGCTGGATGTGATCCCCCAGCCAACCTATTAACCAGACCTTGCCCCAACTGAGTTTCACTTACTTCGGGCCCTTCAAAACTCTATATACGGGAAACATTTTAATTCGCTCGAGGTCTGCAAAACGCTCATAGAGGAGTTCATTGTGTAAAAATCTGAGAAGTTCTGGGAGGACGGAATTAAAAAATTACCTGAAATATGGCAGCATGTAATAGCTCAAAATGGGTCATATATAATTCATTAAAAATATTTACAAGAATCTGAAGTTTTTATTGAAATCGCTAGTAAAAAATGGTACTTATTTTACAAACAAAAACTTATTTTACAACCTATTATTTTGCCGACGAATGAACTTTATCTTTAGTTTTAGATGAGTCTTTATAAATCGAAATTGGAAACTGAAAATAATTGCAGCAATTTTCATTGCCATAAACTGGGCGAGACTTACAAAAGAAGGCTATTTTGCTCTTTATGTGCATTATTTAGTTATAAATAATTTTCTAGAAAAAAGGGTAAATGGATCAAAAAAAATATACTACACCCTTTAAAAGGATATATAAGGGAAAATATATAAAAATATACATAAGTGCATAAAATCTCTCTAGGCACATCCTTCACTCTGATGATGGGAATGTAAATTCCTGAAAGCGCTAAGCCTTTTTAAAAATAAATAGTGAGAAGCGACAAAACTGTGTCATCACCCTTACCATCAGTAGAAAATAAGAATATACATTTGAACGCGATTCATTTTCGGCACTTGATATAATAGGATCAAAACGTACACTCATCCTGTTATATATAATGATCCTGTATTTATATACGTAATGAGCCTCTTAAGAGAGAGCTGGGGTTATGCAGGAGTTGGTGAGATGTACCTAGAAGAAGCAGTTTTAAGCTCCTCCGAGGCTTGGTAAAGGAGTTCAAGATGGACTAACCTACAAAAAAAGGGATGGAATTGATCGAACCTAAGCTTAGCAATGATAACAACTTTTCATAAAATGTTTGTCCTTTTCAGTGTGAATCAAAATGGGCCGAAAACGTTTTGTTTTTAAGTGTTAAGTTAACGAACTCTTCTCTGAGTATCAACGAGCCCATAGTGGTCACTATAGTAGTGACTACCCTGTAGAGTGTAAGAGCTTGTCAAATATCGTGTAGGAGTATATGAGAGATAGAGATAGATAGATAGATAGAGAGAGAGAGAGAGAGAGAGAGAGAGAGAGAGATATGGAGTAGCGACAGGGATGAGTGCTGAGGCAAGGCAGCGAGGTGAACGCCCCCCCTCCCCCTACTAAAAAGTCCCCCCCAGCTGGTAGCTGTGAAATCGCGCCCCGCTTTTTGTGATGAGGCCCCCTTTTGTCCCCGGATTTCTCGGACCATAGTTTGTAGTGGAGCACGTTCCTAGGTTTTTCCTCCCAGCCACACTTTCATCCCCTCTTATCACTCGCCTCCTTATCACAACTACTACACCACTTCTCGGCTCTTCCATCTTCTCTTTTTAGATTATATATTTTTTTTTATCAGCAATTTCCTCTTTTGCCTTGTTCGGTGTCGTTTGGATTTCGTAGCTTCCGCTGTGGTCTCCAATTGTCCCTCTGTCGGCAAGAGTTTTTTCCACAGCCTCCCTTGTTTATTTCTTTGCATCTTAT
This sequence comes from Riptortus pedestris, assembly GCA_019009955.1. NCBI lineage: Eukaryota > Metazoa > Arthropoda > Insecta > Hemiptera > Alydidae > Riptortus > Riptortus pedestris. Next base: position 212,335,469 of record CM032228.1, on the reverse strand, counting down.
TTTTAGTTTCGGCATACTTCTAAATAAACAATATCTCTTACCCAACAACGACAATATAGTTTAGGAATTTATAAATAGATATATCGGTGTATTAATAAAGTGGAACTGCTTGGGAAAAAACTGATGTCATAGAACACTGATGAAAAATAATTTATAAATGTTTTCATGATAAACAAAAAATATTATCCAATTTTTTTTATCTTATACGAACGGATAAATTAAATATTTGTTTTATTTCAGCACTCTTCTAACTTGTCCCTCAGCCCCCACCCACCCATAAGGAGAGGAGCACAACTAGACGTCACAATAATTTTAAAAATGAAATTTCAAAATCCTAAGTCTAATCGTTTTTGAGTTGTATGAGAATGATGCGCACAGTCGATCTAGTCGAAATGAGGAAAAACGGTAATTTTGTTGAAATCTGAAAATTTTTGGGAATACAATTCTTCGTTTACTTTGTACAAGGAAGTTAAAATGATATATTTTACGTCATTGTTAGTTTTCTAGTAAAGGCATATGGAATCACACTAAGAGTAAAAATGTTAATGATAATAAATGGTATTAAAAAAATGGCTTCGTATTGAATACAGATGCCCACTGAATGAGTTGGAGAATCTGTTGTAAAAGTATTACAAAATAATACTCGACTTTGTTTTAGAATATTACCCTGCATATGTACCTAAATACCATGTCTTCAAACTTTCTCATGAACAATGATTGACTGCCCAGGACATTGACAGTTGCTTTTCCTTACGGCCTTGTTTGACTAGGCTTAAATTGCGTATGTCGATAAGCGAACACATCGGCTGCGCGACCTTCAAAAAGCAAATCCTCAGAAATGCATGGTTGTGTCAGAAGTTAATTTAGAAAATGTTGGGTGTGGTCATGTGCATTTGAGGTATGACGTGTCCATAAGCTGGAAGGCTGTACTGAGCAGTAGAGAGGGTGGTCTGTTCACTTCCTTGGAGCCAATCAGCCAATCTGGGCCACTCCTAGTTTTATTTTTATTAGTTTTAAAAGTATTATTTTTTCATTTATAGTTGTTGTTAACTACTTATTTATGTATTTTTAGTGGTTGTATTAAGGTTTTTTTTTGTATAGACATAAATAATACATAAGTATTTTTATTTTAGTTATATGTATTATGGTATGTTATTTTTGTTATTATATATATATATATATATATATATATATATATATATTTAAAATTGGCATTGGTTGTTCAGATAAAGAATAACCAAATATTGTGAAATCAAGGACAGTAGTATTCAACCATAAAATGATGTTTATACTTCTATGCCAAGATCAACGTTTATATTGAGTATACTACATAATAATGTATTTTCACCTTTGATTATGGCAAGGAGGGACGTAAATTGTCTTAAGTACCATTATACTTTATTTTTGGCAATAAAGGATTATATACAATCCTCCAAAAAAAAAGTATTTTGTCAGATTGACATGGGGCCATTCGGGCCCTAGTTATACACTTCGTATATTTAAAAAATAGAATAAAAAAATATGGCGCCTAGGCTTATTTTAGTCAAAGTGCCGAGTGGCTTGTTTTATAATAAATGCTTAGTTAAAAATTAAAACTTCACAAAACTTTTTGTTAACTACTAGATGGTAAACGGTGGAGGAAGGAGATGGATTGAACAGGTGTCATTGAAACCTTAACTTGCATTTAGGGAACATCCCCTCACATTTTTCTAAATTCTCTGAAACTTCTGTCTTTGTCTAATTTAGGCACTTACTTCCAGAACATTTAAATTACTTAACATTACATTAAAAAATAAATATGCCGGAACCATGGCGAAATTTTCGAACAAAGCAAACGAGGAGAGGATTTTACGCAACTTTTCAGTAATTAAAAAATAAATGAGCTCAAATATTTATCAGCTATCTCTATCCATTTAAAACGTATGATTAAATGGATAGAGATAGTTGAGGTTCGGGCACAAAGGAAACATATTTTTGGCATAAAATATTCTTTTTGGATTGGTTTCGGCTAGACTTTCATTCCTTCGTCAGGGCTTAAAGAGTTAGTCTTCCACTCACTTTGAAGTTCCGTCTTCTCTTCATTATCAGCCAGGTTCGAAACGTTGAAAATGCACATACAAATGCCAAAAATCGATTTCCTCCATGTTAGAACTAAACACACCCCTCAACCATAATATTTATGAAACAAACATTTTCAATATCAATTCAAAACACTAATTCTAATGGCATTTCACCAAATGACACAAAAACGACCATACATACGATGTATTTATGTCTACCAAAAGCAAAAATAGAAAGTTTGACAAACAGAGTGACAATTACACACCTACAAGGGCACGCAGAGACAACAAACTCTGAAACAACTAAATATTTAACTAAGAGCTATCTGAAATACAATTTTTTTGTCTATAAATATGAAACCAATCAATCCAATAATAACGTTTTTCAGTAAACTAAAGTAAGTTTTAAAATTCTTCTTCTAATAAGAGTCTAGTACAGAATGTATATGTGTATAATAATGTTTACCCTATTATCATAAATTGAGAACAAACTATCATAATTAAAAAAAGGTGGCGCTCGTTCTAGCGAAAAATGCTGTAAATATTAACGAGTTATAACATGATACAAATGAGGAACACAATGAATATGTGTGGAGTAGCATAATTAATTAAGCAGAGAAAGGAATGACATAATCAAGATGGTGATTAATGCATTTGTAAAATGCATTGTTTAAATGGAATAAATTTTACGGCAGAGATCACCAATCTTATTGGGAGTCTGTGAAGCCAATCTCCTTGGGTACATCACTTTCTCTACCTCGTAACTCGGGTATGAGAGTCTAGCGGAAAGATTATCTAATTAATTATTACATTATTAATGGGACACAAATATTAATTGATAACAATGTAATATAATACAGAAAATTAATCAAGTAATATTGAAAGAAATAGCGCCTTCATATCGACACA